>OX456528.1:10444720-11034720 GCA_949748255.1 Eustalomyia histrio
ATCGATTAATAATATTCGAATCGTTCATACAAACAACGTAGTTTAAACAAATCGTTTATTTACATTTTAATTTTTTAAACAAAAATAAATTGAGTTAAATTTTGGAAAATTTGATTTAAAATAAAATTATAAAATGCGTAGAAGCCCACGTAATACGGCAACAAAACCGCAAAATGCGTCTACGCTGCAAATCGCCACGACAGCAATTCTAAAAATTCTAATACAATACAAATTCCTACTGCACAGCAATCAGCGTCTGTATTGCCAAATGTTACTGACATACTGCAAAATCATAATCAAAACTCAATAACTACTCAAAATTCTATTTCGTCACAAAACTCAACAGAGTATCAACAAAATGCTGGTGTATACACTACTACAGGAAATGATTCCCAAAACGTCTTGACTAATGGTAGCTCCGTCAATATTACATTAACGCAAGGTCAATTTATGGACTTATTGGGTGGTCTTAATATAAGACAGGAACATAAAACTACTTTTGTTAATTGTAGCGCTCGTTTTAGTGGTGGTAGAAGTACGACTAAGGTTGATGATTTCATTGCCACTATTTTAGTTTATAAAGATGCAGAAAATGTGTCTGATTTTCTTGCATTAACTAGTTTGCCTCTACTACTGGAAGGTTATGCTTCCACATGGTGGCAAGGTGTCAAAAATGAAGCCACAAATTTTAATATGGCTATTGATTTGTTGGGAAAAGCCTTTTCACCGCCAAAGACAGATTGGCTTATATTTGCTGAAATTAATCAGGAGAAACAAAAGACCTTTGAGTCTACCGATAATTTTATATGCAAGAAACGTCGTCTTTTTGCCCAATTATCTGAGAGATTGTCAGAAAATACAATGCTCAATATGATATTTTCACAATTACTTCTTTCAATTAGAGAAAAAATATCAAGAGATAGCATACAGTTTTTTCAAGATTTGCTTCAAAAAGCTAGAGATGTTGAAATGCTTATAAATGAAAACAAAGAGCCAAAACCAAAAGCTGTTGAAGTCGCTGAAAAGTCCTCTGCCCGTTGTTCTTATTGCAGAAAAAAGAACCATACCTCAGAGTCTTGCTATAAAAAGATAGAAGCTGACCGAAAAGGAAAGTCAAAAGCGCAAGAAACTACATTAAATTTTGCAGAAAAAAGAACCATACCTCAGAGTCTTGCTATAAAAAGATAGAAGCTGACCGAAAAGGAAAGTCAAAAGCGCAAGAAACTACATTAAATTGTTATGGCTGTGGTTTAACCGGATATTACAGGTCAAATTGTCCAAATTGTAATAAGAATAATCCTATAAATAGCCCACAAAAACTTGATTTTAATGCAGTCCATACAACTATAGTCGGTAGAAATGTCCCGACGGTTGGCATAAACGTAAACGGAATGAATGGTGAAGCATATTTCGACACAGCTGCTCGTACAAGTGTTGCAGGATATACTCTTTTTCAAAAACTAAAAGAAAGGGACGTAGATTTTCAAAAAGCTTCAGCAGAAGTTATATTAGCTGATGGTATTCCGAGTAACCGAATGCCATTCGGCCTTAAAAACGCACCAGCAACATTTCAAAGACTTGTTGACAAATTTCGTAATGGTCTTCCACAAGTTACGATTTTAGCATATTTAGATGATATAATAATATGCTCGAAAAATTTTGAATCTCATATTAATGATTTACGTAAAACATTTGAAAGAAAAAAACTTTATAATCTTCAGCTTAATCGCGATAAATGTTATTTTTGTAAACCAAAAGTCAAATATCTTGGGCTTGTATTAACAGTAAATGGGTTAAAGACTGATCCAGAAAAGACAACTGCTATTTTACAAAGACCACATCCGAAAAATTTAAAACAATTAATTTCATTTTTACAATCATGTTCATGGTATCGACGTTTCATACCAAATTTTGCCGAAATTTCGAAGCCGTTATCAAATTTGACAAAAAAATGTATAAAATGGAAATGGGCAGATGAAGAAGAGAATTCTTTTAATAAATTAAAAAGTCTTTTGGCATCTCCACCAATACTGCAACAAGTTGATGAAAACAAACCTTTTTATTTAAAAACTGATGCGAGCAACTATGCGCTCGGAGCTGTTCTACTCCAGGGGGAGAAAGAAAACGAACATCCCATAGAGTATGCCAGTCGCCTCTTGTTACCTGCTGAAAAAAACTATTCCACGACAGAGCGAGAAGCTTTAGCTGTCGTGTGGGCGTTAAAAAATTTCGTGGCTATATTGAAGGTTCGGAAATATCAATTTTAACAGACCACCAACCGTTAAAGTGGTTATTCAGTTTGAAATCACCAACAGGGCGATTAGCCAGATGGGCTCTGCAATTGCAACCTTTTAATATACAGTTTGGGTACACACCTGGAACACAAAACGTCGTGGCAGACACACTGTCTAGACCACCTTGCCCTATTGAAAGTCATACAAATACAACATGCGAATGCTTTTCTATATCCATAGATTTTCCTCAAAAAGGTTCAGCTGAAATAAGAAAAGCACAAATGGAAGATGAAGAAATTAAAGTAATAATAAACTCTTTTGAAGCGGATGACGAAAACGTATCTAGATACACAAACCGTGGTTACATTATGATAGATGGAGTATTGTACCGGTATTGTTCGGATCAAGATTCCGAAAGTGGTCAACTAGTAGTGCCAAAATCGATGCGTAGCACAATTTTATGGAGATTTCATGATGATCCCACTGCAGGTCATTATGGCATAGAAAGAACAATAAACCGTATTATTCCTCACTATTACTGGCAAGGTATGAGATCAGAAATTGCTGCTCACGTAAAAAAATGTGTAGACTGTCAAAAATACAAATCAACTAATTTGAAACCAGCTGGTTTACTTCGTACAGTCTCGAGCAATCAACGATTTGAAGTGGTGGCCATAGATCTTGTTGGACCACTTCCACGCACAAATCAAGGTCATCAATGGATTTTAGTAATCGAGGATATTTGTAGCCGTTGGGTCGAATTATTTGCGCTTAAAGAAGCTACAGCAGAAAATTGTTCAATAATCATTTTAAACGAAATAGTATTGCGATATGGAGTTCCAAGGCGAATACATACAGACAATGGTTGTCAATTTATATCTGCAATTATGCAAAAACTTACGTACTGTTTGGGTATTAATCAATCATTCACACCTGTATATCACCCTGAAGCGAATCCTGTAGAAAGAAAAACCGTGATCTAAAAACACAATTAGCGATTTACGTCGGAAAAGAGCATACAACATGGCATTTTGCGATGAATACTTCCAAATGTGAGAGTACAGGCTACTCAGCAGCATATTTAACCTTTGGGCGTGAACTAAGAAGTCCTTTAGAAGCACACTATGATCTCAGATCAATAATCATATCGGAAAATTTTATTCCTCAAATTACACCACATTTAATAAGGCTTGCAGATACGTTAAATAATGCGAAAGAAGCAGAAGAAAAGATGCAAGACCGAAACAAAATTTATGCAGATTATAAACGAAGACCACAAATCAATTTCAATATTGGCGATAAAGTTCTGGTTTCCACGCATGTATTAAGCAACGCTAATAAATATATAACAGCAAAATTTGTTCCTCGTCGAGACGGTCCTTACCAAATTATAAGCAAAAATGGATCATGTTTTACTATTGCAACAGAGGAGAATCCTGATGTACCACTGGGAACTCACCATGTATCAGACCTTACACCATATAATGGATCTGCAGATGTACCGCTTTATCCAATTAAAAAACGTGGTCGTCCTAAATCTAATAATGCGAGTGCAGCCGCAACAACTAAATCAAACGTAATGAATCTCAATCCTATGAATGTAACTGCAACTACAAATGGAAAAAACTTGAATCCTATGGATAAACCTTTAAAAACAAAATTTGAAAGGCAATCTGCGCCAGCAACACACATAACCCATGAAGGCGATATAAACAATACAAACAACAGAACTCTAAGGCCAAGGCAACACAAGAAATAACATACAACTGAAGTCCTGCCACATCATCGAGACGATCAATGAGGCAGAGGGGGAGGCTGTAACAGGAGTTATTAACTTAATTATCATCATTTATATTATTTGATCAATTTTACATTATTATTATTATTATTATTATTATTATTATTATTATTATTATTATTATTATTATTATATTTCAAAGAATAACAATTATTTTATGTTAATTGTCATTTAAAAGTTTATTGTTCAATTACTAAATTAAATGTTTTTGTAATTATTATTATTGCCTTGACTGTAATCGAGTTATATTGATTTATTGTTTTCTCCATTTCTTTTGTTAAATCTTATATTATTGTTCTCTCAATTTAACGTAATTTCACTCAATAGATTTATTACATGTCTCAATTAAATTAAATATAACTAGAGATCAAACTGTAGAAAATGTCATTCGATAATTAGATCTTGAAGAATAAAGAACAAATTTTTAAAAATCAAGATCTAGTTTGAATTTTTTAAAATAAATGACTAAATAAATAAACAAATAAAAAAAGTCCTTATAATTAAAAAGAATACGTAGGCTTCGGCTGTCTGTTCGTGCCTCGTAAAAATTATTAAAATAAAATATATTGAATTATAGTGGACAGCTTGGACGACTACGTCTGGCTTTGTCCCTATTATTTAATATATTATTATAATAACTGGAGTCTCATCCCCTACATTATTATATTTGTTTTATAAAAACGTAAATTTATTATTTAAACTTAACTTTAAAAGGCGACTTTATATCCTTTCTCGTTATCCTTCTTATATATATGCACAAAATCCGCTTTAATTTTAACAATAAATTAATATAAAACTCCGTACTCGGCAACTCTGTTTTTGGTTTGCATCAATGGGGGGCTGAAGAAGACGTACAAATAAACACGTCAATCACCATTTGTATTGTGATTTCGTATCTTTCGTTTCAAATCATGTCGTCTGTATGCTTCCAGCTTTATAAAGCTGGCAAGTTTTGGTAGTTTTCAATAAAACGCAATATAAACTTTTGTTCGTCCACGCACTTTTCCATATGACGAAAAACACAAACAAACTGACATTTTTTTCTAATCAGAGACGTAAAACACAAAATATGTACATTGTACAGCAAAAGCTATAATACAAAATCTTTCGTAATTTCAAAAAAAAAAAAAAAAAAAAAATACTTAACAAAAGATATTACACTTATTTTTATTATTTAATGTGTTAACTTATATACGAGTACTATAACAAATCAAAATAAATAATTAAGTAGTAGCATTTCAATCAACTATGTCTGCATAAAGACCTCATTCACTAGAAATAGTGTGATTTCGTATGTGTTTTTCTAAATCATACCACAAGTGAACAATAGGATTCAAATCATGACTTTAAGGACGGATTTTTAGCATATGTGGTGTGTTATTTGCGATCAACATATTAACGTCAGCTTGTGTATGCTTAGGATCATTGTCCTGTTCAAAATAACAACTATCTCAATTATTCAGTTTTCAGCACTCTAATTAAGATTTTTATCAGATGATCACTAAATTGCCAACACCGGCTGCTGACAAACAACCCCATACCATTACTTCAGCCTCTCCATACTTCAAAGTTTTTATAATATTCTTTGTATTTAGCTTGTCGCACTTTTTTCGCTACAATAATTCACGTCCGTTCAATCCAAAAATTTCAAATTTTGATTTGTCCTAGAAAATTACTTTTTCCCAAAAGCAGTTTCCTTTAATTTTATATTCCGTTGAGAATCCATAACCTTTTTTCTGTTTGTTACGTTAAAGTGCAGCATCTATTGAGTAGTACGAGCATTGTAACCGACCTATCACGTACGGTCTCTGCAGAAACAGCTTCCCCAATAGTTTCAACAACTTCGAAGATATTTTAGGTGCTCTTCTGAACGGGTCTTTTTTAATAATGGCTTAAATTCTTAATTATTGAGCTTTAGTAGACGGCCTGTACTTGGCTTATTTTCAATTCTACTTAATTTTTATAAAAGATTTATAAGTTATGGTTGGCAAGCAATACCTTTTCATTATAACGGTAGTTGTCTATCACGCTCTGATCAATTCCGATACGAAAAGTTTAAAACTGCGGTTGCAATAGTGACATGTGTCTTCAAATATCACGGAGCTTATTTCATAATATTACCTGTTAAATTACCAGTTAAATTTTGTTATGTTTGCAAAATACCGTTATAAATCGATGTTTCGGTAGTTTAGCGTTAGTATAACGGTAGTTTAAGATATTTCATAATTGAACCGGTAAAATAGCGCAATAAGATCGGATATACAAAAAGATACTTGCCTTTAATGGAATGACCATTTTAAAATGTTCATATCGGTCCTAAAGTAGCTGTGGTGGCCAACTACCGTTATTATGAAAAGGTATTGAATGCCAACCATGTTTATAACTCTGCACTATTGATTTGTTCCTTTATTTGGGAAGTACCGTTACGTTTTTAAAAGGGAATCAATGAAAGTCTCAGGGATGCCAACAGTTTTGCAATCAAATATAAGACCGTTTATGACTAGAGGTACCAACAATTTTTATAAGTTTTATTTAGTTAAACAACTGAAATATTTTTTAATATAAAAATAAGTGCTCATTTTCAGTTACATAATTTTTGAGAAATTTGGGGAGATTTTTTATTTTAACAGGGGTACCATGACTTTTGGTGTACACTGCATGTATATTTTTTCATCCGTGCACTTCTTCATGACGGCAAACAAAAAGCAAATGAAATTTTTTTGGGAATCACAACAGGAGACGATCAAATAATCAGATGTCAAATAAAAATATCACAACTTTTTGATTTTCAGTAATCATTGCCGACAACGCGTACGTGTAGCCGACAAAGAACGACTGCACGCACACAACTATGTGATTGATGGGTTTATTAAATCGTCTCCATGGAACTTTAGGGTTTTGTGTCAAATTTAAAGAAATCACACAAGCTGTGGAGAAAAATATACACAACAACGATACAATAGTTTCGTTCGTTTTCCCAAAAATGTGTACAAATTTGTACAAATTTTTACTGGATGTCGTTCGTTTACACAAATACTCAGTAAACATAAAGAAAAATGTGAGGAAAAAGTGACAGTTTGATGTTGAGAGTTCTTCTTTCTGCAAATTTTTACTGGACTGGAAGAATTTACAAGCAGAAAAAACATAATTGAAAAACATGTGATAAATGTTTGTAAATACAAATAAAAATGTTTTACAACTACGCTGTTTTATGCAAATGCAAAGCAATAAATACTGTTAAATGAATTATAGAAAAGATAACAAAACCTTCAAAATATTTCTGCTTAAGATTTTAGAACAAGAATTCTCTTTTTTCATATCGACCAGTTATAATTTATTTTTGCATTTGGTTTTACAATCAGCTGTTTAACAAACTTGTAAATTATAGAAAATTTTCCGTCCGCTGTACTTTTTTAGAAAATTTTAATTTTGAGAGTAAATTGGTCTTACTCTCTGTAAGTTTGTAACTTAGTAATTCTTACTGGACTAGACTGAGAAAATTAAACGAATGAACTTAATTTATACAAAATAAAAATTCTTAAACGTATGTTTTAATTCGTTCTAAAAATATACTAGTGGTTTATAAATGATTAAAAGTAAGTATGCAAATATTGATTGTTGTAGGTTTTCATAGATGGATCGACAAAAATATAGTAAAATTTGGAGACTAATCCAGCTTTTAAGAAATTATTAAGACCTGAAATGGACGTATCAAAGACATAATAAAAAATATTATAGCTCCATTTTATATACAAAATACTGTCAACGATATAAAAGGTATTGCATTTAGCCTTAATGTATATAAAGGTACCGATAAAGTAGTTGAAAAATTACTTGGTGTCGTTGTTAGATATTTCAGTATAAAAATCTTTTTATGTATCTTATATAGAAATTTACCATTTTTTGTAGCATAATAAAATGATCTCACTCCGAAAAAATTTAAATTCAAGGTCAATTTTTACACGTTTTTACCCTTTTTTACTAAGCACTCGTTGCTTTCATATAGTCAGGAGCTGGCAGCACTGGCTGCCGCCCCCTAAGATTCTAATAAATTCGTCGTAAAATAAAGGCAAAATGTTGCGAAAAATCGCATTTTTAACATTAGTAGAGAAAATGCCATTCCAACGAATACTATCGGAAGATATCTCCCAGACGAAACAGTAAATTGGAAAACTTAAATCTGAATTTTGATGGAAACAGCTATGACTTTCAAATAACATAAAATTTATCCCAGTGGGACGTAATTAGCGAAAATTATTTTTTTAACTTTATATAAAGATATCTCGAAAACCAAATGTGATAGAGAAATTCTGATTCAGATTCAGTGCACTTCAAGTCTTTAGTGTATACTCTAGTCTCAGGTTCTTGACTTTTTTTAATCGTTGGAATTTTTTTTATTCAAATTAAAAAGTGGCATTAAAGAATTGAAAACGAATATTATATGTTAATTTTTCAATTTAACCAAATTTAAATTCGAAATATTGCCATTCTTGGTTGAAATTTTGTATACTTTAAATTCATGAACTTTTTGACTCTTCATTGTGGTAACTAGTTATAATAAAAATACTCGATGGTAATTGTCATCTTATTAATTTTAGTCCCAACTATAAATTTATTATGTTATTAAAGTTAGTTTAATGTTTTTATTATTTATATATACTTCTTGCGTTTATTTTAACATTTATATAAAAAATTAAATATTCTGTGTTTTATTAATTTCAGTTTTTTTTATTAAAATTCGCTAAAATTGTTTATTTCAATTTAGATTTTTTTCTAATATACAATTTTGAAATACAAAACCATCAATAAATATTTGATATTTCTTGAAGTATTTTGTTCTTATTAGGATAATACATTTTAACTTAAATTAAAATTATTGCACATAAATAAAAATATAATAATAATTATTTTTACAAATATAACCCGTTGGTGGTCATTTTACTTCTTATATAATATTTTAGTTTTAATTAAACATAAAATTATTAAAACATTACTTTAATCATTTATTTTTCAAATGATTATTATAATTTTTATAATGAATTTACAAATATATAAAACTACAAAGAACCAGCCATCTTAATTAATAAGATAATTGATTGTTTAATTTTTATGAATACTGATAAAAAATAATTAAAATTAAAATATAACTCGCAAGTTTACCAAATATGACAACTCCATATTTTCTAATGTATTGCGCATCAAAAACGCTTTTTCAAAAAACCGGTTACTTTTAGTACAGGATTGAAACAATTCGGAGTTTGTAAACTAAAAACACATTCTTCAATAGAAAAAGAGATTACGTCACGATAACTGTTAACACTTTTGCAAAAATATGTTGCATATATATGTTGTTGACACTTTTGCAAAAATATCTGTCAAACTCCCTAAAAAAATTATTTCTTCGGTGGAACTTTTTAGCATCGATTTAATAGATATTTAAATGAGAAAACAACATATAAACTAATGAAATTATAATTTATTTTAATAATTTAAAACTGTTCGTTAAAAATTAGATGTAAATTCAAAAATGTTTTTTTTTTGTTTGTTGTTTTTCTAAAAAAAAATCATAGTTAAATGAATATTTATTGTATAATATTTGATTTAACATTTTAAAATCCACGTATTGTTGTCATGTATTACATGTACTATGTATGAGCTGTGGTATTGAGTTTCTCTGCCATCATGAAAATTAAGATTTTATACAAAAGCTTTTGTAGCTTTTTAATGTAAACTTGCGTGGTATTTAGCAGTGGTGCCAGATAAGAGGAGTTGGGAATTTCAGCTTCGTTTTTAGGACAGATTTTGCCCATATTTTTAGACGTTTTCTTATATTATTTAAATTTTGTACAATTTCATTCAATTAATAATTATTGTATATATGAAGAAAATAAAATCTATATTTATAGTTTGAAAAAGTTACAAAAAAATCTAGAATATTCGAATTATTTAAGAAAAATTTTATATATCTTGAAAATTTGCCAACAGTTTTAAAAATCTCCGAAGTGCTGAAATGATGTCCCAGCCAGCAAACGAGCTTAAAAATTAATAAAGGAAGGGCTCCCAAAGTATTGATTAAAGGTAAATTTTTTCGATGAAAGTTGCCTTAAAAATTGCTTATAAAAATACTACCAAATTGTGACGAATTAACACAATGCAGTCTTTCTCAAAATAAAAACTCTTCAGAATATTAAGATATTTTGAAAATGTCCTTGATATCGTATAGAAATATGAACTTAAAGATTTTTTATATATAGATACTAAGCGGACCGAAATACTGCATTTTTCAGTCCTGCTACAAAAGCTTTTACAACTTTTTCAATATAAACTTAATTTAGGCGGTTTTCGTAATGCTTTTTTAAAAATAAAAATTTGTATCGACCTATGAAATAACGAAAAGCTTATGTGATAGCGAGAAAGTAACTTAACATAGGTTGAGAGTGTTGACATCTCTTTGTGTTTATTCATAAACACTTTATAAAGTTAGGAAGGGTGGCTTACAATAAAAATTTTTCATACAAAATGTGTTCTAAAAACACCGCATAACTTTAAAAAGTGTTTATAAATTAATACTTTATTATCTGTGAATTTAATAAACACTGGCTGGAAAATGATTTAGTGTTTCAAAACGTTTGTCTACATGAATTTTTGTATAAACAATTCTGTTTCTCATCTCGTTTTCTTACTCTATATGTATGTCAGTGTTGTCAGATAATTATATAATTTTTAGATATAGCAGAAATGTTGAGGAACTGAAAGTTCAAAGGCAGGTACAGTGTTGCCATGTTAGCATATTGAGTTACGAGCTTGAATATTCTTTTCTAAAAAATATGCTAAATGCTTTTTAGCATATTTTGTTGTTCAAAACAGATTTTTAGCAAATTTTCCCCAAATTCACAATGTTATTATTATTATTATTTTTTATGAATTATTTCATCACTATTTTTAATTATTAAACGCGTATGTTGAACAATTTGCAACACAGTAAGAATTTCAATATTTTTTACTCGACAGATTTTTACATTGATTTGTTTGTGTAGTAATTTAGCAGAATTTTAGTATAACAAACATTACAACTTTTTAGAATTATTTGCTTGGCAGATTTTTAGCATTTTTTCTCACAAATTGGTATATTTTTTTTGGGTATTGTAGCATATTGTATGATAAGAGCGTAATTTTTTCTGACAACACTGCATTTCGTCTATGAAGAATGCTTATCGACATTTTATATTACGTTCGATTTTTTTGGTTTTGTGCTTTTTGTTGTATTACTCACTCATATTATTTTTAATAAAACATTAACTTAAAATACTTGCAAAAGTTTTCATGTTGCATGGTGATGCTGCTGCTGTTGCCCGGCGTCAGTATTCGTTGTGTTTGGTGGGGCATGATTTGCTGTATTGTTTGGTTGCTGTTCTTGTTGCTGTTGTTGGGGGGCAGCCGAAGTGTTTAGGAAATTAAAAGTTCGGACATCACTATGCAGACGTAATGCTTGTTCCAAGCGATGCTCTTGTAAACGTATGGCTTCACTAATATCCTGCGGATTTTGTGTATGATTGAGTTTTTGTTGCTGTGTTGGATCTTCGTTAATTGAAACTCCTCTTATTGTCTGTTGCTGATGCGGCTGTTGCTGTTCGATTTTTTCGCTGCTATTGTTGTTGTTGTTGCTGCTGCTTATTTCTGGCGTTTGTTGTTGTACAACAGATGCTGCAAGTCGAAAGGCAGCTTCCGTGTGGGAACGTAAAATAGCTTCGGCTTGTTGTTGCATGTGCAAAGCTGCTTCTGGTGAGTGTGGTGGCGGTACTTGTACAGGATTATTGGCTGTATGTTGATGTTGTTGATGTAAATGTTGCAAAGCACCACTGGCAGTAGAATTTTGTTGATGATGCAAAAGCTGCAAATGCTGGGATGGCTGTGACTGATGTCGTTGTTGCTGTTGTGGTATTTGATGACTTTTTCCAACATTTTGCTGTTGATTCATATTTGTGTTATTCGAATGAGAATATGTGGTGTGCCCTGGCGGCTGCTGTTGTTGCTGCTGCAGTTGGTGATGACTTGTTTCTTGCGACGTTGTTTCCATCATAGAACTACGCATCATTGAATCGCGCATTGCATTCATAACGGCTGTGGAGGCATCTGTTGGTAAAATCTGATGTACTGGAGTAATTGGTCTGTCGTTTGTGTGATTTTGTGAACCTGCACTTTGGGACTGATTTTGACTTTGTGGCGGCTGTTGTTGTTGCTGCTGCATATTAGCATTACTTGAACCTGTCGCTGCACCGGAGGTTTGATTTAACCTCATGGCAGCAGCCAGATTAACTACTGCGGCTTGAACGGCTGCACTACCAGCTGAGGTATGTGTGGCATCTACACCAAATCTTTGGGGTGAGGTTAATCCTGAAACTCCAGTATTATTAGAAGTGGCTGCTACGGCGGCCGCAGCTGCTGAAGCTGCCGCCATTAAACTCATCCGATTCTGTAAATCAGCGTCTACACTGGCGACTCCACCATAACCATGGCCAGACAAATTATGAGGTTGACTATGGTGGGAATGTATATGTGGATTGTGTTGGCCACTCAAGGGATGATTGGCATTGTTGCTTGTGGTACGTAGTATATCGTTAAGTTTATTGCTTAAGCTCAGATTGCTGTTGCTGTTGTTGCAATTAGTGTTGTTGTTGTTATGGCTATTATTGTTATTATTGGTGTTGTTGTTATTGTTGTTTAATAAGTTAATGCCACTACCGGCATCTGAAGCGGCTGATGAAGACAATCGGCCTGTTGAAGAACACTCTGAATTTGCTGAGGGCGATGGACACAGAGAATTAGAACCGCCACCGCCTCCCTCCCCTAACAAAGGCATTATACCCGGCCCTCCTGAACCACCTGATACGGCTAATGTGGCTGCCAATATATTATCACGTTCACGCCTTTCGGCTGCAGCGCGGGATAAAACATATTGTGCAGCAAATTGATGTTTTGGATCCATGCGCATATGTTCCATATGGGTTAGTAAACCTTTTCAAAATATAATATGGATAAATTGTAAAAAACATATTTCCTTGTCGTATGTTAATTACAAATCATTTTCAGGAAGTACGGCGGATTTTTTTAACCACACACCAAAATTTTCTTATCCAAAGTATCATTTTTACACCAAATTATAAGCAATTCTTTGTCCCGGTTCACACACAGCAATTTTTCTTGCAGCAATTTTCTTAAATTTTCTTTTGAACTTGCATTTGTGTCCAGAAAAAGTCTCTTATGCAATTTTAGTTTATTATACATATACAAAAAGTACGAATTATGAGGTTATTATGTAACTAAAGGCTGGGCCATCAAATTTAAACTAACGATTTGAACTACCGATTACTTTGACTTTGAAAGGTAGAATAACATTCATTTTTATTTTCAGGTTTATGTTTGACATTTGAATTTGAATTTTGCTCGAACAAAATTGGGAAATATTAAAAACTTACTTCCAAAGTAGTTAGTCTATAACGCAAACTGTAAGAAATTTACTTAGAAAATGTTCGAGAAGAGATCGGCTTTCAGTTCAGTTTGTGCGTCAATTTGTGAAGCGAGTTCATGAAAATGGATCGTTATTGGATAAACCAACCCATGTACGTTTTCGTTCAGTGCGTTCAATCGAAAACATTGCTGCTGTAATTGAGAATGTCCAAGAACATCCACCAACATCAACTCGTCATCGTTCTTAGGAACTGAACATTTCTCGCACTTCTTTGAGAAGAATTTTTTATAAAGACCTCGGTATGAAGGCTTACAAAGTTTCATTAGTTTAACAACTGAAGCCTCATGACCATCCGATGTGTTTTGGCTTCGCCCAATGGGCTGATTGTTTAGCAGGAGATGAAGAATTTTACCAAAAAATCGTGTTTTCAAATGAAGCTCATTTTCATCTCGGTGGCTATGCCAATAAGCAAAAATTTGCCGCATATGGGGTTCAGAGAACCCACACGTGACAATTGATAATCCAATACATCCAAAATGAGTCATTTTTTGGTGTGGATTTTGGGCTGGTGGCATCATTGGGCCATTTTTCTTCGAAAATGAGCAAGGAGCCGTCATTACCTTCAACGGTGAGCGTTACCGTGCCATGCTCAACGAATTTTTGTTTACAAAAATTCAAAACAATGACATGGACGACATTTGGTTTCAACAAGACGAGTCACATGTCACACAGCCAACGTAACCATCGATATTTTACGCACTGTTATTGAAAATCGAATAATCAACCGAAATTGTGATGGCAATTGGCCGGCTCGGAGCTGTGATTTGAGCGCTTTGGGTTATTTTCTGTTGGGAGCCATTAAGGATAAATGTTACGCAAGCCATCCAGAGACAATGGAAGCGTTAAAACATGAAATCGAAGTTGCCATTAAAGAGATTCGATCCGAAACAATCGAAAATGTACTGAAAAATTGGATTGATCGGATGAGGTACTGCCAAGACAGTCGTGGTAGTCATATGAATGATATTGTGTTCCTTTCTCAAAAGACAATGTTCAACCCTTCCAATAAAACCAGATACTTGAAAAAATAATCACTGCTTTTTTTTATAGCCAATTCAAATTTAAAATGACCCACCCTGTACATGAAAATTTGTCACGTTCAAATATGTAACTGATATATTTTTAGCACAGGTTGTCACTAATATCAAAACTATATTTAGGTAAATTTTTGTATACATCTCTAGGAAAATTTATCCTAAATATGGTAGAGTTGCATATTTCGCTATTTTCATATAGTTACGGAATAACCCCATTAGAAAACACAAGGGTATTTCAAGTACAAGCAAGCCGGTACAGGTAAAAATTGCTTAGTGTGAACAGGGATTTTCTATTGCTTATGTTTAGTATTTATAAATCGAAGTTTAAATGGGTTGGACAATCACAAGGGCAAGTACATGGCGTTTAGGCTACAAATTGTTGATTAAACCATTTGTAAGATTTAGCTGCATATACTAATGCAATACATTCATCTCTCCTATGAATTATCCACCACTATAGTGCTGTTACTTTAGAAAATTTAAGGTTGATGATAAATGTATGATGCTTTTAAACTTTAAATATCACATTTTCTAAATAAATTGTCTTAAATTTCAGTACAGACTCTGTCTTAATAAGTTAAACTTAATAGCCACAAATGTAATAATATTTCTATACAAAAATATTTTAATTGTGAAAATTATTCTTCAGAAAAATGCATCAAAAAAATTAAAATGTTTTATCCATGATATCGGAAAAGATGTGATTGCAAACCCATTATAAAAATATTCGTGGGTATTTCTAATTAAAATTTATTATATTGATTTAAAACACTTACCATTTTCATGAGTAAATACAGCTTGGCACACTGAACATGGCCACATTCTTAAGCTATTTGTTAGTTGCGAGGCTTCTGCATGACAGGCCAAATGTTTGCGCAAGGAACCTTCGTTAACATAATGTTTGCCACACACTGGACATGGATGATTAGCTGTGCGTCGTTTGGCGGAATACGGATCATTGGAAGAGGATGCTCCCGATGACTGTAAGCAGCTTGTGCTACCAGCATTACTTAAATTATTACCAGCCGAATTACAAATACTGTCAACAAATGGATCTAAGCGGGATTAAGTGCAGATAAAAACAATATAATTTAGATTTAACAGCAAAGGGTTACCTTATATATCCTTAACTATACAGTCAAACAAAAAAGTTTTCCTACATATTTAAGAAATAATCATTAAAATTAAAAGGCTTTGGGCTAAAGGGGATTTCGTTAAGAAAAATCATTAGAATCAGAATTTTATGCTTTCAAGGAAGTGCAACCACCGACAGACGTAGTGTGTATAAGTATATATGTTGGATTATGGACTTTAGGTTGAACAATATTCTAACTAAATATATGAAAAGTCCAAGAAATAGATATTTTTAATTACAAAAATTACAAAGACTGATCATGATTATATTATTTTTTAATAACAAAAAAGGTGAACACGTTAGGACATATTTTTTGTAACAGTAGTTGCGTCTAAAAAAACATTTCATTAAATATCCAAGTTGTCTTCAGTTTTTAAACCTATAAAACGAAGAATAGGTCATTTTTTACTTCACGTCTTAATCCCTAAACGTGAGATGTGGCCGTTCGTAAAATACACTTCTCCTTTTTTGCCTCCTCTATCACATATCCGAATTTCATTAATATCGAAGTGAACCCACCGGGATACATTCTTTGTTATATACATTTTTATATGTTCATATTTTTTTAAGGTTTGTGTACAGTACACAGTAGAGTTGGTCGAAAAAAAATTAAGCCAGTTAAATATTTGTCATGCTCTCGTAACACTCTTAAGCGGCATGCTAGTCAACATGCTTGACAAATATGCAAATTGAATGATTTTCATAAAAAATATTACTTCATATACTTTAAAAGATTGATGTGTTTGACAAACACGCCATTATACGATGCATCATGTTTGACACACAAGCAAAAAAATCAAAAAATTTTGTTTTTACCCAACATGTTTTTCAATCCACCTAACATAATGTCTTGTTATTCAAATTCATACAGCATACAAGCATGCTGAAAAGCTTTATAGTCTATGGACCGTTTTAGATTTTTTTACGGCGTCGCAATTTAAAATTCGATCAAAACATATCGCATATCCTTGTTCATAGTTTGACAACCCCAATGCCCTATTATTAAAAAAAAAAGGAAATACGTTCCATTTTTATTAAACTTATGCTTTTACAGTTATACAAATATAATTCTATGTTAATTTGACTACACACACAGAGAACAAAAATCCGTATTTACATCAAAAATTATCGTACTTAATTATATATTGTTATTCATATTAATATTGTGTATAAAACTTTAAGGAACGAAAACAATCACGCCGAAGATTTTTTCTACTCACGTTCACGATCACATTAGTAATAAAAATTTTTGCTCACGCTCACGAAATACTCACGCTTCATAAAAGAATTTATTTTATCACTTGAATGAAGTGTTAGCATACTTAATACATAAAGCAAAAACACTCTTGCTACATTACATCTAAAAAATCGAAAAAATAAAAAAACGAATAAAAGGAATAATCACGACATTTTTTTTATTTTTTTATTTATTTATTTAGGTCTACGGACAAAAATCCTTACAGACCAATTATTGAAAATTTACATAATATACAAAATAACAATGATTTAAATAGAAATTTAATTAAACTGATTAAGGTACAAAATAATTTTACGTTTTATGACATTGACGTTAACAGAAAAATCAATAAGAAAATAAAAATCATTATAATGTTTACACAATTTACTAAGAGGATCAGAATTAGCATAATTAGTTTGAGAAACTTGTAAATAGATTGGAATGTAGAAGCGTGTTGATCGATGAGGAACATTAAAGTTTATGTTGCTAAGTAGGAAATCTGAGAAAACTGCACCATTTATTAGGTTGAATAAAAATGAAACACTAAGCATAGTTCTTCTGCTATCCAAGGTTGGTAATTTTATTAATGCAAGCCTTGTAGTATAAGGAGGAAGAATAACGTTAGGATTCCATGTTGAATTACCCAAACAAAAAAGAAGAAACCGTTTTTGGACTGATTCTATAATTTGCTTAAGATAATCCGCATCCGGATCCCAAATAACAGATCCATATTCCAAGATTGGTCTGACTAAAGATGTGTATAACCGTTTAGTGATGATTGGTTCAGTAAACTCCTTGGCCCATCGTTTTATAAAAGCCAACACGCCGCGAGCTTTGTTTACCATCATAAATATGTGTTTCTTGAAATTTAATTTAGGATCCAGAAGAATTCCAAGATCTAAAAACTCAGTAACCAATTCAAGTTGATGTCCGCCCAGTGAAAAATTATATAAAGCATTATTATTTCGTGAAAAACGCATATGTTTACATTTCTTTAAATTTAGTTCCATTAAATTAAGCACGCACCACTTGAATAATTCGTCCAAATCATCTTGCAGAAAATTATTTTTAGTGTTATTGTCATAGCAATAAAATATCTTCACATCATCGGCATACATTAAGATGTTACAATATTTAATTACGCAAGGCAAGTCATTTATGAATAAGGAAAATAAAATTGGACCAATGTGGCTACCTTGGGGCACACCAGAACTTACAATAATATTTTTGGGTGTAGTATTATTAAAAATAACATTTTGTTTTCGATTTGTTAAATATGACTTAATCCAATTTAAACTTGCATGTGTAAAACCCATAGCGTGAAGCTTTATCAAAAGTAATTTATGATTGACTTTATCAAAAGCCTTACTAAAATCGGTGTAAATACAGTCCGTAAATTGCCTTTCAATAAATCCACGATTTACTATAGTAGTTAACTGCATGAGATTAGTTACTGATGAACGACCTTTTCTAAAACCATGTTGATAGGGGGATAGTAAGGATGAAATTTGGTGAATGAGATTCTCGGTAACACATTTTTCAAAAAGCTTGGGGATTGCACTTAACTTTGCTATGCCTCTATAGTTTGTGATGCTTGACTTACTACCAGATTTAAATAGTGGAATAATGAAGGAGTCTTTCCACAACTGAGGAAAATAACCATATTTTAAAGATATGTTAAATATTATGCTTAATGGAGTAACTATTGCGTATGCGCAATTCTTCAGAACACAGCTGGGAACACCATCAGGACCCATCTGGTATGAGGACTTAACTGATTTTAAAGACTGTAAAATCTGATTTGTGGGGATTGGAGAAAAGTGTATCATTTGATGACCCACAATTGGATGTGGGTATGATTTTAAATCATATTGGGAATCAGAATAAGTGGTGGAGAAGAAATCAGCAAATAAGTTGGTTATTATCAGATTGTCACTGGATTCTTTAGCACAGTACTTCATCGTTTTAGGGAAACCACTAGATTTCTTTTTGGTATAAACAAATTTATAAAATGATTTCGGGTCGCGATTGAAATTTAGTTTCATATTAGATATATAGTTTTTATACAGTTTTGTGTTTAATAAGTTATATTCAGCACGGGAAAACGCAAATCTGCTATAATCAGACAGCAAGCCACATGTTTTATATTTTTTAAAGCGTTTATTTTTACAATTTTTAAGCCTGGATAATTCTTTTGTGCACCACGGAGGACCAGATTTTGTGTGCTTTACTAATTTAGGAACACATTCGTTGAAAAAGTTTGATAATGTTTCGTAAAATGTTGCAACCATGGAATCAATAGCTGTTGGAGTATAACAGGGAATAGATAGAAGATCATGCCAATTAGTATTATAGAAAAGATGTTTTAAATCATCGTAGTTACATCTTTTGAAACAGAAAACCTTATCATGTTGATTTATTGTATCGGATTTACCATTTAATGGAACGTTAAAGCTGATATCTAAAGTAGGATGATAACGGTCCTCGGGTACTATAATTGGATCGGCACGCTGTAATGAACAATCGGCTGGTTCATTGACAAAAACCAGATCTAATAATTTACCAGACGAATTGTAAAGTGATACGACAAATCTAATCAAACCAGCATGTTCTGTGTAAATAAGTTGATTATTGTTTTGGCTTGGCGGGATATAGGAGCAGGTCATAAATATTTTTCTGTTATGAAGTTTTATACAGATGCCAATAAATTCAATGCCTTTAGGAATATTGCAGTTTATTAATTCAGATGAAAACATGTTAGAAATAGCTATTAGTACTCCTCCTCCAATTGTAACTGTTTCTCTATCAAGTCTATAAATATTATAATTACTGCATAAAATTTCGTTGTTGATGATATTTCTATTTAACCAAGTTTCAGTGAATATAATTAATTAAATGCAAAACTATCGATGTAAAGTTTGGATAATTTTGTGTTTAACCCAAAAACGTTTTGATAAGTAATGAACAGTTGGTTATCATTTCTAACAATCAGTTTTTTTGATTAGATGACATAACTGAGGGGAGCCGGGCAACATTGTTTATACTCTCTCGTACTTTCGGTATATATTCCCTTACCAATGTGTTTTCGGGCCAGAAACAAGGATCAATTATTTTATTGTATATATCTGATGAAACTGTTATCTTAAAAGACGTAATGCTTCTTGGTTGAGTATAAGAAAATTTATAAGTTAAAATTTCATCGTTTGACTTCAGCTTAGTTTTAATATAATAGTTTAAATCTTCAACAGTCGTTTCAGCAGCAAAACGGGATACAAATACATGTTTTCTTGGTGGTAAAACGCGAAGTTCACGGGGAGCGTTTTCAGTAATGTTTATTATGAGATTGTACAGTTTAGTAACATCAGAAAATGATGGTTTCTCAACAGTTTTAATATTGGAAGTAGAAGGGGTAACATCCATAAGGTCTTCGACAACATTACCAGAATTAACAGGGTTTATATCAACAGTATTAGTCTTACTTGCAATTCTAGCTGATTTGCGTCTAGGAGACAGTTGGGATGGAGAAAATTGTTGCAAAGACGATTGCTGCGAAAGTATTTGTGGCGGAAATTCATAGGTTTTTAGTGATATAAATCGATCGAACAAGTTTCCATATTCAGATATTCGCTGAGAAAGATTGGACATTTCATTTTGAATACCAAGAAAAATTGATTTTCTTTCTTGGAAGAATTTGTAAAATTCAATGCCAACTTTTTTACAGTTGTTGCAACGCCAGTGCAAGCCATCGTGCTTTTGAGTAGCCTCAGCAGCAAGTGTTGGTATGCCGCTGCATTTGAAATGAATTAAACCATGGCACAACCAGCATGACAGCATTCTTTCATCAGGATTTGTGATTGAGCATTTTTTATTTAAGCAGTCCATTATATTTAATGCAGTAAAGGTTGGTCAACCAGGAGAAGAAAATTTAAATATGGTAATACTGATTAATGCGTTTATTTTAGACAAATACCACGACTATCGAAGACAAGAACCAAATGATATCACAGATTTTTCCAATTCCAGTAAGCAGACAATAACAAAATGAGACAGCTGATCCAGCAACAAAAAAACAAATAAAAGAACGACAATAATATGATATTTAATGAAAAGCACTTCACAGTTTATTTGGTTAAAACACGCAGGCACTCAATAAACAGTAACTTTTCCTTGTTCAGGACAAAGGATATATATATATCGATCACAGTTCGTATTTATTAATTGTCAATTATAGGACAAAATCCACTTTATTAACAGAGACACTCGCAAAAACACGTCCGACTGAGCAAGGTTGGCAACCGTATAAACATAAAACATAAACTCGACTCACGCACGAATTGCTTATTATCGCTCACGCACGATCACGAGAGCTATTTAAATGTTGGCTTACGCACTCGCGTGATTTACGTGAATCACGACATTTCGTGTCACGTACCCACCTCTACTTGAAACATTTCTTGTAAAACAAATTTGTATTCTTCCCAATTTTGAAAGCACAAATTTATTTTTATCAGGTTCTGACAGAAGTTTAAATTAATTTTTTCTATTTTTTAAGTTTATCTCATTTTTTTCAAAATGAATAAATTGTTTAAAACACAGCTTTACTAATATTTTTTGTCTACTGGCCAAATTTTTTGTGTGTAAGTGCAGTGATATATGTTTCTGTAAAATTAAAAACTATATATTTTAATTTAACAATTTGCCAACTTTAAATTAAAAATGTTTCATTATAAAATGTTAAAGTTTATAATTGAATTGTAAAAATAAGTATAAGCATATTTAAATTTAAAAGAAACAAACTTAATATCAAAGTTGTTTTTATTTAATTTAAAGTTGTTCCACCTTGTTATAATTATAAATCTCTTAAACTACTCACAAAATCAGGAAAAGTGTTCACATAACTCGATGGCCCCTCCTAGTACACAGTGTTTTAGAATTTTCTGATTCAGAGGAGTTTCGAAAGTTTAACGTTATTTTTGATATATTTTTTGGGAAAAATGTTTCCTTTTAAAAATGCAACATTTTATAAATGTTACGCTCGCCCCGTTAGTATGTTGAATTAGGCAGTCAGAATATAATAGTGCGTTGTCCCAGAAATTAATATAATTGTAAAACTTAAGGCAAAAAGAGTTAGCTCAAGTGACTTAAGCTACGTATCGATATGTAACGAAAATTTAAAAATTTTTATTTCTAAAATTTTGTTTCATACAAAATCAATGCTTAAGCATGCTGCGTAAAATGGGCATTTATACGCCGGACATATTGTACAAAAAATGATTTTTCCTCTGAAATTAATTGCTAGAAACCGGTACCGGTGTTCTATTACTATGTGAGAAGTTTTCGCATCGGTAAAAATGAAACTCTAAAATATTTGGGACAGGTTGGATCAAATGATGTCAACTTTACCTAAAGGTTTGTAGAAACTTTTACTTACATGTATGTATATCATACATGGGACTAATGAATTGAGTGGACTAATCAATTTATGATTTTATTACCTTGCATTGATAACAATTGTAATGATATAGTTTTCACTACCATTGCTTTATTTAATTATAATGATTTAAGGATCTGATTCCATTGATTGATGTCAATGTTTTTCAACTTCATTACCATTATTAATGCATCACTTAAAAAAGATTAGCATTATAAAATATCATTTTATGTGTTATTAATAAATTTCACCTTTTTACTTTTTCTTATAAAAGAAAAACCATAATTTTTAGGCAAGAGCAGGTTAATATTTTATATTTTGTTTTGTTATTTTCTGTATCAAACTACTTTGATATTTTTGAAATCGTATAAGTTTTATGGAAATAAATGAATTTTCCATCAATTATAATTAGTTTTTTTTATGCATGTGTGCTATTTCATTACCATTAGTAATGTCAT
The DNA here is from genome assembly GCA_949748255.1 of Eustalomyia histrio. Taxonomy (NCBI): domain Eukaryota; kingdom Metazoa; phylum Arthropoda; class Insecta; order Diptera; family Anthomyiidae; genus Eustalomyia; species Eustalomyia histrio. The sequence goes on from OX456528.1 coordinate 10,467,580, forward strand.
TTTTTTCATTACTAATCCCAATAAAATTTCAATGGTAATGAAAAATTATTAAGTATGATGTATAAAAATTGAAAATTATGTTGAAGCCAATTTAGACGATGATTATGTTGCATGCAATTATTGCGTGCAATTTTTATTTGTTGACGAACGGCGTAGAGGAGCAAGAGGGGTAACAAAAAAACACGGTTTTCGTTTTTCGTGCACGTTTTTGTTATTACACTCAGAAAATAAAGTTAGTAGAAAAATTTGTAAATGGTTTTCAATCCCACTTTAGTATTTTTGTACTGATTTTTAGTAAAAAAAATATTATTTAGAATATTTACAAATTTTTGTTGCTAATTTCAGAAATCATTTTACAAATTTTTGAAAACCGATTTGGTAAAATTACCAAAAAAAATTACTAATTTTAAAAAAGTGGATATTGAAGGAAATGTTTTTTCTAATTAAAACTTAGACCTACAAACTTAAATTGCCTTAAAATGTTACATAGATTAAAAAAGGGATCGGAAAACAAATATACCGACTCATAGGACTAAAAATACCACTAACAAGTTTTTTAGTTTTAAAAATCAGACCTAAAAACAATTAAAATATATTGACTAAAATATTTTTCAAAACAGAAATTACCAAATAAAAACAAAACGATTAATTCGTTTATGTTTTAACAATTTTTAAGATTTGTAAGCCTTTTATTTTGTTTTTAATTTTTTATAATATATATTTTGAAAAACTAAATAAAATAAAAAAATTTGATGCTTGATAAAAAAAAATTGAATTTTGTACTAATATTCACAATATTTAGTAAATTTTTTTTGCTGATTTTAGTAAACCAGTTTACTAAAATTTAGTAGCGGCTACTAATTGTTCTACTAATTTCATTGTACTACACATCAGCAGACACGTGTTGCTAAGATTAGCAAAAAATACCGCTGGGCTCAAATTAGCAAAATTTCCCGTAATAACATCAAAATTTTCCGTTGCCATTACAGACTTTTTTTTGGTGAGTGTACTCTTTCGCAGTCATATGTATACTTAATTTGTTGCTTAATTCGCATTCGGTTTTAGTGCAACAAAAGTCATCGTATAAATAGACATAACTTTGGCCGCAACTTTGGAAATGGAATTAAGAAAAATGCATGCAATCAATTGCATCGTATAAATTGGCTCTTAATCGTCCTGTGTTAAATATTATTGAGTTGCGTTTTTTTCGATGTGTAAACTATTAATATATTTATAGTAATAGCTGTGTTAATGCGGCAGGCTATCAAAGTTGGCTTATGTCATTCCCTTGTAAGTTTGTCATAAGCCAACGTTTAGTGTTAACGCTTAACGTTACATGTGTCAAAATGACACAAGCCAACGTTGATAGCTCGCCACAAACACTGCTTTTAGCAGTCTAAAGATTGTCCTTCGAACTTTAATGTTTAACTGTATATCTTAGCGTTGAAATAGAATTAAAGCGGTGCGCATTTTTTCATGCATTATTTTTCACATGTTCTCATATTTAGTTTTAAATTTTAATTCGTAAATTGAATTGCGAATCGAATTTTTGAATCCGTCTACCGCTCCGCTTTTATTCTGTGTGGTAACTTTTACTTACTATTATTTGACTGAGAGGTTTTCTCTTTATGCACATGCTTCATATGTTCCATGAGGGCATCAGTGCCCAAAAACAGTTTGTGGCAAATCGGACAGGATGTGGCATTGGGACCTCCAATCAATGCCGCATGCTGCTGCAATACACCAAGATGCAGCTGTAGCTCCTATTTTTAATAAATAAAAATCACAATAGGTATGAAAAAAACACCAAACGAATTTCTTAGCAAATATTTTGTGTAATCATTTCGAGTAAATGTCGGATTTGTTAGACAAAATTCATTAAAAATATTCATATATAAATTGTTTTATGTGCTCAAGAATATGTTAAAATCACTCGTAAATCCTAAACACGTATGTAGCCTAAGCGAGTGTAAAAGAATAAAGAACTTTTGTAATAGAATAAGTAGCGAAAACGTGTATTTAAATACACGTTTTCGCTAAACTTAAAGTTTTTAATATTACGATACCAGACCACGATGCAATTATGTTTCTTTAATTTCTTTTGCTATTTTTCGGTATTGACAGACAAAACTGCAAAAATACCGTTGCCGATAAAAAAATCGTTCAATTAACTACCGTTACACTTAAAATAACGTTAAGGAAAAAAATAAATACTGTATTTATAGAGGAAAGCATGGTTAAGAACCTTTGAGATATATTTATCAAATTTTCGGAACGAAATTCCAAGTGGTTCCGAAACGATAGCCTATCGAAATAGCATTCTGTCAAATTGCATTCTTTTATATTAACAGAATTTCCGAAAGTTGCCATAATTTTGATCCAAATTAAAAGAAGTACAAATCGATTTATGCAAAAATTAGATTTATTAAAGGTTCTAAATCAGGCTACCCCTAAAAATGCCGTTATCGAAATAATTTATAATAGCGTATCGGTTACCGATGCTATTGTCGTTTTGTTTGTTAACCATGCTACTGGTAAACGCGAGAAATGAGTAAAAAAATTATTTGTCACAGTGCTTTCTTAAAAGGTGATTAAAAAGCGTTTATAACTAGATCTAGATGTTTACGCCATATGTCTACTATTTGTTTTTTTTTTTTTTTTTTACTGAAATAGAAAAATGTATACGTTGTCACATGGTGTCAGGGTAAAAGTCTAAGGCTGCATTCACATATATTTCTAAAAACACGTGCTTAGCGAAAACGATATTACAAAAGTTCTTTATTCTTTTACACTTGTTTTGGCTAAACAAGGTTGAAGGATTTAGGCGTGAACACAGTAAGTAAAAATTTATATTTTTTTTTTAAATTCGTATACTAACCTTTGAGGTATGTGTTCTTAAACTAGATTCAGTTGCGAAACCTTTTCCGCATATATTACAATGAAATGGACGACTTTTTGCTCTTTCAACCTGAGCATCATGATTACGTAAATGTTGTTGCAAATTTGACAGCTGTATAAATGCACGACCACATTCAGGCATATGACATTTATAAGGACGTTCGCCTAAAAAATAGTAAAGATAAAAAATATATTAAATAAAACACAATCCTTAATTTGCCTAAAATTATTTTATTTAAACATTATTATTTCATAGTATGAAATTTTAAATGCTCACGTTTTATTTATTAAGAAGTTAAAATAATAAGAAAGCCAAATGACACTTTTTTACTGAATTTTCGAATGGTCTTACCCATTAAATTGATGCGAAGCAATTTCCTTTACAAGATTGTTTTTGTAGTACTTGTACTTTTTTAATCATATAATTACAAGTTATATCTTAATACCCTAACCGAGCACTAGCAACGAAGGCTATCGGCTCGCTATTGCGAAAACAGACCAGGAATCGAACCCACGACCCCCGCACTGATAAGGTAGCACGGTACAAAGTAGCCGTATAAAAAGTACTATTTCATGCACAGCACCTAAAAAAGTTCGCAAAAGTATTGTTTTCTGGTTATATACTGATTTTTTAATGATATTTTTTTTACCTAATTTTAAAAATGTATTGTATTTTAAGTCAATGGAAATTTTTGAAAAATGCAATTTTAAATAATTTTTATTTTGCGACAGACCAACACCCAGGTGATATCCCTACTAATGCAGTGCATTGTGTTGGAATTAGGAAAACAGGTTATGGAAAGGAGAAAAGGAGAGAAGGTTATGGAAAGGAGAGAGATTAAGTAATTCACATGGTAATATCGATATAACAATGATAAACAACCCATATTCCGATAAGTGTTTGGGTGTTTTTGTGGATGATCAATTACGTTTTTCAAAGCACATTGATTACGTTTGTGCCCGTGTGAATGCTACCTTAAGGTGATTGTGGTCTCTAGATTAATGTTTGCCTCTACATGTGAGGAAACGTGTTGCTAGTGGTCTTCTTATGTCACAATTATTATACGCCTTAGAGGTGTTCACGGGTACTAATAGTGTTTTACTTAGACGCCTTCATCTTACATTTAATCGTATCATAAGATATGTTTATAGATTAAGAATGAGGGAACACGTCACTCCTTTTGTATTAGATTTTGTTGGTATTTCTTTTGAAAATTTAATAAAACTGAGAATTTTGTTGCTATTTCACAAGGTGATTAAGACGAATTGTCCTAGTTATATTGTTGAGAACTTTAATTTCACAAAATCGAGTAGAAACCCTCAAATAGTTTTTCATCGTATAACTTCATCCATTTATGAAAGATCCTTTAATGTGAGGATAACTAGAAATTGGAATTCGCTTCCTAGATACCTTAAAAATTTCGTTTTTTCAAAGGCTACGTTTAAATGCAAATTAGTGAAGTATTTCGGTATGTAACACCCTCTCTAATTTATGATAACTCTAATTTTATCTTTTCTTAATTGCTACATTATGGACCTTAAATTTTAAATTTTATTTTATATTTTAGTTATTATTTTAGTTTTAGGCATTTTATATAGATATATTTTTTTTATATAGTAAATTGTTTTTTTTAGTGGTATACGAACCATATTTGGCCCAGAGGGCTTGGTTCTTGAATATTTGAATAAATAAATAAATATTTCAATGAGTCAATAGTGCTGGATACCCTACTGTCATTAATGAGTGCCGACGTCCTCCTTTGTAGACCAAAAAGTCCAAAAGCACAAAAATAGAATTTGAAGCTCCTGCCCATTTATGGGAGTTATGTTCCATATTCGGTCGGAAATGTGTAAATATTAATATTCAGTTGTGTAAATACTAAGGTGATCGGATGGGGTGAAATATTTCTTACACCGTTTTAGGAAACCAAGACACTTGAATGCTTCTTGCGACACTTTATAAGCATTAAAATCAACTCTATCAGCCAGACCCCACTCGGAGATTGCCGAGAGCTCACGATTGAATGTGTCATTCATAATCCGCCTTTTGCTCTCAACCTGCAAGAGGATTGGCCTACAACCGAAGGAAAATGAGTGATAAATCTTGCTGTCATCAGCGAAAGAGTAGATAGGGTTGAAAGTTTGATCAAGTAGATCAATAATAAAGATGAGAAAAAGAGATGGAGAAAGAACAGAACTTTGTGGTATCCCTGAATTAAACTGAAACTCTTTGTATGAAATCCCATCTATAACAACACGTATAGTGCGATCTCTGAGAAAGCTCGAGAAGTCATTACTGACACCAAAAGCAACAAGCTTTGATAGCCTTGGGAATATCCAGAGCAACCACTTTACTTTCACCAGACTGATGAACATACCGACTGCAACGCTCCGAAAGGAACGGTAACAGGTCTCCCGTGAACTGAGATCTAGATAAATAACAAGATGGAAATTAAACGTGCTGTCCATCACTTTCGAGAGCGCAGAGCATATTGCGATAGAGCGATAGTTTTGAGCGTTATTGGCCGCACACTTCCTTTGGATTGGCTGAACGTTGGCAACCTTCCAGCATGAGGGAAAGATTCCCGCACGATACGTCGAGCTAAAGAGGTTAGCCATAAACGATCTAGCGTCGAAGAGCACTGCTTCAGCACCAGTGCTGGTATATCATCCGGCCTCGATGACTTATTTGCGTTGAGATCCGTAAGAACCCTTTTAACTGCGCGAGCTCAAGAATATATCTTACGCATAGTACATGCTACTCTTTTAGATTCTGGCAGTGGTTGATTGCTGACCGGAAAGAATAAATTTTTTGTAACCATCTCAGCTAAAAGGTTAGCTTTATCAACCGGGTGAGTGAATATTGAGTTTTTTGGTCATTCTATAATCCTTTTTTAAATTGAATTCAAGAAAAAAAAGACTCAAATTTCATTAAACTGAATCTAGAAATCGAAAGACAGTAGAGATAAACTATAATATGAAAAGATCTTTCCGAAAAAATCTTCGGACTACCACACTGCAAATTCGGAGAATGTTCGTTAGGGTTAGTCCATGCCACTGTTTAATGATAGTAAAAGGGTTTAGTATTCTTATTAAAATAATTTCGTGATTGAATTTTTATATTTTTTAAAATTGATTTAGTTTAATCTTCAACGCAGTGCATATATTATATACATAAGATAAGCAACAATTATAGTCCACTTTTGAAGTTAAAATTTTTTCGTTTAAAAGATGTTACTTACTAAACTGTTGAAGTATAAGATTGAAAATGACTGTATTGTACAAAATTGTTCATTGTTGTTACTGGCATACGTTATCTTATTATTAATTTGACATATAAGCCAAGCCACAAAGTCCATTATCGAGAAAAACGATAAAGAAGGTTTACATTAATTTTGCTAAAAATCCAAATGATAAATATTAAATTTTATGTTCACCATTAACTGAGTCATATATAACATCGGGTGAAAAATCCGCAGAGACACACGGAGAAATCAGTAAAAAATTCATATGAGTTTTTGGAACTACAAACCTTCAGATAATACCTGTCAGATTTATTGCTTTTGCGATTTTGAAAACAATGGATTCAAAGCAATTTCGTGTGTTGATTTATCATTGCGTTTTGTTGGAAAAAACACCGTTTAAGCCAAAGCTTGGTTTGATAAGTGTTATTCGGACTCTGCTCCATCGAGACAAATGGTAGAAAAGTGGTTTGCTGACTTTAAACTTTGTCGTACAAACACCGATGATGCCGAACGCTCTGGTCGCCCAAATGAGGTGGTGATACTGGAAAACATTTAAAAGGTTCACAAGATCGTTTTGGCAGACAGAAAAGTGAAGTTTGCAGGAGATAGCTGATAACTTAAAGGTATCGAAGGAACGTGTCGGCTTTATTTTGCACATTTGTAAATGAGAAAGCTGTTTTCGAAATGGGTGCTGCGTTTGCTCACAGTTCACCAAAACAACAACGTGTCGAAGATTCCAAATACACTTCAAATACACTTTCAATTGCTTCTGCATCCACCATATTCGCCAGATTTGGCACCAAGCGATTTTTACCTGTTTTCAGAACTCAAAAAAATGCTCGCTGGAAAGAGTTTTGGTTCCAATGAAGAGGTGATTGCCAAAACAGAGGACTATTTTAAGGCAAAGATAAATCATTCTAAAAAACCTATCGAAGTGTTAAAAAGATGTTGGAGTAATTGTATCGCTCTTGAAGGAGAGTGGGTTGATGAATAAAGTTGAATTTTGTTGTTGTTTTATTAGTTATCCTACGGATTTTTCACCTTTTGTGTTAATTTGAAGAAAAATATAAATTTTCATACATTTATATGAAAATAATGATAGCTAAGAGACAAAGTAATAAATAAAAAATATATAATTTTAAAAATACCGTGAAATTACAAAAACAAACATTTATTTTCCTCTCCTGAAAAGTTGAAGAAAATACATATCTAAATTTCTGGGTGCAGCGAAGATATGTTAGTAATACTCATTACACTTATATAAATAAAATAATAAAATTCTATCGTTTAAAGAATTTCGCACCGTACCGTGTGTGTGGTTTCGTAGTAAAGTTTTTATTGGTGATCTGCATAAATCCTTTATGTGATGTTCTTCATTCAGTTTTTTTATAATTATTTTTTTTTAAGGTAACCCCTACCTGCAATAGGTTCTCTCCATTTTTATATTATCAATTTAAATAATTTGTATTCAATAAATAACAATGGTTGAGGGTATTAAAGATTCGGCATGACCGAATTCAATAGTCGCTTTTACCTTTTTTCCTCTATTCAGTACTTAGACACCTTTTAGAGTTAATATTTATATACATATTTAAATATTCACGCGGGTAATGGTGACATAAGAAAACGTGTACAAATGCCTGACTGATGGCCTGATGTTATTTAATTTAAACACACGCTTAATTAAATCTTCTCGTTGAAAACTTTTAATGCATTTGCAATTTACACTTGACTCCTAGGAAATCTACTTAAGTTTATACTTTTTTTTTTCTTAAATACAAAAACATCTCTACTGATGCAAACTCCAGACCTGGCCACTAACGGACAGACTGAAAGGCAGGCAGATGGACAGACATCGAGCAATACTTAGTGCACTAGTTAAATCGTTTATTTAGGGGTTTTCCCCCCCAGATTGTGCAATATAATAATAAATGACTTTACATTAAATGTTCAAGAAGGAAAGAAAGCAACCACAAGAAAACAAAGTTTGCTTACAATATTCTTAATTTTAAACACGTAGACATACCCAGTACTTGGCTGGCTGGTGAGCATATTCAAAAAAAAAAAAAAAGATTGCATTGTTAAATGGAGTAAATATCCAAATAAATATAGGAAGCGAGCCAAGTTAATAGCGACATTTACACCTTTTTTAAACGTCGTAATTATTATGTACAAGCTCCTAAGCGCCTTAAAGTATGCCACAAAAATCTTTAAAGAAATCATTTCAGTTTTTTCCTTACAGCAAAGAAAATTGTAAAGTTTGTATATGTACAAACTTATGCAATGTCTATGTTTAATATAAAAACACTAATACAGATAATTAGAAGAACAATTTGCAAAATGTCAAAAAAAAGTGGAAACAAGATTTTTTTTTTTTTTTAATTTTCAAACATTTGTATTTTTATAGTACTTTTTTAAAATTTAGTAGTAAACAACAAAATTTACGTACAATATTGCAATTCGTCTTTGTGAATATCCTCCTAAGTAATTTAAACCCTTCGGTCGCCTTAAAATTACAGCTTACTTGCAATCTCGCGAGATGATAGTGTTACAGTTGGGGTTAAGGTACATAAAAACAGGCACTGTACAAATGACAATGGACCATAATTTTGTTTTCAAATAAATTATTTTCTTAAGTACAATATTAATAGACAATAAGAATATATAAGAATATATTTTAGAACTTTGTCCAGGGGCGTGGTAAAAATGGGGTTCAAAGAGCGAAATGTCCGCCCTTAACGGCCTACCCAAACCACTGGAACTAGTTAGATGGGATTTTTAGAAAATACTGACGGGAGGGACGAAAAAAGAGAAAATGCTTTCCTTTGATGTCCTGCCAAAACCGCTAGAACTAGGAAGTTGAAATTTGGTATGTAGCTTCTTCCTCCGGCGTAGGCATCCACCCTGGCGGTATTTTCGGAAATTCCCTCTGGGAGGGGCATAAATGAGAAAAGTCTCGCCTTAACGGCCTACCCTACCCGCTGGAGATTGAAAGTTGAAATTTGGTATAAAGGTTCCGCCACCGGCGTACAGATTTTCTAAGATGCGATTTTTGGAAATTCATACGGGATGGGAATAAAGTGATTTTTAAAAATCCTATGGGGAGGGGCGAAAAAATGGGAAATTTTTCCCATGACGGATTGTCAAAATCGCTGAAGCTAGGGATTTTTGAAAACACCTACCGCAAGGGGCAAACTTGAAGTTGAAATTTGATATAAAGGTTCCTCCTCCGGCGTGGATATCAGGTAAGAGGGAATTTTATGGAAAATTTTTCTTGGAAGGGCAAATAAGGGAAAATTCTCCCCAACCCCGGCGGGTTAACATATGCTCCGTGGAGAATGGGCTAACTCATTAATAAGGTATATTTTAGAATTTTCGCTAGAGACGTGTTTAAAATGGGGATTCAAAGGGCAAAAATTCTACCACTTAACGGAAATTCGGTATAAAGTTCCTCCTTCTGTGTAGTCATCAACTAAGACGGAATTTTTGGAAAATCCCACGGGTAGGGAATAAAAGGGTACAATTCTCCACCTTGACGGTCTGAAATTGAAATTATGCATGTAGGTTCCTCTTACAGTGAAGATATCTGCTCAGAAGAGATTTTTAAAAATTCTTAGGTGGAATGGCAAAATGGTGAACTCTTCCCCTTGACGAGGAGCCCACTATTGTTTATATATCTATTTGACTTGGAGTACCGCGTTAAATGGTTTTAAAAAATATATTAATTCTGTGTAAAAATTACGCACCTTTTAACATTTAACCTCTTCTCAGTTTTATCAGTATTTATCTACTTCCAAATAATAACTTATTTATTTTTTACATAAGCTTCTAATAAATATTCGCTTTTGCGAGGACTAATATATTGGACACTTAGAATATTATGTAGTTCACTGTTTGTAGTTTATTAAAAAAAAGTTTTCAGTTCAGGTTAAATAAAGGAACATACATTTAAAAATAATTTGAAAAGAATATGATGATTATATGATCTAAATCCTACTAAAAATCATTTATTTACCAAAATAACAAATCAACAATACATAAAAACTTATTTAGAAATATTTGTTTTAAATTTTTTATACATTTGTTCAAAATGATTTGCTATCACTTACAGATTTGTTTCAGTTAAATTTATTTTTTTCATTTGTTTGAAATTTAATAAAAGTTTACCCACAAAATGGAAACTTCTGGTTTATTTGTTTCCGTTACAGTTACTACAAATTTCTGTTTCAAGAAAAAAATGTTAAACAAATTGCAATTTTGTTTTCTATTTAAATTGTGTGTTTGTATACAAAATTATATCAATTTAAATTACAAGAAATTCCAAAATACACACACATATTGTTATTCACACAAAATGTGTCTATAGACTAGTTAGTATACTTTTTTCGATATAAAAATAAATAAATGATTAGTTATTTTTTACGGAATTGAAAGGTGAAATTTTAACATTTATTTGTAACTGATTAATAATTTATTTTTTCCGATGAGTCAGTTGTTTAAACAACATTTAAAAATAAATAACAAAAACCATTTGATTTAAATGAAAAGTAAGTAGATCGGATTTGAAATGAAATATAATTTTGTTTAAATGGTACTTTCTGTTATTTTAACTTATAAACTTTTTTAGGTGTAAAACCTTAATGACCCATTTCATCCGGTGTTTCCGGGAAATTCCGTTGTTAGCCCGCTAGTTTAACATAAAACAATGGCTCTAAAAACTGATAATGATAAAAACTCATAATGCTACGTATGATTTAAATAAACAATAAACAATAAAAAGCAATATTTGATAAACAACTTGTATGTGAATATAAAATAATTATATATCACATATATTGCATATATTGTATGGGTAACCAATTATTTTTCATTACAAACATTACTTTGAGGCTTATCGCTTGTAAAATTCATCAATGAAGTAAGGTATAATGCTTCAGCCCCTGTGCCCATACATTACTTTACCAATTATTAAGTAATGTGTGGTTTTGCTGCATACCCTCACAATTTTACTCATAACTTTGAAACCGATAGATCAATGTTGCCCAACTGCTCAGCACGAGTTCACTGATGTAGGTAAAAATGAGCAACCTAGCTTGCGCCTTTGCATGATCGATATAGACATAGGTATAGGCATAGGGTTCTTATTTCGACATGTTACACGCGAAATGTAAAACTGATTTATACCCTCACCAGATATGGTGAAAGGTATACAAATTTGTTTGATTTTTGCATATTGGTAACATAAAAAAATTGTTCAATTGTCACTTTGAAATTGACTCGATACTGCACAGTACTTTTTATATTCAAACTAAAACAGGGTTGTATTTACATACCAAAAAAACATGATTGTATTTTTATAGTGTTATTCATATCAACATTACACTTCTATTTAAATACTCAATACTTTTACAAATCTACTTTGAAATACTAAACCCTTCGTTGTAGCTGTAGTAATCGAAATCGTACCAAACGTACACAAACTGTGAAATTTTTTAAATGTTTTATATTTATATCAGTTTATGAATTTTTTAAACTGTAAATATATTATAGTAGACGTTTTACTTATCTATAAAAAACATTAATTAAACGCAAACCCATTATTTCACTTCCTTTTATAATTAATGGCTAAAAAAGGGAAACAATTTTAACAAGTGTCTAGAAAAAATATTATAAATCATCATTGTCGCCATCGTCACTTTCATCATTTTTAAAGAGACAACTCAATAAGTTTTTTTATATTATTTTTTTTCCTTACACTACATCATAAGTAGGGATATATTCACATTGTCATTTCGTTTGAATTATACCAAAATATTGGGAAAGACCCTAGAATAAAGTTTATGGGATTTCTTTATATTTAGTAATGATAGAATATTGTGTGTAGTATTAATGATTTTTGCTCATTAATACAATGTCCCCAACAAAATTTCATGAATCTTAGCATAAAAAATATAAAAGTTGCATACATATAAATTTTTAAATTGCATGAAATGTTAAAATTTTTAAAGGAATAAAATTAACATAATTATAATGATTTGTGAAAACTATTAATAAAGTCAGTCGTTCATAAATTTTATAAAAACAATTCGAACCAAAATATTATTTTTTTATCTAATAAAAAAATTGTAGGCATACAAATTTATTAAACTTCTTAATGTCAATAATCAAATAAAATACTTATTTCTAATGTCTAATAAAATTTTCATTGCCTTCCACATCCCATCCATATAATAGATTTTTTTTGTGAATTATATACATTTATTGATATTTTTAATTTAGAAGCTGTGCAAGCTGGGTAAAATTATTATAAACAAAATACATGTTGACAATAAGGTTTATAATTTCTTTAAACATTATTTGGGAAATTTTAAAAAACTTTTAAACCTGAATTTAGTATAGATTTAGTTTAACACAAACACATAAAATTTGATAAGATTTACCTTTAAATGTTATGAATATGCCAACCAAAACGAAGCCATAGCTGTTTTTTATTCGAAAATATAGAACAATGAAGATTGAATACAACTGAGCAAACCCATGGTATCAACTACTTAAAAGCCTATTTACGCGCTTAATTACTTTTCTTCGCGATGCCCAAAAAGGAATGGGTACTAATTATTTTTTGGTTTTTCGTAAGCGAAAGGGTAATGGCCACCCATTACTTTGTGTTTTTTTTAAGCGATAAGGTAATGACCACTCATTACTTTTGGCCTCATCGCGAAGAAAAGTAATTAAGCGAGTAAATAGGCTGGTAAGTTGTTGATACCATGGTTTTGCTGGGAAGTTCTGATCTCAAAATATAAGAATTTTAAGCTACATTTAAGTAAGTTTCGGTTCACACACAGTAATTTTTCTTGCCGCGGTTTTCTTAAATTCTCTTTTGAACTTGCATTCATGTCCACACAGTCTCTTTTGCAATTTTAGTTTCTTTTACATATAACAAAAGTACCAAATAGAAAACGCAAGAGAATTGCAACTACAAGCAAGTCGGTACCCCTTTCCGTTCATCTTCCCCCCACTCCTATAAACTTGAAATTGCTGCAATAAAATTTTTTTGGTTATTTTGCAAATTTTGCATGTTTTTGCTTATTGTGCAAGTATTTGTTCTTTTTTCTTCGAAAATAGAGCTTATAAGTTTAACTATTATTTTAGTGTAGTCAAATGAAAAACAGAAACATTTTAAACTGAAAATTAGTGGCAAATGTTTCACATGAAACTCAAATTTACTAAATCTCGACTATTTTTCATTTATTTGTTAAAAAAATTCCACGACTTAGATTCCTGTATTCATGAGCGTTCGATATTACTTAGCAAATTTTATGTGAAAATAAAATAAGTTAAGGAAAATTTCTATTAAAAGTGAAATTACACAAAAAAGATAATATTTAAAAATTATCTAACAAATGTGTAAACATCTCGTATTTGAATAGTTATTCAAAAAGAGACAACAATTTTGTGCACGATTTTTGTGGTGAAAAATATTTTTGTAGTGAAAAAAAAAAATTTTGTTGCCAAAAACAATATTTTATTTACCAGTCGCTACCATGAAATTGCACGAAAATATAGCAATTTGTAGCTTCATATCGCTTGCATCATTTCAACAGACAGGTTTGATTCATATATTTCGACATGTTACACATGGAATAACAAACCTGTATATACTCTCACCATATATACTCTCACAACGTTTTTTAATTTTGAAAAATGTTTATATTGTTAAAAATTTATTTAAATTCTAAACATATATTTTTTAATTGCAGAAATGCATATAAATATTTTGTAATTTTAAAAATTTATTTCAGCGTACAAAAATTAACTAAAAAATATGTACCATACGGTATACAGTGAGCAGCAGAAATCACGGTACGCAAGCTATAATAAAAATATTTCGTAATTTCTAAAAAAAATATATGACACTTATTTTTATTTAATGTGTTCACTTATATAATATATTTCACTTATTTATATAAACAATAAATAAAAAAATTAGAAATCATGGCAAAACTCATGGTACTCTTGAAAAAAATTGTGATTGATTTACCTAATACTTAATTAATTAATTTCAAGCAATAGATACCAACTACCAATGCTTAGATATCTATTTGGTTTTCTTAATTATTATTCATTTCAATTTACTGTTTTAAAATTGAGTGCGCAAGCTCTTTGTGTAGTTTTCGGATATTTGACCCCATTTAGTCAAAAGTATTTCCTTTAGTTGAGCTTTATTAGAAATTGTGTGACTTTTCTAAATGATTTCACTACTAAATTTCCAACACCGTCTGCTAACTTGCATCGCCATACCATTACTCCACCTCCACCACACTTCAGAGTTCTTATAATATTTTTTTGAATTTAACTCGTCGCATTTTTTTTGTCACAGTAATACGCGTCATTCCTACCCAAAAATATTAAATTTAGATTCGTTGGAGAAAATTACTTTTGCTTTATTTTTTTACTCCGTTGCGAATACGCTTTTTTCTGTTTCTTTTTGTAACGTGTGGCTTCTTGCGCGCAGTGCGAGCAAGAAGCAGCTATTTTAGGTCCACTTGTGAATAGGTCTTTTTCAATTTTTCGTTCATTCCTATTGGTGGACGGGCTGTTCATTTCTTATTTTCAATTATTTTTTCTCTCTGCAACTGATTTATTACTTTTTGCCCCTATTTATAATTTTAGCAGTTTCGGTGTATGACTTACTCATTTCGTTACTATTGATTATTATTTTTCTTTCTTCTATTGGTAGCTCTTGACATTTTAAAAACTTGACTTGACTTCTTGAAATAAACAAATGCTTCTTGGAAATTTGGAAAGTACCGTTACACTTTTAAAAAGGGAATCAACAAATGTCTAAAGGATGCCAATAGTTTTGCAATAAAGTTTTATCAGGTAAATCAAATATAACACCGTTTATGCCCCTAGTCACCATATGGTTTGTAGGCCAATTTTTCAAGTTTTATTTAGTTGAAAAAGTAAAATATTTGTTTAATTTGTGGTAGTATAACACTGACTAAAGAAAATAAAAATAAGTGTTCCATTTACTGTTTCGTTATTTTTGCGAAATTATTGGAGATTTTTTTATTTTGGCCGGGGTACCATGACTTTTGCTACTCACTGTAAATTTGCTGCCACTTGTCAGGAATGGAACCCATTAACCGATTTTTAAAATTTTATTTTCCCCGATTTGAAATATTTTGCTATATACATTAGAATCGACAAATTTACACTGTACTAAACATATATCCTATATTTTTCTCCTCTGACACATATCCCAATTTCATTAAGATCGGAGAAACATCAGAATAATATTTTTGATGGCGAACTTTATTTTTTTTTTGCAACATTTTTAATGTAGCGTACACAAACGCAGTTATCTTTATGGGACATTTTTCGTGAGTCTTAATTAAACTGCAAAATAGAACACAAATTACTTGAAGAGGGCAGGGAGCTTAAGGATATCAAACATTTTTTTGTATGAGTATTTTTGTTTACATTCCTACATTTTATTGGTTGTTGTATACTATAAAATTGTTCGTTGACTCTTTGCAGTATTAAAAATCTTAATAATTTCATTTTTTCAGTAATTTTTGATGATAATGACGATTTCTTACATGATTGTAGCAGAAGTTGAAATATTATAATTAAATAATCCTAAAGTGCTTTTTCTGTCGCGACGTTGATAATTTTTCGTTTTGTTTTGTAATTTTCTTCTATAGGAAGTAAATAAAAACAAAATACTTTTGAAAAATTAAGTGCTGTAATTTTAAAATAAAGGAGTTCACAAGGTGGACTAAGTATTGCATTTTGGCAGCGCCGTTTAGAAAACCAGAGATGTTAAAATTTTTATTTCACTATCACAACGATTTTCTGTTGGGTTTTTACACTTAAACATAGCACACTAAACATACAGTGTTGGCCAAAACTAATTGAACAGAAATATGTTACCATGATCATTTTTTTGAGTATTGTTTAAAAACTAAAAATCATACTCATATTCTGTAAACGCATATAGGTTGAACTCACTCTGAAACTCAGCGTAAAAACGAATTAAAAGTTAATTTAAACGCTTACGCTTAAATGGTGCGGTTAATCACGGTAACGGTTAAGGTTAAAACCGTATATGAACTCGTCGACGAAAATTTGCTTACGACCACGTTTTCCTTCATAACTCAGGAACCAAATGAGTCTCCAATTTAATGTAGGGAGGCCTTAGTTATAAACATATATCTTTTTTAGGATTTTAAAAAAATTAGATTTTGAGATATGGGTCTTTGAAGATAAAACTTAAAAAATGACCTTTAACCTTTTAATACAAAATAAAATTTATAACGCCATTTGGATTGTATAATTTAGAAGTTATGGGCGAGTTTGTACGGATACTTTTTCGATATTTTGACAATTTTCAAAAACCGAAAAGGCTTGGGGTCGGAAGGTTAATGATTTGATAAACACTACCCATTTTACAATATTTTGTGGCGAATTTTGTTAAAATTGGAGATGACAAATCCGAATGCTGTGCGGTTTGAGCTGGAATCGCCCTGTTGTCATATCACATTAACAACAAAAAAAAGTTAAAAGGTAAAAAAAGTCCTATTTATTTTATTTTATTTATTGTAATTTAACGTTGTAAAAACAATAAGAATGAAATTCTTTTATAGCTGTAGCTTCCGTAAGGAACAAGAATCCAATCTGCTGTACACTTCAGCAGAATATGATATAATAGGAATATTCAATTGAACAATCAATCTCCGTTTTGCTTCAGTCGGAGTAAAAGCTGGTGATTTACGCAGGTTACGTAACGCACGAAAAAACATTTCTAACAAGACTGTTAATGTGATCAGTACATGCTTAATTAGAGTTTATATGAAACCCTAAGTACTTAACCTTTATTAACGAATTCAAGCTCAGTATTATCGATATATATTCGAGGAAATTACGAAAAATCTAAATGACTTACCGGGGTTAAGTGTTAAATTATTAGTGGCCACCCACATCGAAACAGCATCGAGATTTTCATTGAGGCGAAAGCACATATCCTCCAACAGACCGATACGATTTGATATGTACATCTGTATACCGTCCGCATATGCGTGTACGTGCACAGATTTACAAAATTTGAAGACATCATTAATAAACATACTAAACAATAGTGGTCCAAGAACTGATCCCTGTGGGGCTCGCATTTAAATTTCCCTAAACCGAAATTGCCTTTCCCCTATGACCACCTCCTGAGGGCGCCCAGACAAGTAGTTCTTCATAAGAGATATTGCTCGAACGGAGAAACAAAAATAATGTTTAAGCTTTAGACAGAGTATATAGTGATCAACTCTATCAAGAGCTTTGGAAAAGTCCAATAGACACATAAATGTCAAATGTCCTATATCATACTCTTGTCGTATATCATACAGTACCTTTAATGCTGCAGTTGTACAACTGTGTGCAGGTCGAAAACCAAATTGTAATGGCGATAATAGGGAAGTACTAGCAAGATAATCATTAATTTGGCGGATAACAGAAACTCAAATATCTTTGAAAAGCCAGGAAGAATACTTATCGGTCTATATTCTTTGGGACCTATTGTACAGGGTACTTTAGCCACTGAAACTATTCTACCGATTCTCCACAAACTTGGAAAGGTAGAAGTAGTTATACAATAAATAAAAATATGCGTGAGAGGACCTAGTACAAAAGGTAAAACTATTTTTAAGAACCTTATCACAATCCATCCTCTCTAACAGCATTGGTCTTAATATTCATAATTGAACTATAAAAATTATCTTCAGATACAGCATGAAATTGAAAACTACTTTCGAGGTAAAGTGATGGCTCGATAATACCCGCAACCCAGTCAGTAGCCCCTTCAATATTAAAAAAAATATTGAGATCATCTGGATTTATTTACAATTCGAAATATTATGCGAATGAATATTTTTCCACAGCTGTCTAGAAGGTAGTGAATTATTTAATTTCGTTGAAAAATATGCACTTTTTGCCTGCCTAGTAACAAGAGTTACCCTGTTCCTAGCATGGGTATATAATAATCTATTACACAGTGCAACAAGAAAAAATTGCCTCAATAGTTTGAACGCAGTATGAAAGTATACCATTAGAAGAACAGAAACCCCAAGGGGTTTGGTAAAATTGGTTCGAAAAACATAACTTTGCTACTTGAAGTTTGTAATTTTTTACCATTTTTTCTGAGTTATTTAAAATGAGTATATTAAAAATTTTATTTTTTCTTTATTGATCTCTTTTTTAATTTGTGTTTTGTGTTTTCTATTAAAAAAGAGCACTGTTTATAAATTTTTTTTTATTATACACTCAAAAAAAAAATTTAGTAAAAAAATTAAAATTTTTACTTTCTTTGTTTTTATGTAATTTTTACCAACAATTTATTTTGAGTGTAAATTTGTTTTTACTTAAGTGATTTTTTGTATGTAGGTATATTTTAGAGAAATTTTTAAAGTTCTTAAGCAAATTCTTATAAGGGAATCATTCATAGACCATCTGAATATTTTATTTTTTATAAAATTAATGCCAACCTTTTGTTTCTTTTAAAAAAATTAATGCATGTTCACTAATTTTAGTAAAATTTCAGGGTCAATAGGCAAATTTTTTTACTTAATCCAGAGTACCGTTGCTGGTTTTTTAAATAAAATTTATTATCATTATTTTGTCACAAATACTCTTTGGTTTTAGTATAAAAAAGCAATAACATTATTTATGAAATTCACTACCTGCAATTGTGAAGGCATTGCTAGTTAAAGCACTAAAATGTTTGTATAAAACCAACCAATAAGTAAATTCCATAGTCGTGACTGTCTTTCAATTAGGCAATGTTAAAGCTTAACTTTTGTTTTTTCTTGCCTTTTAAGGGGGAGACTGAATTGACAGCCTTAAAGTTACAATATTATTTTAATGTGTTTCCTTGTTTCGGTTTTATAGTAAACTAAGTTAAGTATATTTTATATGTATTTTTCTAAAATTCTAAAAGTCTAGAAAAAATATGTATTTCAATTTTTATTTTTTTTTAACAATACGTCAACAACAAAAGTTCAGCTCAATTGAATCCAAATCTTAAAAACTTAAGAAGTGCTTAAACTTTAATATTATTATAAAATTAATCTAATTTAAAATCGTCTCTAAAACTTTTAGTATTTATTTTAATTTAACTTTAAACTCCAAACTTTTTTTCTTAAGATTTTTTATTTTTCATCGAAAAACGTGTTATTGTATAACAACGAAAAAAATAAAAATTTTAATTTTTTTACTAAAATTTTTTTTGAGTGTATAATAAAAAAAAAGTTTTGACTGTGTTATTTTGTAAAACAATAAAAAGCCAAAAATATATTTGGAAGCAATGGAAGCAAAAAAAAAATAATTTTTAATATTAACTCATGTTTAAAATTTGGTAAAAAATGCCCAAATTCAAGAAGCCATAACTTTTTTTTTCGAACCAACTTTGACAAACCCCTTGGCAATTTTGTCTTTCTTATGGTCTACTTTCATCCTGTGTTTAAATCATAGAGGCAATTTTCAATGACCCAGAATTTGTTGCATAGTGTTATCAGACTTCGGAGGAGATTTCCAACGACTATATGCTCTATTACGTTCCTGGATACTCTGACTAACCTGAGTGGTGTACCATGGACAAGAGATATTCCTCACCTAAAAACTACGTATGAATGGTCAACCGACGACTGATACCATCTTAATGCTAGATCTATTGTAAACAAATCCGAATACAAAGATTGACGATCAATAGAATTATAGTCACGGTACGTAATCAATCGAGAACTTTCATTTTTAGCCAATTCAACATCAAGGGTACAAAAAAACAAGTCATGGTCTGATATGAATGAGATTTGATCGTATAATTGGGACTTGGGCAACTATTGGTAGAAAAACGAGTTGGCATGTGATCATTGGTCACCGAAAGACCAACAGAGTTAATAAGATCAAGCAAATTCTCACTTAGTTGATCACAGAGCAAGTTCACATTAAAATCACCGCACGCTACATAACAATCATAATATATGGCATATTGGCCAATTTCGGAGAAAAAGGGTTGCACACTAAATGGTCTTCTAGGATCATAACCACATGATACCAAAACGTTTCTCACATTGTCAAAAATCATAACATTTAGAAACTCAATTTCAGAGTTTTCTGATTTACAAACAACTTTCACCCTATATCCTGATTTGCAATATATTGCAATTCCCCCTCCATTCCTTTTATTACCACGATCATTACGAAATAAGTTATATCCGTTAATGCTATAACGTTTATCAATCACATCCTTCCCAAACCATGTCTCCGTGACACAAATTACATCAACTTGTGAATTTTCAAAGATTGATCGTACATCGAACTTCTGTCAATTTAAACTTCTTGCAATGACCAGTTCTTTGTCTGCTATTGTTATCAAAACGATGCATATGACATCAGGGGAAAACAGCTTTAGTGGTCAGCAAACTAAGAAAACTAAATAAATGACAAAAACTAGTTAGCCTTACAAAAATTAAATACAGGATTTAAAAAAATATGAGTAAATAGATAAAGTTTGGGTAATTAACTACGACTATTGAGAGCAGATGTCATCCAAATCTTTCTTACAAGAAATTTGTATTGCATCTGAGTTCTTACATGAGCGTACATAAACTTTTCCTCTCGCCGAAAAAACACTCGAAAGAAGTCCATCTTACTTACGTTTAATATCCAATTGGAGTATCATACGATTGTTTATATCTAAGCCTCAGAAAATGCTTGTAAAGTTCTGTTTCTATCAATATTTTTAGTTCTTTCTGTCATTAACTTAATTTCACTTTCTATTTTATTTAAAAGTTTATTTTTAGTTGTCGTTAATTCATTAGATATACGATTGAAAAGTTCCTCATTACGCATCTGCATTCTTTCCTCTATTCGCTTCATTTCATTATAAATGAACTCAAGAGTAATGGTTCCATCATCAATCTTACGCGCTTTTAGAGAAGGTGAGAATATGTTTTTCGCAGAAGGGTGTGGAGATATATCTTTCCGCTTATTAGAAGACATTTGAGTAAAATGTTATAGTTGTTCTTTCTGTGCACTTTTACAAAATTAACAGATTATTTAAACACATACAACGCTGTATACTAATCACCAGTGGCTTCTGAGCTGCCATTCATTGATCTCAGTATTATACACGAGTGAAACAGCTGGTGTTGTTTATACTTTCCAGCAAAATTATTGTATAATATTAATATATTAGTTGTCTCGTATTTTTGAGTGTTTTGTAAATAAATTGACTTAAAATTTTTAATTTTGCAAGAAGTTTATAATAAAAAAAAATGAACCAAAAGAGTGTTTCAATAAAACAGTTTAACACATGGAGACAAGAACATCCACGATTTTACAGTACACAATATTAGACAAGTAAGATAATTCGTTTCCACTTATTCAAACAAATATTTGGAGCTCACACGAAAACACGGACAAAGTTGCTAGTGTTGTCAATATATATTTTAGTTCGTTTTTTATATAAAACTCTAAAATTAAATAAATGGCATTAATAGGATTTTAGATCATATAATCATATTCTTTTTTATAAATTGTTTTTTATTGCAAAGAAACATGAAAATTTGTGTTAGTAAATTATAGAGAATAAAAATTGAAAAAAATCCACAGAGCCAGCAGGCTAGAATACTTAGTATTTTCGGTTGTCGCACCAACTCTAAAATTCTAAATAAAAGTGAATTGAAGAACATTTATTCTGTGTTTTGTTTTAAGCAATGAGTAAACGCAATACATATTTCCAAAAAGCAAAAAAAAAAGGTAAAGCAAAATGCCTAAAGTGTCCAAAGATATTGTCATGTGAGGGATCCTCAACACGAGTAGACTGACTGGTAAGTTCCACCGAAAACTCAAATTCATTCAGAATATTGAACCAACTATTCAAAAATTGCGAACATGTGTAAAGATCTTTAAAAAATAACAACAGGAAAAAAAGGAAAAAAGGTGTTACTCAGACTAGATTTACATAAAGAAACTTTTTTTATGTTTTTATTGAAGACTATAAAAAACCAAAATATTATAACAATTTTATAGTTTCATTAAAAAAATTCAAAACCGGTTATTCGAACCAGTTTTGAAAGAAAAAAACCAAAAACCGGTTTTAATAGGTCAAATATTTGACAACTCTAGTCTAAAAATAGATTTTCAATAATATTTTAGTTATAACTTTGCATTTATAAAGGGTGTCCCAAGAAGAACGCAATTTTTAAATCTGGCAACATTCGAAGTGTCATTGTTTGACATTAGAACAATTGTTATTGTTTGCTAGTAGAAGGTACGAGGTTAGTAAAAATGGAGCGCTACACGAATGAACAACGCATTCTCATTGTGAAATTGTTTTACCAAAATGGTGAAAGTTTTGCGGCTACAGTTCGCAAATTGCGATCAATTTGGGGTCACAATAATGCTCCAAAAGAGTCAACTGTAAAGAGATTAATGGATAAATTTGCCGAAACTGGGTCTGTTAGTGATGTAAAGACAACAACGCACCATCGACCAGGTCGATCGACCGAAAATGTCGCAGCTGTACGTGATGATGTCGCTCAAACTCCATCCACCTCAATTCGACACCGAGCTCAGCAAATTGGTGTCTCCAAATCCGAATTTTGACGAAAGATTTGCATCTTCATGCATACAAAGTTCAATTGACTCAGGAACTGAAGCCAGCTGACCATGGACAGCGAAGGGAGTTCGTTAATTGGGTATTGGAGAGACAACATGAAAATTCTGATTTTGCCGATAAAATCATCTTCAGTGACGATGGCTTCGTCAATAGGCAGAATTGTCGCATTTGGGGTGAGGAAAATCCTCGAGTGATTCACGAGAAGCAAATGCATCCTCAACGTGTCACTGTGTGGTGTGGTTTTTGGGCTGGAGGAATCATTGGACCTTTTTTTATGAAAATGAGGCAGGTCAAGCGCAAACAGTCAATGGTGTTCGGTATCGTGAAATGATAACCAGTTTTTTCTTGCCTAGAATTGAAGAAATGAATGTGGAGGGCATGTGGTTCCAACAAGACGGCGCCACATGTCATACAGCCAGAGAAACAATTCAATTGCTGCATCAGTCATTTCCCGGTCGTGTTATTTCGCGTTTTGGAGATCAGAATTGGCCGCCTAGATCGTGCGATTTAACACCATTAGATTTTTTTCTTTGGGGTTTTTTGAAGTCGATGGTTTACGCGAATAAGCCGACGACGACTCAAGCCTTAAAAGAGGAAAATGGACGCTGCATTAATGAAATACCGCAGCATTCATGCAAAACGGTCATTGAAAATTTCATTAAAAGATCGCGTGCATGCCAGCAAAGCCGCGGCGGCCATCTGCACGATATATTGTTCCATACACAACCTCATTCTGTCTACTTTACGATATAATAAAGTTTCACGATTCTTTTTTAAATATCTGTTTTATTTAAAATTTAAAAATTGCGTTCTTCTTGGGACACCCTTTAAATCATGCAATACTTTATCGGTAACTCATTATTTTAAGCTTGCAAATAATGCAAAGGGTAACGATTTATCATAACAGGGTAAATGTATCGCACCTATTACCAAAGATTTGTTGTTAATTTCTATATCTGTATCAAAAGCTGATTTAAATGAAGTTAAGTTCCAAATTTTTATAACTTTGAAATCTCACATGTTTGGTTCAAACAAAATACCTAAATTTAATATTATTCATATAATACTAATATATTCATCCGAACAGTATTGAGATAAATACAGGGTTTTTAATTCAATAATTTATACCCCAAGCAGTGGTGTGCACAGGATTTTGTTTCTAATTTTTTTTTTAAAGCTGGCAATTTCTAAACGTAAATTTTTTGACTTTTTGAAGCATTTAAAAAAATTTTCCAGCTTTTAAATTTATAAACAATTTTAATTTAAAACTTGTTTATTACATTGACTGAGATATAATGTATACGTTTAATATTAAGTACATTTTGATTGTTTTCGTGTTGTAAAGCTTCTCTCCGTTTTTAGATCATTTTGATAAAAATCTACCAATTTACCAAATATCGCGCGATTCTTGTTAAAAAATTTTCATTTTGGTTTTCGTAATTAATAATTCTAAAAGTTGGCGCCGCAGTCGAAAATTTTTTTCATACATTAAGACCAAATATAATTTTTAACAAGTTTTAAAATTGCCAAGCTCTAAGACGCAATGTCTTAGAAAACCATTCGCTCTAAAATTTTATAAAATCATCGGATACTGCAAAAACCACATATCGGAATTTGATAGCTCTTCCATTGTTACCAGCAAATTTATCGTAATAAGAACTGGCTGGGAGGACACACTCATGGATGGAGAACAGAAATTTACTTAATTTTTGAACTATTTTGAAAGGCAGTGGTTGCGCATCACTTAAATATTTGATTTATATAAAATGATTTTTATTCTAATTCTTTAAAATATTTCAATTTAGGTTGGGTTAATGTTTATATAAGGAGTACATTCGGATGTTATTGATTCCATGCAATATAAATGTGTATGTATGCTGTACATAAGCAACATTTCTTTGCTTTGCATATTTTAGGGTCATTTTACATTTCATCATATTTGGGGTCATTTTTTATTTCTTCAAATTAATAAATGAAAATATGCCCCAAACTTAATTTTGGGGCTAATTTTCATTTGGTTGGGGTAGTTTTTCATTATATTTTTAGTGTTAATTTCCATTATGAAATTTTGCCCAAATTTTACTCAAATTTAAGGACCATTTCAAAAAGATTAGATTGTTTCAAAAACTTTTGGAATGACTTTAAATGCAATTTATAAAGCACCAATTGAAATTCAAAAAAAAACAAATTAAATAAAATAAATATTTGTTGAATTTCAATCATTTTTTTAATTGCGTTTGGTATTTTTTTAATTTAAATTGAAAGCTTTAAGTATAGATTGCGAGTTTTTTAATTTTATTTGTAATTTTTTGAATTTAAATTGTATTCGTTTATGTCGGATTTTTTTAATTTCAATTTTTATTTTAGGCCAATTTTGTATATTTTTTTTTATAAAAAAGCTTTATTTTTATATCTCTATATCTAAAAAAAATTAAGGTAATTGCATATATAATAAACAAAAAACTTTCGACAACGATTTCCCCATCACTCAAAAATGAGCAAGCTGGCTTTCGCTCCGGAAAATATTGCTTTGACTCAGTAAACACTTAGGATTATCGTTGAGCAATCAGTGGAGTGAAGACCACCATTATACCTCATTTTTATAGACTTTGAGAAGGCCTTTGACACACTCAATCATAACGCTATATCGAACTCGCTGGTATACAAGGGTGTCCCCGAGAAACTAACACGGCTAATCAAGGCCCTGTACAAGAATGCCACCTGCCGTGTGTTGAATGAAAAACAACTGAGCAACAGGATCACGGTAAAAACTGGAGTTGGAAAAGGTTGTGTCTTATCACCTCTTCTTTTTAACTGCGTTCTCGATGAAAAGGGCAAAAGGCGATCATAAGAGAGGAATTATGTGGGGCTTACAAGGACGGTTGGAGAACCTAGATTATGCCGATAACATATGTCTCCCTCTTAGAGATGCAGTCGAAAATATCCACCATCACTGACATTGCAAAGTTGGTTGGGCTGAAGATAAATATACCCAAAACAAAATTTCTCCGCATTAATAGTAACACAGATCGCCATTTCTTCGTATGTGATCAAGATATTGAAGATGTTAAGTCCTTCTGCTACCTGGGTAGCATAATTGACACAACTGTTGGCTCAGCAGCAGATATACCCAGTCGCATATATAAGGCACGGGGTGCATTTGCCCAGTTAAACCCGATTTGGAAATCTTCTAATATTTCGAAAAGAACCAAAATCTAATTATTTAACTCTAACATAAAATCCACTCTGTTATATGGATGCGAGACCTGGAACATGGCACGACGTAATATATAATGCCCTTAGGTATTTGTCAACAAGTGCCTCCGCAAAATCTTACGTATTTTCTGGCCTGTAACAATATCCAACAACCAACTCTGAATGGAGGCAAACCAGCAGCCTATTAGTATGGAAATAAGTAAGCAGAAATGGAGTTAAATAGGTCACACCCTCCGTAAACCAGACTATGATATTGCCAAGAAATGCCTAGATTGGAACTCTCAGGGAAGTAGACGAGTCTGTACGAGGAAATTTTGGGTAAAGTCTGGTAAAATGAAAGTAAGCAAAAAATTCTCTCACAAAACCAAAAAAATTACCAAAATACTGCGAACGCACAAAACCACATTTCATACCCAAAAATAAACGTCAAATATATTCATATTAAAAAACAGCTTAATTAATAAATATATTTGAAATGGCAAATATCTATTTACATTTTCAAATGTATTTTTCATAATTAAAAAGGAAAAGTTGTTTATAGTAAACTTCTATTTAACTTTAATTTTTTTTCAAAAATGCAAAATGTTAATTTATTAGCAGCAGCTGATGATTTGACAATTTTACCATTGTACCCAATCAAAAAGTACGGGTAAGTTCTTGTAAAAAGAGAAACACAATTACTCTCTCATGAACGCTCTCTATTACCCAATTTTTGTTACAAGAAACGCTGGTTAGATTGGGTTCCCGCGGGTACCCGCGGTAACGTACGTCGAACAGACCTTATATCTATAACTGATTGTTTTCATACATATATGAACTTCACCGAAACACGAAATATACGTAGCAATTATATTATATGCCCTGCTCTACATTTACTAACAAACACATAACTTATTTGTTAGCTTTTGTTATTTTTAATATCTTATAAAATTACAAATGGAAAAATTTCAAATATTTTTATGATAAGGCTATACAGCATTTTTATAAATTCTTACTTTTTAACAACTATAACTACTTTGAAAGTCTATATAAGTGTTGTTAATGTTAATTGCAATATTGAAAGCTCAAAAAAAAAGCAATTTTAATTTTTATAAATTAAAATTGAATAAAATACAAATGAATTTACTCATTGTACGGAGTAAAAAACTTTCCTATTTTGGAAAGTAAAATATACATAGCTATGGCAACCAAAGGTTGTCTCTATGTAAATTACCAAGATTGCCATAACATGTTTCTATAAAGATAGCTGGTTTAAACAAAGACAATATTGTTCTTTGTATAATTCTCAATTAGTTGAGATTATACAACCAATATAGTGTTTGCTTTGGGACCTTAAAGTTATCTTTTTACTTTCTAAACAGATCTGAAGATGGGGACCTAGAAAATCCCCGAAACGCGTCATCTCATTCTTGAAAGTAATAGATCAGTGTTTTGGCTAATAAAACTCTATGAAGTATTTATTTGGAGAATATCCCGATAAAGAAAAATAGTGTTTCAATGGCCAAAAACATGAATAGAATAATGTTAATTTCAATATTGAAAGGTCAAAAAAAGCAATTTTAATTTTTATAAATTAAAATTGAATAAAATACAAAAAAAAGTTGTTAATTAAATATTTTTAATTTTAAATACATTTGTTTTGATATAAAAATAAACTCATAAATCTGAAATTTTGGAGACTTAATGTTGTATTTCAATCTCAGATTTTTAATTAAAAAAGTAATGCAATTGAAAACACAATTTTTTTGTTTTAAAAGAAAATATAAAAATTAAATAATTCCACTTAGGACCTGTGGGAGATAGCTTAACTAAATACAAATTGTCAAAGATTTTGAAATTCCTTTTACAAAATGTTTCAACAATTTTTAAAATTTAATAGAAATTTGGATGCCTGAAATTAGTTAAGATTTTATTTGCCAGCTTACACTCATACAAAACACAACATTTAAAAACAATTATTTTGTTGTTTTGCTGATTTTTAAACCCAATACTGAGTATAGCAGATAAGGATAGTCGATGTGTAAATAAACCTTTATTTTTCCTTTTTTAGAAAACTTTCGAAAAAAGATAAAAGGATTTAAATTAAATAAAAAGGTAATTTATCGGTTTTTAAAAACTTAAGTGTATTTTTGGTTGTTTTTACCCAAAAAATATTACGAGTCTGGAAATAATTAATGATAGAGGAACGATAAGTATAGAGATTTCATCGAAAGAAGCGGCCAAATAAAAGTTTTTACATATTACAAGGTTCGATAACTGAGAGGAAATTGAACAAATTTCCCTTATTTCAAAGCAAATTCCTCTCATTTCTGCACAAATTTCAGCAAAATCTGGTAAAACCCAATTGGACTTGTAAAAAAATCAATTGGAATCAAAAAATACAAGATATTTTGTATATATGTACACTAAAAATACAAAAAAATGTTATTTTGGAAATAATTTAGGGGAGGCCCCCCCCCCTTGGGCACGCCACTGACCCCAAGTAACTAACGCAGTTTCTGACCGAGTGATGAAATCTTGGTATCATCCTAAAGGATATTGAATGAAAACGACGTACATATAAAAATATTTTTGTAATATGCTTCAAAAGACGGCAATATAGTTGTTTTAATTCGACAAATATTAAGAACTCAAAAAATTTGGGAAAAATTATTTTTGGCGATAAAAATTCTTGGCATACATTTTAATTTACTATCTTTAAGGAAAAACAAAAAATTTTATCATTTCCAAAAAAAAATTTTAGTAATTCACAAAAATAATATCTTCATTATAATTGTTCAGTATGTTTAGTCACTTCATTCCCTGAGATTCTGATACGGAATGTAAATAAAACAATGTATTTTATTATTAATAGGGATGCCATCAAATAATATGCGTTTACAGAATATGAGTATGATTTTTAGTTTTTAAACTACTAAAGAAATGAACATGGTATTTGTGTTCAATTAGTTTTGGCCGACACTGTATGTACAAATGTTTTATTATCCTATCATTTATTTTTGTATTTAATTTAAATTAAATTTTAGCTACTCTATTTATAAAACCACGTTAACTCACGATACTGCACTGAGCGCATTTCTTGTGAACAACCTAAGTGTTTTTTGATAAATATGAAAAAAAAATAAATTTTCAACGTCATTAGCTTTATTCAAAATTATTCTAATGCGAAATGTAACGCTAATGTAAATCATTTTTCACACCTGAATGAAAACGTCTTCAAAAAATTAAAAAAAAAGATTTTTTTTCCTTGAAAATTTAACAAAGAAAACACAAAAAATTATTCCTTTTTGGAAAGACAAAAAAACGTAATATTTTCATAAAAACTGGTTAACATGCCACAAAAAACATTAACAACCCTTACCTAACCCTTTTGGTGTTTTTTAGTTTTTTTTTTTTGTTAGTACTAACGGATGCTGTGATATAATGTTTCATTTTTACAAACGTGATTTTACAAAACGGGTTATAAGGCAACTTTTTGTGTTATTTTTGTTTAATTTTCAAGGACATGTGTTTCTTATGATTTCAAATTATAAAAAAAATGAATTTCAAGCCTTTGGACGGTTCACAGTTGGCGTTAAAATATTGTTAATTAAAAATATCAATTTCTCATAGTGATATGATGGTTTCTATTTCAAAAAGACTTTTTGGAGTAGAAACCTACAATAAATTTTTTGATGCAAACACAAATCTGGCTCAAAAAATTTTCCGTTACGCCATAATGAAGTCCAGGTTAAAACATAGTTTTTTTTGTTATTTTTGAGATCTTACCAAGTTAATATAAAGCAAACTCCCTAAAAAAATTAATCACAGTTTTGCAAAATTCCCTGCGAAATATTTACTAAAATTAAATATGTATATGGGACGTAAACATAGAGGAAAAAAGTAAAGAAATAAAAATACAAGATTTTCTATTTTTATTTAACTCATTGAGGCCTGCTAGCTTATCTCAAATAACCGCAGTCCTTAGTCCTTAACTGTATTAATAAATGTCAAATCTGTATAGAATTTTTTGGAGTTAACGTTTAACTCAAGTTGTTTTTAGATAAGTTACCCTAACCGAATGTATAATTACAGACGTAAACGTACGTCTGACTAATGGAGACTTAACTTTATAAAATGTAAAACGTAGACGGAAGGCCAGCGGTGTAGTTCATTTTGATAATATTCTAAAATGTGATGGAGAGGACAGAATAATTAAGAATGCTTTCAAAACATGATCTCAATTAATAAATTTTTTATACATATGAATTTTTAAAGTGTTACTAAATTTATGTTTGTTCTCTTTTTTAAATAACATTATTAAAATAACATAAAAATTATATATTAATTTACATAGTTTTTTTTTCAATTAATCAATTGATTTCAATATTTTATTCGGTTAACCCGAATAATTATTTAAACGATTAATCGATTTAAATGAAAAGTCAACTAATTGAGTACCCTAATGGCTATACATTACTTTACACATTACTAGCTAAAAATTCTTTTACCGTTACCGATAAAATAATTTGCTTAACTTTTTCAATTTAAAGCTTCAGATTTCAAGCTTAAAGGGATTGCATAGGTCAATAAAACAGCATTCCTCGCCTTTTTTACCTTATAATTTTTACTACGAATTGAAAATTCCAAAAAGTATGCCTTCAGTGAATAAGTGGGAGATTGTCTCCCTTTTTGCCCCTACTAACAAAATTTTACGTTTCAGATTTTAGCACAGTGAAAAAAGCGCTCTGCTGGAAATATAGTTTTGCTGGTAATATACATATTAACCTGCGTGTTTGGAAACTTTGTAAAATATACAATATATGCGGTGTTTCTAGCGAAAGCGGCAATTTTTACTACAAAACGTACCTTATCAGTGAACGAGCCCATACATCAGGATACATTTTACATTTTAGGTTTGGCCAGGCCGTTAAGGGAGGTACTTATTTCATTATTCAACAGCGTTCTTGGCCAAACTTCTGAAGGTAACTGTATAAATTCCACTCCTTCTATCCGTTTCATTCAATTTTGTTGTCTGGTGTTTCATATTCACTGGGTTCCTATTAGATTCCATTTCGTTCCCCTTGTCTATTGTTTTAATTTCACTTGTTCCCTGTTTTTTTCCATTTTATTTCTCAATTTAAGTGTTTCAATTCCCCTAGTTCTGTAAATTTAAGTTTTCTAGCCAATACGGTTTGGACAGGTCGGTAGGGGTCACTTTTTAATCCTGATTTTACCAAGTTTCTGGCGAAATTTCCAAAACTTACAGGAAACAGATATTTAAAATATCAGGTTTTTAGCCAAAGCGGTTTGGTCACGCTGGTGAGGGAGATATTTTTTCCCTTTTGAACCCCCATTATTTTCACGTTTCTGAAGAAAATTGCTTAAAAAAGTACTGAAAAGGTACATTGTTAGCGCACACACCGAGGAAACACCTGCATTAAATTTCTCGTTTATAGACAAAGGGGAGATTTTTCCCTATAGGAAATTCGAAAACTCCTGTCTTTTCGGATGTGCACGCCGCAGGAGGAACCTACATATATACCAAATTTCAACTTCTCAGCGCCAGCAATTTGGGATGGGCGATGCTGCGTCACTGAGATAGTCATTTATTCAGTCAGTCTCGTTATTCTTTTATGTATGCACACAGAAAACAGATTTGTAGTAGCAATAGAATTTTTTGCCAACAGAATTTCTGTAGTTTCATATACCATCACTTTTATTAATTTTTAATACAACATTTTGTAATAATTGATTGATTTTCTATTTGTAGATTACAATATTCTATAAATAGACATTCTATAATTAAATATTCTACTAATAGAAACTCGTTCCACAAAAAATATTTTAAAAAAATATTTTTTTTTATGCCGCTAACTGGGATAAAACCGGCGACCTTCTGTTTGTCAGGTCATTGCTTTTCCTCTAGTCTAAACTGTATTAAATTCTTTCAAGTCAAATTTCGAACTTGAATATTTTTCGGGTTTGGAGTTTGAATATTTTTGTTTAAAAATAACATTGCAGCCACAACAGAAAATAAATTGTGTATTTCAGTTTTAATCCATGAAAAAAATATAAAAAAAAAATTCAAGAATGCTAGTGTTTGAACCCAGAACCGTAAGACTAGTAAACTGTTATTCTACCCACTGCACCAGAGATATTTACATTAAGTTGTTGTTTAATTTTGAATATAAATATGTAATGAATAAAAAGCAAAATATAATGCATTTCAAAATTTTGGTATAATAATAACAATTTCGGTTCTTAATATTTTATTATAATTACCAAAATTGTGGAAATTAATGGTTGATAAACAATTTGACATTATAGTAAAATTGATTGGGGAAACTAATATTTTGGATAGAGAAATAATTTTTATTGAATTGAAACAGAGCTAATGTTAGATTTTTACTAGCAATATTTTGTTAAAATGATAAAATTTTCGATAAATTGTTGGTTTTTAATATTAAAGTTAATGTAGAAAATACTATTCTTTTAATATTGTTTCGGTTAATTTGATATATTTTCTGTTTATAATTAAAGTTTTTAAACTAATGCTGAGAAAGTTTGATACAAGTTAAAATACATAAAAAACTGTGTTGTTCGGAGTGATAAATTCTCGGTCATTGCAGACAGGTTAAAAATGGAAACATGGTCGGGAGTTTATTCAGAAAATTGTAGAGTTTTCCAGACAGAACCTAAGCAATTAACTTAGCAGCGCGCATAAAAATGGAAGGGCATATGAACATACATTTATTAGTTTTTTCTTGGACAGTGTTGCTGCTTTGAAAGTCTTGGAATCCAATACAACTAGCTGTAGGTACATTGGAGACTATATTGAATCTCTTAGCCAAATTCAGCAGGGTGACATGGGTACTGGGCCACGTTGGGGTCCCGTGGAATGAAATGTCTGATAAATATGCGAAGAATGGCTCTATACATTTCAGGTTCCTCTGGTTGAGCTGCTCAATGTGATATGGAACATACCAGATATGGAGTAGATGCCTTAATTGAATGTGGGATAACTCTATGGCCGATGTCTAATATAGGTAGAGCCAAAATACTTCTTAGTTTTGGCAAGCAGACAATCAGTATGTCTCCATGAATTCTCACTTAGCAGAAGACTGAATTAATGTGCGCTTAGGTCATTCCGGTTCGGAGACAGTGCATCGTCTGCTCTGAGAGTGTTCGCGAGTGGCGGTGCAGATATCTGAGAAGCAGGCTCCCATCCAATTTAACCTACATTTTTGTTCTATGTTAAAAAAAATGTGTTTTATAGTTTAATCTAGAGCTTGCATTTCGGTCTTAACCGTAACCACATTAAAAAATCGTGCTGTTACGGTTAAAATTAAATTCTTTTAAAGCCAGGTTATGCAAAGAATTCAATATAAAAATGGTGTAAAACAAATTAAAATATTTGCAATTTTTATGAAAAATAAAATTTTTATAAGTTTTAATTTTGAGTTTCAGAGTTTTGTATGCAACTTTTTCATTTTCTTTTGATTAATAAATAGTTAACTCAAATTTTAAATTTTTATAAATTTGAAATTGTATGTTTTTTTAATGATAATAAGCGATGTCTTCAAAAATTTACATAGTTTTAATAGAAAAGAAGTTATAAATTTTACAAAGCGTATTTTGTTAAAAATTTTGCGAAATTAGTAGTAAATATAACCGTGATTAAACGCATCTTTTTTAACAGTAACCGCGTTTAAGGAAATTTGCGTTTAAATGCAAACTATAGTTTAATAAAATTGGGAGTCCATGCAACTTGTGTGTTTTCATTAGTAAATCATTTTTCATTTTATCGTGCCTCTAAATAAACCTTTAATTGTTTAAACCAATTTGGGTTTTAATTGACCTCTAAACCAATGCAAATTAATTTATTATTTAAGCCGTTTAATCGTGATTAACATTAACAACGTTGCAGTTAACTCATGAGGCAGTTAAACTCATCAATGTTCAATATAAATGATACTTTTTCAACGTTACTCTAGTAGCCTTTTGGCCAATTTAATCTCTCTAAAAAGGGAAAGAATAAAAAATGTAGGTATTTGCTTTGCAAATAATGTCTATGAGAAAGACGGTTGATGATAAAATGTCAATGCCAATGTTTTTATAAGAGAAGTCTACTAACGCTTATATGTTGGTTTAGAAGAACTTAGACATGAGATAAATAATAAAAATATATGGTTAAACTTAGTTTTTTATTTGCCATCTCTAATTGACAATTTTTTTATATGCTTTGTTAGCAGCATGTCGAAAATATAAAAAACCTCGGATTAATGTTAATTTAAATTCCAACAATCAAAAACATAGAGAAAAGAACAAAAAAATGCATTAAATTAATCAGAAATAATATATGTGTATTAGCTTAATATCTCCATCAATAGTACCAACTCCATTATAAGTACCAACAATTCGAAAAGTTTGTTACAACAATAACGAAACAACAACAAAAATAGTACAAAACTATTATACCAGTAAAAACTAAAGCTGTAACTACAATTAACTAATATAAAATAAATAATGAAGTAAACAAATATCATAAATTTTTTGGGTATATTTATATTTTTGCAATATTGATAGTGGTTTAAAAATTTGTTAGAAAACTTTATGTTTTGTAAATTTTTGTTTGTTTTTTTTGTAATATTTTTGTGCACTTAGCGACGGTCCAGAACAACAATGTGCCATATTTATACCCTTCACCATAGGTGGAAGGGTATATATAAGTTTGTCATTCCGTTTGTAATTTCTACAATATTGATCTTAGACCCTATAAAGTATATATATTCCGGGTCCATATGAAGAGCGAAGTTGATTTAACGATGTCCGTCTGTCCGTCTGTCCGTCTGTCCGTCTGTGTGTTGAAATGGGTTTTCCGAAGAACCCAGACATGATGAGGACTTGATTCTTTTTTATTTCTGTTACATGTGATCCATTTCTGTTTGCTATTAAAAATCAGACAGATCGGTTAATAAATGGCTGAGATATTAGCAAAAAACCAGGACTACCTCTAATTTTTCCAGTAAAATCCCTTTGTTTAATAAGAGTGTGAAGATAAATACGTAGGTTAAATACGTTTCACAACTATTGTGAATGATATAAATAAAAAATAAATAGTAGTGTCGCCAACTTTTTTTTGCCTAGAAAATGCCAAATTTGACAAGAAAAGCGCTGAAACATATGGAAAAATATAAATTTGAGATTTTACATGACATATTATTTTGGATTAAAATTTTTGGACATTTAAGAAAAAATAAATGGGGATACCGCTTGTTTGTGGAGAGCTATGAGGTAGTAGATTCCAACGATGTATTCATCTCCTTCAGAATACCATGGTGAAGGGTATATAAGATTCGGCATAGCCGAATTTAGCCGCTCTTACTTGTTTTCTATACAAATTGACAATTAAAACTCGCCGAGCGTTGTAGTTGTAAAATTGAACCTATTTTATTTTCAAAACTTTTTTTCTTATTCTCTTGTTTTTTATTTCTAATTCTCTTAACAGTGTTCCCGCATTTTTAAAGTTTTTTTGTAAACAAAACGCATATGATGAGTAAAATTAGCATACGATATTCTATGGCTCTTGTGTTCTCTTTGCATACTCGCGAATGAGTAATGTACTATTAACCATCTTAGTATGTTCGTTTCTAAATTGTTATGACATAATTATTTCTTTTTATTTTTTTATAAAATTAAAATGTAAAAACCAAAAAAAAAAAAGAAATTGGGTCGTTAGTAGGGGAAGGAGACACTGGAGAGTAAAGAGTCTCTACGGTACTCTTTACACTTAAATAAATATGACAGTTTGTGCAGTCGCTATTTTGGGCGTATTTTCTCTCACAGCAACAAACGTTGCATGTTGCGTTCTTAAGGCTGGATTAGCCAGACGTAAACGTATCTATGTATAGTAATTTCAATGATATACACAAAACGTAACTACACAACAAAAATCTAATCAAAACAGATTTTCGTTTTGTATTTACGTTTTGTGTATGTATTGTATATGTCCAATGCATAAGAACGACACAAAATATACAACACAACATCTTCTGTTCTTATTTAACTCATTGAAATTGCTATACATACACTCACAATATATTTTCCGTTACCGACTGTAGTTTATTTAAAAAGCAATACGTAACGTTTGTTTTTAAACGGAGAATCAATTGAAATTAATAGAAATAAATTTTTTAACTATTTGAATCATCATTCAAAAAACAAACTATAAAAATTTACAGACATTCAGTAGGAGTTGATATTTTCAGTAAAATGTAAAATTTTATGTTTTCTACTTCCTTTTTGTTTTTTTTACCAAAATAGTTTGTATACATATGTACAAAATTATTTTAATAAAAATTACAAGAAATTATTCAAATATACATACACACAAAGCCAATAGAAATACATATATACATCTGCATGTGTTGTGTTCTGTTTTGTAATTACATACAAATAAAAAAACTTTAAATTTGAAAAATAAACCACAAAAGTAGTTTTTTTCTGACTTTTTGCCAGTAAAAATTTGATGGTTATTTTAAACGACTTTCTATTGTTTTTACTTTTGATGGTTATTTTAAACGACTTTCTATTGTTTTTATTTTTGTCGATTATTAAACAATGATTAAAAATAAACAACAAAATGGGTTGAATTTAATGGAAAATCAGTAGTCCTCTTTTTAATTGTATTTTCGATTAATTTAATATGCATTTTAAGTTGTTTTTAACGAAATAATATTGTGAGTGTATATACGTTTAGTTTACGTCTGGCTAATGCAGCCTTAATTCTGTGTCGGCACTCAAGTTGACAACGATGATTCGATTGGAAATTAACAATTTAATAGAGATGCAACTTTTAAAATTTGACAAAAGCTTAATATTGGCGCTTCTGCAAAATTGTATGGTGTCGTTTATTCTGTTAATTCAACTTCGCTAAAAAGAAACGAAAAAGACCAGATTTACACATTTTTACTTCCTGAACATCGAACATGGCACGTAAACCATTGGTGAATCTTAGATGTTGATTATCTATTATGTATCTGAGTTTCTAAATCGGTGTGTAAGCGTTAGGTGATTTCCCTTGTTAGTAAATATAAAATCTAAACTGTGTCGAACAAAACAAGTTTAAATTTTATAACAAATTATTACGTTTAGAATTTATAGGAGTTTCTTTGCTGCTAAAGTTAGTACAGTGAAAAACGGAATAACGAACGCGAAAGGATTGACTTGTTTGTTAAAAAAATGTTAAAACCATTTTTTTAACAAAGAAGTCACGGCGTCTGCAAAAACTGAAATGTTCCTTTCCCCCTCAGTATTTCGTCCGTTTACTAACAAAATACTATTTTTGGTTTTTACATTTAAATCATATAAAGAAAATACAAAAAGTTATTGCAATAAAATTGATTCTATCTCACAACTGCAACACTCGACGTATATTAATTGTCAATTTGTATGTAAAACTACGGCACGTTGTTGTTCTTAATTGAGTTTGTACAAATACTTTGTTGTTTTATAAAAATCTTCCTGATTTCTATATATGTAAAATGAAGTTTGAATTCCCAATCTCCACAATGTTGCCCAATTCCTTAATGTCTAAAAACTCTCTGTGCCAACTTTCAGCAAAATTCGTTTAGATTTATAGTTAGCACAACCAAGCAAACACATGGTAATGACAGGTAGTTATTGTTTTCATTACTTTAAACAACAAAATAATAACCTATAAATAAGGAGTAAAAGAAGTATTTATATGTACACGCAAAATAATGATTTACTCTTAGTTGTTTTTTACCATTATATTTATTAATTTGTTTTGAAAAACTTCAACATAATAGAATATTGTTTGCCCTAAAATTGTTTTTTTTTTAAATT
This sequence comes from Eustalomyia histrio, assembly GCA_949748255.1. NCBI lineage: Eukaryota > Metazoa > Arthropoda > Insecta > Diptera > Anthomyiidae > Eustalomyia > Eustalomyia histrio. Next base: position 10,505,461 of record OX456528.1, read on the forward strand.
TTAATATTTTAAAGCCTTTGTATGAGAAATAGCATTGAATTATTAACTTACATTTTTGAGTTTAAAAAGTAGATATTTTAAAGATTTTTTATAACTTAAATACAAATTATTCTTGTCGATTTCATTAAGTAAGAAAATTTTACTTGATTAAGGTACACTATTGTTGTATTAAGAATAACTACTTACTTTATTATTGTAGGTAACCACTTATTACTTCACTATGAGTAACTCATTATTCATTGTTCTCACCTTTTATAAGCGAGAGCGTAATGACTACCCATTAATTTTGGGACACCGCGAACAAAAGTAATTAAGCGAGTAAATAGGCTGGTAACTAATGAAACCCTTTGTGTGCTACTTACTCCCTTAATTACTTGATAATGTCTGTTTTTGCTGGAAAAAAGTTATCTTTTAAGAATTAGTCGTCAGAGTAATATATACAAAAAGTTGGTTTGACTTTAAATTAAATTATTTTTTAAACAATATAGTCTTAATTAATGTAAATAAAAGGAATATGAGATCAAAATTAAACAAAAAATCAGTAACTTTGAAGTTGTTCGCAATTTTTTTAAAATGTATACATAAAAATACATATTTTATTAAAAATATCAAAATATTCCAAAAAGATGTAAGTAAAAATTCAACTTGCTAACGTAAGAGTAAATTTCTTAAATCTGATCTTAATTTTTATGAAAATTATAAATCTGCAATCGAAACTAAATACAAATATATGGCTTCTAAATTATTGTTTTTGAAAACTCAATAAAATTCGATTTTTTTTTTGTTGCATTTTCCTATCTAAAAACGTTGTCATCGAAAAATCGATGAAATACGATTTATATTCGTGTTAGATGAGTCGTGATCATAATAATTATATTTAATTCATTCATTGGCGATGTGCTACCTCAAATTAAAACCTTTTTTTAAATTTTTTTTGGCAGACCATTTTTTTTCCATAATGGTATAGGAGCTCGTAAGTTCGAACTTTTTTTTTGGACGACCTTAACTTACACATATATTTTGTTATTTACTTTAATACTTCATCGAACTCTATAACACATACAGATTTTCTATATCAAACTGTGGCTATAAACTGTATAACAGTCAAATATGTTTTGGGTGCCACTGTTTGTCTGAATGTATGGTATTAACAAACTGTTGATTTTGCTGTCTATTTTTCGCTAAAATGCTTTTAGTCTACTTTTTTAACATGTTAAAAAAGGGTTTTAAATCGCTATTAATGAACTGTTTTTATACGCGTTATTATTTTTTGTGCCTTTTTTTATTGACTTCAACTGTTGCTGATGACGATGAGAGGTTTTGAAGTTGCTTTATTAATTTTATTAAGTTTAAAATCCTGTCAGATGCTATAGAATGACCAAAAAAAAAACAGCCTTTAACGAACTGCGATTTGGAAAAAATAATCGACATTTTATAAAAAAAAAAAAATACCAATTGTGCTAATTTCTTTTTACATTTTGTTGGTATATGAGTAAATATATGGTACGTGTATATGTATCGAGCCCTATCCGCCAAAAATACATAAGTGCCACCATTTTCGATTTTCCTTCTTTGATGAGAATCGATAGATATCTATCATTCGCATCAGGAAAATTAAAAAAGATCTAAGGTCCAATTCCAATCGAACAAATGTCTTTTTTGTTCTTAAAAATGTATTTTTTATTCCTAAATAAAGTGCGATTTTCTAACTTTTTAACAGCAAAATTCGATAGTTAAGTTATTTACTATGAAAATTTGACAACTTAACTACCGAATATTTCTGTTAAAAAGTTAGAGAATCGCACTACAGATCTAAAGCTTTTAGAGAATGTATTAAAGCGAAAAAATATTCGCAAAAATCAAAAAACAAGCAAAACCTAAAAGTTGGGAAAAACACTATTTTTTTTTTAAAGAACAAAACTAGCAGAAAAAATTTTTTGTTAGAAAAAAGCACTGAGGCAAAAAATATGAAAAAATCAATTTAATGCTCAAAAATATTAAAAAAAGCTTCTTTAAAGCTCAAAACTGGGAAATAATAAAATAAAAGAAAAAAGCGAATATGAGCAAAAACAAAAAAAAAAAAAAAGCAAAAACAGCAAAACAAGCAATTTTGTCTTCTCTGCTCATCACTTAACTCTGAAATATCTAAAGCACGAACGTATCCAAGCAGTAAACATTATTCTATAGACAATTGCGCGACTTCGGTTGAGCTTGTAGGTAATTGGTAGTAATTTTAAACAATTTTATTCTAATTTTCCTACAAATTAAAAAAAAATAACAAAAAATGTTTGGCGTTTATGACTTCGGCGCAGAGGTCTGTATATGTGAAAGTAATTATGTTTGTAACTCCTAACAATGGACCATACATGGGACTAATGCAGTGATTGGACTATTTAATTGATAATTTCATTACCATTACCATTGCATTACCATTGTTTTAATTAATGGTAATGATTTAAGGATCTGATTTCATTGATCAATGACAATGTTTTTGAATTTCATTACCATTATTAATGCATAAATTAAAAAAAAAATTAGCATTATTAACCGTCATTTTATGTGTTAATATTTATGTTAATATTTATTTATGCGGATTAACATTTGTATATTTGATATTTTTGTTTTATTATTTTCTGTATAAAGCTACTTTGATCATTTTTAAATCGTATAACTTTTTTGTAAACAAATGATTTTTCAATCATTTATAATTTGTTTTTTTTATGCATTTGTGCTATATTACTACCATAAGTAATAAAATAGCACAAATTTTTTTTCATTTGCATTATTGTCAACTAATGGTAATGAAATTTCAATGGTATTTCACACAAGCTACAGACGACATAAAAATTGCTTTTTAAATTTGATTCAAATGAAGTTGTTTTTGCCATATTTTATAAGTTCGAGTTTAAGCGATCAGGAATGGATGAAACTCGGATAGGCAATAGAGAATCCAAGTCCGAGTTTGGCAATATATTTTCTAGCATGTCGTTAATTTCCGGAATTGAAAAAAAAAATCAACATAAAAATTATGTACTCGACAAAAAAGAAAGTTTGATATGCATATTGCCTATGTTTTTGCACAGGCTTGCCAAGTTGTTGAAAATATAGGTAAAAGTTCGTTAAAAAAGAAACATTCGGGTTCAAATTCTCATGCTAAATTCAGTTAAGCTGAATTCTAGCAAACTGCTAAATACATAGATAATTTTAGTTAATTGCTGAAATCGCGATTAAAATCTGTGGTCTTGGTCTCTCCTGATCTGACCGGAGACACGCCCATATTTATTATTGGCAGTATAGGTGGTTTATAAACAAATTTAAGTTAATTTTGATCTATCTTTAATCAATAAGTAACATGGGGAAATATCGCCATCTATATGGGTACTGATAGCGGATAGATACAACTGTAATGATTTGAGATGTGTACGCCAATAACTGGCAAATTCCCTGAATATTATATGATTGAATAAGTGCGCTTAACAGCGGTTTCGTTTACGGCTAAGACCGAAATGCATACTCTTGTTTCCACAATAAGTTAAATTCATTTAAAATAATTTAATAAATTCAAAATGATAAGAAATATGTATATAAAATTCGGCTTAGCCGTATTTAAATTTGTTCTGCTGAAATATTGTGGTTTCTAAAGGCATTTTATAAAATAAAAAAAAAAAAAATAAAAAAAAAACGTGAAAAAAAACAATTGAAAGTGTCCATAACCCTCTCAACCCTTTTGTGTTAAAAATGTGTTTTTTTTTATTCCCAAAACAACATTAGCAAAGACAACAGCTTCAGCATTTAAAATACCAACAAAAAATTGAATAAAAACAAAAACTCGTTACAAAGTAATCACCAAACAGAGGCACTTAAGTTGAGGACTTTAATAATAGACAAAAGGATAAAAATGCACATACAATACATATAAAGACAAATTATTTTGAAAATCAAAATTAAATTTAAAGAGTTGTAGCAAAAAAAAACCGGTTTAATTAAATATTTAAGAGACCAGTTATGGTCGAAGATGACCCCTGAAAAATAATTTTAACCCAAGTATGCTTGTCTAATGATTTTTAGCAGAAATAGAGTAAAAGCTAGCGCAATATGTTTAAAAGTGTGATTTGGAGAGTTTGGGACAGCAAAAATGTAGTGGGTAATAAGTCTCTATCTACCCCTAAGCAGTCCTGAAAGTTGGTCAAGCAATCTTTTAAAGTTATAAAAAGAATTATAACCTTCAAGCGAAATGAGAGTACAGGAGAGTGTCTATTGGTCCACTTGTTTTTGATATAACTATTATTAAGTTCATTTATTTAGGTTTATGTAATACAAATCCTTACAGACTATAAATCATGTCTAACATAATTGAATAATAAATAATCGCTTCGTTCGAAACTGCATGGTCATCATGTCAAGATAAATAAAGAACTATGAGGATTATATTGGGACAGCTTTCTTACTTACAAGAAGTAGTAGGGAAAGATCGAAAAAATGAAACCAGCTTTTAAGCTGGTAAAATATACATATTAAGTACGATTCTGAAAATGACTTTCCATTATACCCTTTCTTATATGTTTTTTTTTTTGCAAATAAAAAAGTATTAACTTTGGAACATTTTTTACTCCAACACATCGGAAATGATACTAAAAAAAATTGAATTTAAATTTAGATTCTCTATTACATATTCAGTAATTTTTTTCAATAGCATATTTATCGAAATATGACGAATTTGTCTTACAAGCGAAGTCATCTCATGCTTACACGCTGATTTGGAGTGACATCCATAATAGTTGGGGGTAAAAAAAGGTGCCACATTTGGTATTTTTTTGTTGTTGATATTATTCAAATAATTTATATAAAAAAGGGTATTAATCGAAAGACATTCTTAACAACCGTACTTTATATGGAGATGTACGAGCACTTTAAAATCCGCATATATCCGTGCATATATTACCAGCATAAAAGCTTAATATTTTGCTACCGGACGTTTTAAGTATTTAAATATGTATATTCAAAAGAAAATTGAATCGAATATTGTGTGAATTTGGTCCACTCTACTGTATCAGATTTAATAAAACCAAAAATATGGCTTTTGTGTATTTTTAAATACGTTTTTTTTTCAAAATTGTTACATAGTGGAAATATTTGGAAACCGCTGTTCACGTAAGCACTGGCCTACTTTATAATTTATGCCTCAAATTCCCTCCATAATTATGCCCGGTTCAACTATTCCATATTACATACCTGTATGTAAACGAGTGTGTTGTTGTACATGTGATAATTGTTTAAATCTACGATCACAATATGAACATTTGTAAGGTTTCTCGCCAGTGTGCACTCGTATGTGTTGAACAAGTTGATGATTGCTGGAAAAACTTTTCATACACTGTTGACATTGATGGGGTTTAGATTCGGCTCCTATACCTCCAGCTACGGCAGGACCCAAACCGGTGCGGGGAATTTGTTGTTGGATTTGTTGCATGGCGTTTTTGTGCATAAAAAGCTGTAAAAAGTACACAAACGAACAAAAAACACAAACAAATACGAGAAATACGCATTTTCGTATAACAAAACAAAATAAATTAGAAATGAATGAATTAGTTTTTGAGTTTACAACAATTTTTTTGTATTATTTATTGATTGTACTATTATCTAAATAAAAATTATAACAACCAAAGAATCAATAAACGTAATGAAAAGTTTTCTTTGAAATACTCGAAACTATTTTTTTTTATTTTACTTTTGGCATTATTTAAAATTATAAATTTTATGGATAAAACTGCTACCACCTACTTTATTGGCAGTTTAATTTAAATTGTGGGAAGTGTTGAAAATATGATTATTAAATTTTTATTATGCTAAATATATAATAACAAAAAAAATAAAAGAAGTTTTTGTACATTTGTAAAGTATGTATGTAGCCATACAGTCGAAACAAAAAAATTACGTACAACCTCAAATAACAACAAGTAAAATAGTTAGAACTATAAAATACTATACAACAGTATATTTAAGCATCGACTAAAGTTTGGGTAAGAAATTTTAATTTATATTTTATAAATGGGTAAACAATTAAAAAATTAGTTAGAAATTTAGATTTTTCTGATGATTGGTTTATTTTAAGCTTAAATTATAATAAATATGACTGGAAATATCAGTAGCAACATTAAAATAAAGTTATCATATTAAAGGCAAGAAAAATTTCAATTTCCTACTTGCAATCACATTTTATATATTTTTTTTCAGTAATTGAGAGTATTACATTCTCTTTATTTTCTAAATTCTTTGGCATGATGCACTACTGTTTTTAAGTTTTATGGCATAGTTTTTAGGATCCATTTTGCCAAAACGTTCCAAATGGTGAACTTTATTACTCCATGAAAATGTAAATGTGAAACATAGGGAGTGAGATCGAAAAAATGCCTACACACATTTTTATTTACAACTTAATCCCACATTGCTGACGCGCCGATTCCGAAAAAACTCGAATATGTAATAGAGATTCCAAATCCAATGTTGACCTCATATATTTTTAGTACTATCTCTGATGTTTACGGGGATAGAAACAAATTTTGATGTTTTCGAAATTTAAAAAAATCATTGTCCAGGTTTTACCACAACCTGGCCAAGTTGTTGCAAAAAGTAACAACAAAAGGGCTTCTGTAAAAGTTCCTTAAAATCCGATAAACCAATTTTATGTCTCGTGTAGACGTCAATTTTTCAACGAAAGTTGGTATGGCAAAAAATTGATTTTAAATCAGTGAATGGTATATTTTTTAAATCACTGAACAGAAATATATTTTTTTTAAATCACTAAAGGGAAATATATTTTTTTAAATCAATAAACGGTTGAGGTAATAAATTAAACGCATTCTTTATTTCCGTTCGATTCGAAACAAAAAAAATGAACTGTTACAATTGATTTAATTCTTGAATCAATATTGGATTTGAACGCGTTCAGTTGAATGAATTCATTTGATTTAAACAAAAAACGAATAAATAAAAATTAAAAGAAGAATACACTATTTTTAATTTTAAGTCAGTTAATTGTACTTGAACTATATAAAAAGTATTAATAGAATACAACTTACAAATGATAAAGTCGGTACAAAAGTTTTTTTTTATGGTAAGATATTGATCACAATAATGTCGACGAACCGCAATCAATCTGATTAATTCCTAAATCCGAATTTAATATCTATACTTGTTTTTTAATTAACAGTGAATGTTACCTTTTTAAGTTGATTGTATTTATAGGGTGAGCCAACTTGCAAACAACCTTTTTAATATTTTCTTGTTTTATGAGGGTGTATACAAAGTTATCAAAATTAAAAAGTGATTACCTTAACCAGGCCTAAAACTAACACTAGGTAATTTTAAAAGTATTTTAAATTTTTTCTATTTTGTAACACCGTGTAACAAATCTGACAATTTATACTCGAAATAACGGAAATTTGATAAAACAAAATTAAAAATTTAAAAAAATCAATATAGAAATTCCTTAATTCAAGAGTGTACCCACAAACAATTTTTTCGATATGATTGATGAATATTTCGGTATAACTTTTGTACCTGACAATATAAAATCCGTTATACCGGGCTTTGACTGTTGTATCTATTTAAAAAAAATATATTTCTTAATTTATAAATAAAATAATTGTTATTAATTATTTTATAACGAACGATGGTTAACGGTATTTTTCAATGTGTAGAACAAAAATTAAATATATAATATTGAAAACGCTGAAATAAATCAATAATTAATGCATATTATTAAAAATTTAAATGCATATTTTTCGGTTTTTAATACATATTTTATGTACATATTATAACACGATTATTAATACATGAATTTACAATATTCCCTCTAGTATTATATTGCGTGCCAACCAGACAGTGCCAGAGGTACAAACAATCAAGTACTACCAAACTACTGGGCAAACACAGAATTCAAAATTAATTACTGGCAGAACACGCCTTTGCATAAGGCGTTTTGCCAGTATTTATTTTACAAAAATCTTAGTGGCTTATAATTGGTTTAGACCACTGTGCAAAAAAAAAAAATGCTAACGGTACAAGAGTTTTGAATTTTTAATAATTGTGTTAACTGAATTTCTGTCGCCACAAACAACATTTTCGATGAATACAACCGAACCATGCGGTTGGGAAACAATTCGGTTATCACAATCAATCTGTTTTCTCTGTGTAGTTGGAACGTCTCGAATATTTTTTAGTTTATTTTAATATTATTTTTAAATAAAATTAAATGTTTAAAATTACCGTAAATTGTTTGTGATATTACAATAAAAACACCCTGTTTGTAAATATTATTATTTTTTATTTTTAGGTCAGTAAATTGTTTTTGAACTTTATGGCCAATAAATATATTTTTTTGTTATAAGCTTAAGTTAATAAGAGGAGTTCGTTTTTTATAATACAGACCAGGAATGATAAAGTCGATATCATAGTACATTTTATGGTTCAATTAGAACTTTAAAAACGGTATTTTGGACATCCATCTGTTTGGACAATACACATATGTATTACAAACTTCTTAAACATAAAGAATTCAAATAATTTCGGAAACAGTTTTAACCCTTTAGAAATCAAATCCGGCCCCTATGTTTGGAACCGAATGTCATTATATTTGCCCGCTATACCATTCAAGTTCCATGAATATCTTAAAAGTTAAATTGGACGAAAACTAAATAAACTTTTCTCTGACATGGGAAGTATCCTTATTCTTACACGCTGATTTTGATGCAACAAATAAGGTTGACCTTATTTTTTCTATGTGTCATCTCTCTTGTTTAAGAGATAAAAACTGGGGAGGCAATATACCACTTTTTGATACATTTTTGTTTGGTATGAAAATTTATGCAATTGAAAAAAAGAACACCATTAAATTTATATACTTCGCCGGAGATGAAAAATGAGAATTTCAATTGGGTCCCAAACATTATTGAAAATTGTAATTTTTCGACTTGCAAAAAATAACAAAACAAATCTTTTGTACATTTTTTTTATGATTTTAACTTTTAAATTACAAAAACAAAATAACAATTTTCATAGTTTTTATAACAGTTTTTGGGTTTTTGTAGATTAAAAGTTATCGTAAGTTTTCCACTGATTAGACAAGAATTTTGTTTAAGTAGGGTTTGGGATTCGGGAATTTCTGGGATTTTCTGGAAAATATTTGATGGGAATTATTGCATATTTAATATATTGCCTCGCTTGACTCTAGTCCAAATTAAAAATTTTTTACACACGGCTGAAGTATTAAAAACTCATAAAGTTTTAAGATACACAAATCCTGGAAGACTGTAGAAAATTGTTTCTTTCCTATAATGTAACATAAACTACTCTTAAAAGTGTTACCTATTCTAAAAACCTTTCTTTTTTATCAGTTCAGCAAAGACATTAATTTTAAATTTTTTTTACTTTGATGTTTCCCGGCATTCCCTGGAAGTCAATATTTGCATTCCGTTATCCAGGAAATCCGAACCCCTAGTATTAAGGTGTGCCGATAAATGGCTTTCTTGTTAATTGGTGAAAGTAGACAATAAAATAAACGAACGAAACGAAAATTTACCAAGAATTTGTTAAATGGAATTAAAGTTGCCGATAAAAGTGTAATTTAAATAAAAACGTTATCGCAAAATAGGATCAAACGATGCGTTGGTAAAACACCTTGCCCTACACAGTGCCAAAAGTTGTACAACAATTATACAATATAAGAATTGCACATTGTGGCGAACTAATTATAAGACATTTTTCACTTTTCGTGTTAACGCAATAAAAATCAAACGCTTTTGGATTTTGATTTTTTCAATATATTGTACAACCTTCCAATATAACATACACACTGGTGATTTTTTTTGCAAAATTTCAAAAGTTGCACAATAATATTGAGTGGTATATGGGTATCTCAAGGTCGAGCTTGTAATAGAAAAATCTTTTAAATTTTGTTCAAAGTGGACCAAATTTACTCAAATAAACCTTAAAACTGGTTTCGGAGTTACGCAAATTTTGATATATAAAAGGGATTTTTTCAAAAGCATATTTTAATGTTTTTTTCTTGTATTTTTTAAGAGCTTAAAATATTGTTTTTTTTTTGTTGGCTTATTTATCACATATTAAATCGGTATGTAAGCATAGGATGACTTCCCTTGTGAAGTGTAGGTGCGACTATAGTTATAATACGTAGTGTATAGTGTAAATGAATGTAACTAGCACGTGTTTAATAAAACGACATAAATTTTTCGTACATATTTTTGTTATAATTAAAAAAACTGAAACTTGCAGTTTTGTTAAATTTTTTGCAGTTTTAAATTTTTTTTGTTAACTAAGTATTTTTAAAATTTTTTCGTTAACAAAATCTGTGTATAACGACAATATGTATTTCATATTTGAGTTTTTGACAATTAAGAGAATATCAAAATGTTGTTGCATTAACCAATAATGGAAACACTGTTTCGATTTCAACCCAGTGCTTTTATTTGCATAAAATAATTTTATACAAATAATCGTTAAAATTTAATTTGTAATTAATACAATTAAACATTTTATTATTATTTTTTTTTTAATATTTTATTTAAAAGTTAATTGTCTCAAATTAACATTAATTTTTTTATAAATATGTAATTTAAAATTTTTGGACAATAATTTTTTCTGTACACATTATTTTGTGTGCATGAATTTCTGTACAATAAGTTTTAGAAGTTGTTGTGATTTAATATTTTTTATGGTATTGGGTTAAAGTATTGTATTTTTGAAAGAAAAAAAAAAAACACTACTGCTACGAAATTGGTTCTCGAACATTTAAAAATTCAAAATATTCGAAACTGGTCGAGTTCTCCAAAATGAAAATTCTAGTTAACTGGGTTTTGGTTACACTAGTTTTAGGCATACGAATTACTCATTTTATTGTCCTGCCAAGATCTGATAAAAATCTCAAGTTTTAAATGATAGACCGATAGAACCTACGACTGACAAAACTTTAGGAGAGCCCCATGTATTGAGAAGGTCATTTATTATAAAAAAACCCAGCAAAATTTTGGTAATAGGTATTACCAGTAATTAGGCTTTGGCATTTTAGTTCTTTTTAAAGAGCGTTCTTTATAGTTCAGCTCTTATCTGTGACCGAGTTCGCTCTTCTAGTTGAATATATCTTCTAGTACAATAGCTCTTCTAGTTTAATAGCTCTCCTAGTTGATAATTATTTTAATTAAATTTAATTGCTAAACAAGAACTGCACACGTAAACACAAGTTTATGCAAACAAGAAAATGTCTAGCTGTCATAAAAATTTAATTTAAAATAATTTAACGTTTTTAAATCTTTCTTAAAATCATTTTGTCTTTTTGCTTAGCCCTTTGGTCACTGTCTTTAGTAAAAATGAAGAAATTTTTTAAAATTATGATTGATTTTTTTAATAAGTATTGAGAAATGTTTATTTTTTAAAGAAACTAGGTTGAAATTTCTCAAAAGAAAGAAGAAATGAATAACGCTTCATTTCAAATAAAGCAGGATGCCAAAAAAATCTAGTCTGGCAAGTATGAACAAGAACGACTACAGCTTAATGATTGAACATAAAAACTTGAGCTGGCAACAGCTTATTATGAGAATGAAATGAAATCACAAAAAGAACGAAAAGAGCGAAAGACCTAAAAGTGTTGAATACCTAAAAGAGCTGAAAACCTAGTTCACTAATTCATAAAAAAGAGTAGTTCAATTGAACTAGTTCGTTCACGAACGACACAACTCTTCCAGTAATACAGTTTATGAAATATCATATTACATAATTATTATCTACTTTTTTGTAAAAAAAAACTAGAAATTTTTTTTGTATCAAGAGAAAATTGTAAAAGCAGAATTAATTGAAAAATCCGTTTAAGAGGTGGATGGGATTCTTTAGTTTCCAGCGAACGAGAGACCTGTATAAACAAACACTATGTTTATAATGGTCCTTTTTTATATAACTCGAGTAGCCAACCAAGTGTTAGTTGTTTAGTTGGTTGGTTAACTAAACATACTGACATCTATGGTGATGATGAGGATACTGACGGGCAAATGGTCACACAAATGAAAAAAATGCTAAAAACGCGCAATACTATAACAACTCAACCAACCTCTTTTTTTTAAATGCTGTGCAACGTTTTTAGTTGAGAGTAGAAAAAAGAGCTGAAAAAATGAGAATAGTTTTTCCCAAAGGTTGCATGGAAAAAATATGACTAAAAAAATAATAACAAAAACTTGCAGAGACGTGGGACAGTAAAAAAAGTTTAATTGAAAAAAGTAACTTATTAAAGAAAAAATCTTGTTGCATTTGCTATACTACTCCTGTGTTCGATATTTCAGCATACATACAGCATATTGCCAACAAATTAGAAACCCTATGAGAAATACAATTTCGATTTATTTACTTTTACAAATATTTAAAATTTTGTGCAGCAACCAATGTTTAGTGTGTTATGATTAAGTGTGCCAACAAAAAACAGAACAGGAAATCGTCGTTATAGCAGCTATTTGCAGATTGTTAATTAGGCTATTTGATAATCTAGATTACAAGAGGTTTAAAATTAATCAAATCAGCTTACTCTTAGAATAGTTGCACATTCTGAAAGCTTTTATACTCTCAAGATAGTCAAATTTGACACCCTGTAACATATGTAGTCTATAATAAAACATGATTATTATAAATACAACTTTCTAAAAATTTTTATTTAACATTTTTACACTGGACATTAGGATGGGGCTAAACCGTAACACCAGAAGTCTCAAATAGAATTTGACGTCGGAGAGAGAAGAGAGAAATGTAGGTGTTGTCAAACTAAGAAAAACGTTATGCGATATGATACGATTGGATTTCAAATGGCGACGAATTATACACAAAACTATACGGAGGCATTATATTTTCCGCAAATAGTGATTTTTATCGATCTTTTACTGTTCTGTCGCCTAAATTAGATAAAGAGTACACATTTTGATCAAACTTATCACATAGCGCTTTTTTAAGACCCTCACTGTGTGACAATACCCTCTTTATACAGTTAATTAGAGTTTAATTAAATATGAATATAATATTGATCACAATTTAATTCAATCGATTACTTTTTAATCCAACGTAAACACAAAGCAAACATTTTAATCATATATATTAATATTTTATTGAGAACTAATTGTGGTGTAATTTTTAACGCATTGGCTGTTACACGGAAGGTTGCGGATTCGATTTACAGCGACGGCAACATCAATTTAGAAAAATAATAGGTATGAGTTTTTCTATTTCCCTCCTCCTTGTTGTTCCTTAAACTTAAAACTTAAACGAAAAACTTTAAATTATTTTATGAAAATAGTTTTGTTGAATATTTTCCATTTAGTGTAGAAACGTGAAATAAAAAAATTAAAAATGTTCATAAATTTTCACGAAAAATACAGTAATTTAATAAAAAGTTTCAATGAAAGAGTTGTAGCGAAACTTAACAGTTTTTACAAAAATAAGTATTTATGCCAAAAAGCAGAAACAATGGAAACATTGAAATATTAAATTTCCTTCAAGCTTTATTGGGCTATATCGCCTTTAATATACAATAGAAATACATTTTTACCGTCAAGACTTTGTGGCATGCAAAATTTAAAAAAAAAGGATTTAAACTTTTTTCAATTTTCTAATTTCCTGTCAATGTGCTGTATGAGTGTATGCCTGTATTAATGTTTCGGTTGAACTGACGACCACCCGCTTTTTTCGTAACCAACCAGAGTTGTGTATTGTACAACAGTCACAATTCAGAAACTATGCGAAGAAACAGAATTTTCTTTCCTGTTTTAATGGCGTTTTTTATTTCCCTACCAAATTGTATATACAGGGGACATTTTTCCTGGTCGATTTTTTTTATATATAAATACATATTTATACTTTTTTTATTTGAATATAGTGCACAAAAAACGTTTTGTATTTTTATTACTTGTTTATAAGGGGCGTTCCCTTTTAAGAATAATTTTTAGACAAAAAAGCATCTTTGGATTAAAAATATTTATACCCTACAGTATCAACAAGAATAGTGTTTAAGGATAAACTCGAATATAGGGAAAGTGAGGGACACTCCTAGAGTATTCTAAAAACCGGCCTTTTGAAAAAAACGGTTTCGGTTTTCTTCGAAAAATCGAATTTTAAAAAAACCGGTTTCGGTTTTTGCACAAAAAACCGGTCAACCGGTTTTTTCGGTTTTTTTTAATTGTAATAAAAAGCTTTTATAATTTGTTAATTGTAATAAAAATAAAAAAATACATTCTTTAAAAATATTTTAGAAATTATATGCAATTTAAATGTTTCGTTTTAAGACGATTTTTTTGTTTGCTTTTGATAAAGCTAGAAGTAGAAAATACTCTTTCACTAATAGTAGATGTTGGACAAAAGACAATTATATAAATTGTCCAACTTTTCAGTTCTTTTGTCGCATTTATCAAGATATATGAAATCATATATGACCTTCTCCGAGAAAAGGGATCTCGTGTGTTAAAAAACGGGTTTGGACTTAAGAGTGGATTCTGGTACCTAAAAGGTGTAGAATAAGATGAAATGAGTTAGATTTCTGATAAAAATGCGTTACGAAACTTTAAATGCGTTTTTCTCAAAACTTCATTTTCACACACTAGGGCCCTTTTCTCGGAGAAGGTCACATATAATGATGAATGATTTTGTACAGCCTCTTTTTTAGGATTTTAAATACTGTTTATTGTGTTATTTAGATTAGAAATTAAACTATTTGAATTTGGAATATCCAAAGTTAAGTCTTCATCGGAATCTATCAGACTTACATCTAAATCTTCATAACCAAATAAACGATTATAAGTGTTCGGAAAAAATAAAAGAGACCAAGTAACCCAGTTGGTGATGTATTTAAAAAAACCGGTTAACCGAACAAAAAAGACCGGTTTTCGGTTTTTTTCGAACTTACAAAATATTCGAAACCGGTCGGTTTTTAAAAAAAAAGAAACCGGTTGACCGGTTTTCGGTTTCGGTTTTTGAATACTCTAGACACTCCGCAAGAAATATCCGCTTGTGGATCTGTCAATATAGGCAAAGAAGAATGCTCTGGAAGTTAATCCGGCAAAATATGGAATTTCTTTGTTCGTAAGGAAATACCCTCTGGAGGAATTTGATCTCTCTATGCCAGATGGAGCAACTTTTGAAATATCGAAGGACTCAAAGTCTTAGGTGTAATTATCTTTCCTGAAAGAGGAATATCGAAGAGAGGATGGAAAAGCCTTTATATGCTTTTTATACCTATTAGAAGTTTTTTGAGGGAAAGGGGGACTACAGCCGGATAGCATCTTTGCGGACAGTCTTCCTGCCTTGAAAGTCTTATAATCTAATACAATCAGAT
This sequence comes from Eustalomyia histrio, assembly GCA_949748255.1. Lineage (NCBI taxonomy): Eukaryota > Metazoa > Arthropoda > Insecta > Diptera > Anthomyiidae > Eustalomyia > Eustalomyia histrio. The sequence goes on from OX456528.1 coordinate 10,520,837, forward strand.
CTAGGGCGTGGAAGAATGGCCAAATTAGTCGGTACCCCGTCAGACTGACATGGGCTTCAGGCAACGTTAATGTCATGGGGCCCAATACAGACAATCCTTCTGGTTCTTCTGGTAGAACTGGGCGGTCAGATAGGGGATGAGGTGCAGTGATCTTGCATCATGTAGCCATTGGCTAATTTAGCGAAAACAAAAGCTCTTCTGTCTCTTGGTGAGCGGACAATCCGTATTTTTATTGGAATTCTCATGGGCCACTGCACGATAGGGGTCGCTCCCATGCGGTATACTGTAGGAGCTGTGGGGACGTCTGTAGCAGTCAGTGCGGTTTCTGTTGTGCAAGTGTTCGGGACTGAGGAAGCGACGACATAGTTATCTGAGAAGCAGGTTCTTCGATATCCTTCTGGGTGGTTTTACGATTCTTGGAGTCATTTTTTATCACCAAGAACTCCAATTTAACCTTTCCTAACTTACATAATTTCTAAATAAAACCAAGTTACATCAAGAACGATATAAAAATTTAAAAAGGTGACTCCATTAAAGGCATGTGCCGCTTTGAATAACTAGTATGTTATTTGATTCGAACATTATTTTTATTAATAGAAGACAACACGTGATAAAGACGTCTAAAAGACACGTCTGCGCCTATTTATATAAAATAACGCTGAATACTGCGATTTGTCAGCATAACAAGAAGTTTTTCCAAATTAGTGCTGATTACACTCATAATAATCCCTGCATAAAAGTCCCAAATTATTGTCAAAACTACAAAACTTCAGTAAAAAAAAACATTTTTTGGTTTAATCCGCAAACCTAAAAACATATCGATATATGGACTTCTGGTCATATACACCGTAATACATATACAATAGAGATACTTTTTGCTCTATATCTACAAGTTATCCCTCAAAAATCTACAATTTTTGGAACAAAACCCCAAGTCTGGCAGGCCTGCTTGAAATCAAGCGTAATTGCGTTTTTTGGGAGTATACTAATTCTTTGTATAGTTTTTTGATGCACCAATGAACCTAAGGAATATCTTTTTTTATATTCTTATTCTAAGAATAAACTATTTATCTTGATTAATTAAGAAATAAAGATAAAACCAAAAAATTAAGTAAAAAAATAAAATAAAAAAATTCGTTACTGACTGACTTTAATTTTCCAACTTGTCCTTGAGTATATTTCATTTCGCAATCGATAAATCCATAAATATTTATACTTATCGCTTAAAATTAAATTTGAGTTTCTATAAATATTCACAGAAAGCATTTATACATTTGTATGTAAAAGCGTTTATTTAAAAATAGTCGAATTTAGCCGCTTACACGCCCATTGTTTTAAAAATTTAAATGTTTTTATAGTATCCTATAGGGTGATACCTCCTGCAAGTATGTCTACAATAGGGTAAACTTTAAACAAGATGCCGGAGAGCTGAACAAAATCTTCGTATATATTTTGTCAAATAAGTGTGTGTTTTCAATTGTATAAGTAACTGTACATTTTAATCCTGAGTGTCCCCGCTAATAGTAGTTTCTTGTTGTTAGCAAAAACGTAACATTCAATTGTAGTTTAAAGTAAACTCACATAAGGAGACAGCTACCGCCTTCCGAAGAGTATATTGTATTTTGTGGATATTATTATAGGTGGTGTGAGGGGTGGTGATGATTATAAGGACATACAAATAAATACGAGTGTAATGTGAAAAATATTTTTTTATAACATAGCTTTAGTAGTTTTTTTTGTTCTGTTGGTGAATGAAGTGGAATCATTTTATTTTTTATTTTACTTTTTCTGGTCGCTTTTAACAGATCTTTAAAGGTATGAAATAAACTAAGTCAATTTTTAATTTGGAATCTGTTCCATAGAATGGTTCGTGTTCTTATCTTCTGCTTTAACAGACAAAAATAAATTTTTCCTTTTTGGATTTTTAGTGGTTTTTTTTCGAAGCAGGTAATTTTTGGGTAATGTGGAAAACATTGAGGGAAGGGAGAAATGCTTCGTGCTGGAAGTGAGAAATGCTTAAAATAAGTAAACTGCCTTTGGACTTACATTACACGCTTATTAACTGTTTATAAACAATGAAAATCCAAGGAAATTTTAAAACCAAAAATTGATCAATTTAAAGAAAAATAAAAAAGTTAAAGCAAATATCAATCAAATTTAATTTATCAAATTTTGTATATGTACTTATCTATTTTAAGCTGTAAGTACTAAAACTAAACTTACGAAAAAAGTACTTCAGCCTAAAACATTTCGATTTCCATGAATTTTGGATATGTGATAGAAAAAAAATCTAAAATACCTGTCTGGGCTTTTGGGCCACCTCTGGATTTAATTGATTCGTTTTATTTTTCAGCTTTTCATGGTATTTAAGTTTAAGAAATCTGGTATCATTTGGTACCTTGTGTTTGCTGTGAGTTTGCTATTGTAAAAATTTCAAATACTTTTGGTACTTTATATGGAGAAAAAGTGTGCTCTGGCTAAATTCACATATTGTATTCCTTATTAAAGTTCAGCGTATAAGTGTTTTTTTTTCCTTTTTTTAAATTTCTGCTGTTTTGGATTTAAATTTTTTTTTTTTTAAATTTTGAATATTTGCGACTTGCTGCCGAACAAAAAATTCCCAATGTGGTCGAAAAAGTGAGACATGTTATTTTCAGACTTATTTTTTCTATCAAATATCAAAATTGCATTAAAACCGAAGTGCCCATTCACTTCACTTTCGCGTTTCCCATATAACCAATAATTTATCTGAGTTACCGCCAGTTGATCAATGCTTACAATTTTTTAATAAGCAATACAGATTTCACAAAAGTTACCATTAATTTTGAGCAAAGAAGAGTCCAATATTAAAACGTAATATTGCAAATAAAAAGCAAAAAGATCATATATCAAAGTTGCATTGTATTCGAATTAAATATAAATCCTGTGTGAAGTTGTCTATTAGATTTTTTTTTCCTTCCGCAACATATGCGGCAAAATCAGTTAACCGGTTAAGAATTAATTTTAAAATCAATTAAAACAGTGCACTAAGTTACAAGAGTTAACAAAAAATTTGGTGCCAATTAAACAACTAAGCTATATTTTGTTATGATATTAGTTCAATAGGGGTGGCAGTGGGCGTATAAACATTATATTATACTGATTTTAATAAAAATTGCACCGTCAGTGAAATTCAACAAAAATTAACATTTTGGTTATTTAGTGAGTGGTTCGTCATTGCCTCACCCAAGAAAAATTTGGTCCCATCACTGATATAGACATTGATTTAGAAGGGATTTTTGAATTTCAAATATTTAGCGATAAAACGGTTAAGGATAAAAATGGGTACTTCAGCACTTTTTATAAATTATAAAAAAAATAATCTATGGTAGGACCGGAAAAATTAGAGACGTGACGTTGTGTTAAATATTAAGAAAATCCAAACATTATTACTTAGGCGACCAGCAAGATATAAGGTAAACGACACAAAATAACGGCATGACAAATTTAAAATGTTAATATCCGTGGCTTAATGTAGAAAGGTCCTAACTAGATTTTTATTCCTTAAGAGATGGCGATGTATTTAATTAAATATTTAAAACTTAACTGCCTTAATTGCTTGCACTTGGAAAAATGTTTAACAAATATTAGTTCATTTAACTAAATTTTAAGAAACATGAAAATGATTTGGCTTCAAAGAAATTTTAAATTAAATCAAGTATGTTATACACTTTTCTTGAAAACAAGTACAAGCAATTTACTTAAGAATAACGTTACTGACTGACTCACTCGCTCACTCACTCATTAGCTCACTCACTCACTCACTCACTCACTCACACACTCACTCACTCACTCACTCACTCACTCACTCACTCACTCACTCACTCACTCACTCACTCACTCACTCACTCACTCACTCATTCACTCACCCATTCAACACGTAAAACCCAAACCAATGGAGCTGAAATTTGGTATGTAGTTTCCCCCTCCGACTTAGACATCCGCTAAGACGGGGGTTTTGGAAATTCCTTCGGGGAGGGCAGAAAAGGGGAAAAACTACCCTTTCACGGCATGCCGAAACTCTTTTAGCTACAAACCTGAAATTTCAAATATGTTTTCACTAGAGTATGTGCTAACTAATTAATATGGTACAATTTAGAATTTTGGCCAGGGACGTGGTAAACCTGGGTTCAAAGTCTTCTCCTTACCGGCCTGCCTTAACCACTGGACCTAGAAAGTTGAAATTTAGAATGTAGGCAACAAATCCAAAGGGAAGCCGAAAAAGGGGGTGGGGGGAAATTCTGCTCCTTGACAGCCTGCCAAAACTTATGGAGCTGGGAAGTTGAAATTTGGTACATAGATTTCTTTTCCGGCGTACACATCCAATAAGGTGGAAGTTTTGGAAATTCCTACAGACAGTGGCAAAAAGGGAAAAAGTCTACCCTTTAACGGCCTGCCCACACCGATTTATCTAACTTGAAATTTGAAATATGTGTTACCTGGAGTATGGGCTATCGCATTGATAAGGCATAGTCTAAAATATTCGCCGGGGACTCGGTAAAAATGGGTGTTCAAATGCCCGCCTTAACGGCTTGCACAAACCGCTAGAACTACGAAGTTCCTCTTCCGGTGTAGACATCAACTAAAATGTGATCTTTTGAAAATTCTTACGGGAAGGAGCAAAAAGGGGAAGTCTCCCCCTTTGATGGCCTACTTAAACCCCTCTACCTAGAATCTTGAAATTCGAAATATACGTACGTATATAGGTTCCTCCTCCGGCGTAAACATCAGCTATTACTGGATTTTTGGAAACTGCTTCGTGGAGGGCGAAAAATTTTAAATTTCCCATCTTGACGGCTTGCCAAAACACTGGAACTGGAAAGTTGAATTTGGTATATAGGTTCTTTCCCCTGCGAAGACATCGGCTCCCTGGAGTATCGGCCAACTCATTCAAAAGGTATATCTTAGAATTTACGCTAGAGACTAGAGTTTGAAATTTGGTATGAAGGAGCTCGCATTTAAAACATGTGACCTTTTCTCAGTTTTACCTTTTCTCAGTTTTTATTGCAAAAGCTTCTAAATAAAATTTAATGACGTATTTCACCTGGGGACTTCGGGTAATCCCGGGCTAGTTTATTATAAATATTGTTCTTAAATTAAGTAAAAAATTTCTTGTAAACAAATATTTTTTTTTTTTAATTTAATACGTCTAAACTTGTGCTAATGCTTATTTATATTTATCAATTTGTAATTCGCCTTAAGTTCCATATATGTGTCTTTTCATACAATTTTATTATTTTTTAGTTAATAAATTCTGCACATTTGGGATTTTTTACAAAAAAAAACAAATTTCTTAACATTTAAAAAAAAAATAACCTTAGTCAAGAATGAAAAATTGGGGAAAATTCCAATTTAATGAAAAATTTTAAACTTAAAGCAAATAAATTTGCATTATGTTAAAGCATTTTTATTTGTTTTAAGGAAAAACTCATAGATTTTCTTTTTAGATGTAAACTTAATTTTAGTCCACAGTAGTACTTAAATTAAGTTCATAATTCTGAGTGTAAATATATTGTATTTAAAGAAATTTTATATCCATACTTTTTTTCCGATTCTATTGGGTTTTCTCCTTTGTCTCTAAAGAAATAAAAAATCGAGCTAGTTATTAGAGTTTGATTTATCTACATTAATCCATCGGTATATCGGCACTTTATCATTTTCTGTAAATCAAAGGCTACATGATTGATAAATTAAAAAAAAGGCTATTACATGGGGAAATGAACCTACACGAAATATTTTGCCAAAAAAGTGCTACCCCTGTTCTAAGATGATAAAATTTGGAACGACGGGTTTTTTCTTCTTTAATTTTTTCGAAGTCATTTCTCATGCGAGTAAACCTCACATTGGAAAGCATTTTCGGAAATTCGGGTCATAACCTCTAGAAAAAATTAGCTGAGAAATTTGAAATATGACGCATAGATACTACTGATAATACTGCTATATGCACACTCAAAAAAAAAATAAGAACTCTAAATATTTAGGAGGTTAACATCGTTACCATCGAATTTTTTTATAACTTTTGAACGAATTTACAATATTATTCTGCGAAATCAATAGATGGATGGAATTTTGGAAATTGGTTTGAAGGTTTTAAAGAAATAAATTTGATGTATATTTATATAGAGAAATGCCAATAAATAAAATAAAATTTGTCTGTTGATCGCGATATTGATCTACTTAAGATGGCAGTAAGAAGCAAGTAAGACAATTAAAGTCGGCCAAGACAGACTCTGTGATCTGAATCGATCGTAGTTGGATCTTTGTTCTAATAAATGTTTGGTTGTTACAAAAAATTTGGAATTGATTCTAATCGGCTGATCCAACGGAATGGAAAAACTGACTTTAATATTTGTTAATATAATTCCAAATTTAATTAATTCTTTTAAAATCCTGACTATATTCTCCATGTGCTGTGAATGCGTTTTTTTTTATTTTTACACATTTTTTTGCTGTTGCTGTTTTTTCCGTTTTTTATATACTTTTTTAATTTTTATTCCAACGAAGCCAATGGACGGCTTTGTAAGACAACTATACTCGTACTATGCCACTCCCAAATGTTGGCAGGGTAAGAATAAAAAATATAATAAAAAATACTTTGATAGAAAAAAAACTATGAAATTTATTGTGTGTATAGGAGAAAATACAAGCGGACAGTTTTACTACTTTTTATAGAGTAAAAGGCAGGACAATCATGATGCAAAGTAGTGAAAAAAAAACAAATGTTCAAAATAAAGAGTATTTTTGGTGGATGAAGGCTTTATATTTTTTAAAATATAGTTTAAGAGGGAGGGTTTGTTGTTATTTTGTTTTATATAAAGAAAATATGTTTGAGCTTGATATTTGGTTTAGATCTGCTTGAACTGGATTTCAATTTAGCCGTCTAATCTAACAAGAGGTACGTTTTCCCTCTTATACTGGAGACTGTCCCAGAGCACTGTTAACTTTTTATACTTTATTTTTGAAATTCAACATTATTTATCGCAGAAGTTGAAAAACATTATTTGAAAACATATTGCCAGAACCAGGCCTGGGCGTTTTCAAATACATTTTGTAATTATTCACTGGCGGATTTTATAAGATTCATAACATAAACTCTGTCTTCTGTCAAACATAAACATAAACCCTGTCTTCTGTCAAAAACGTGCATTTTGTGGTAAACAAAGAACGCATTTCCCCAAATCTGATACGAATTTTTTCAATACTGTCCCGATAGGTTCATGTATTATTGTGTTATTGTGTCGTCAAAAAAATGGAGTTTATTCTATTACGACTACAAATCGCTGGACGACATGTCGCCGTTTTATTTCCCACACAGAATCTATGAAACGGCATCTCTAACAAGGGAATCTGGTCAATACCCTCACTGGAATTTGTGATAGATAATAAATGTCTAAGGTTTACCGGTTTACCAGAGTTTCATCCAAATCGGTATGTTAGCGGTGGATGGATTCCCTTGTATGTGTTAATTTTTGCAAATTTTTTGTAAACGAGTATTTCTTTCAAAAAGCTTTTATAAACGAAATAAAAATATTAAATTGAAAAATAAAACAATTTTTAATTTTTTTTTTAAATATTATATACAAAATTTATTAAACAAAAAATAAAAAAATTAAACATTAACAAAATTAAAAATTATTTTAAAATAAAATTAAGAAATAATGTTAAATAAAAAAGAAAATTTATAAGTGCCGTGCTTAAATATATATTTGTAACTGTAAATATACCTACAAACAATAAGGTGTCCCATATGGAGTAGAGTTTAGTTTGATTCTTAATATTTCAATTATGTTATTATGTTCCATACACTCAAAACAAACAAAAAATGGTTGAAGAAAAATTAATAATGTAAAAATTTTTAATACATAGTTTTTAGCATACCGATAAAAAAAATTACATGTAGTCATATATAATGTATTAAAGATATATGTATCTATATAAGTATACAGTTTTTTTTTCTCGAAGAATGTTATATTTTATCCAATTTAATTTTTACATTTTGTATCTAATAGTATCAGTTTAGGTCTAAATTAAAAGGATAATATTTAAATAAAATATTATAGTAGCTGAATTTTGACCCAATGCAATTGTATTAGTTCAATACTTGCATTTTCAATTTGATGAATTTAAATTATGAAAGTTGAAAAGTCAAATACAATTATATCTGATATAATTCCATATTCTTCAGGTATATGCTCATATTTGCAATTTTTCTTCAAGCAGGTTATTGATTAGCTGTTCTTCTGCCTTTGCTAGGTTTTATTTTTGAGTGCACAAAATAAAGGACACCTTATTGTTCCATATGTGTGTGTGTGTTTAAATTAGTGTATTGTTAAAGTGTATGTTTTAGTACAGACTTCCAAACATTATGACAAAAAAATTTAGGTATGTATTAATAAAAATTAAGACAAAATTAAAACGCTCCATAATAATTTGAAACAATATATTTTTTTGTGCAGGTTTTTGATACAATTTTATCGCTAATATATTTCATATAAAAATTATGCTTAAGTTTGGGTAAACAATCTTATGATATTTTAATGAAATCTACGTAAAAAGTTTTAATAAGTTTGCCATCTTAACTAAAGTTTTTTCATTATTCAGGTAAAAATATTCAAACTTGGACAAATTACCTCAATTTGTTTGCATGCAGAAAAAATACACTAAAAATATTACTTCTAAAATTCGGCCTTAAATAACTCTGTTAAAGTTAGTTTATTTGTTAAAGTTAGTCAACATGTTTTGTCAACATCTTGGCAGAGAGATTTACTAGTTTTGCACAAAAAACTTATTAGGTTGGGTTTGATTTTATGCCGAAAATAAGCAATTTCTGCTAAATTACAGATTTAAAATTTTAGGGTACACGATATGAATTTAATTGTATTTATACACACAAACAAATCTTTGCTATTAAATTGGCAAACAAAAATATTTTATAAATTTTTAGATATTTTTGCTGATATTTTTACTCAAGTTTTTGTAAAACTCATGCAAAAAACATAATATGTATCATTTCCATATTTGACTGGCATCGATGGCCTCAAAATAATAGTTACCAGTATAAAACAAAACTGGTTTGAATATCTTCAATTTGTTTTCTTCTTAATTTTGTCTAAATTTATTTATGGTTTTTGTGAGTATTTTCTTTTTTTGCAAATTTGTATAAAATTGTTTTCCTTTTTGAAGGTAAAATACTTTTAAAATTTTAATGTTTTAATTTTTCAAGTGTTTTCTTTGATTTGGTTGTTATGTTTGTGTCTATAACGTGGAAGAGTACTATACACAACGAAATAGATGCCAACTCACTCGTTGCAGGGTCGACCAGCATTCTTCCAAAGTACGTTCACTTATAGCAGCAGCACTGTTTGAACGGGATAATTGTAGCTGTTGTTATACATCATCATTGAAAGAACGTCATAACATAGTTTTATAAAAGAAAAAAAAAGAAACAGAGTTAAAATTTGTTTGTTATTAATTTGAATTTTACACAATAAAAATAAGATTTGGATATTATGTTATAATTGTGTTTGAATGCTGTGGGTTTTCCAAGTTCCTACTTTGGTCATAACCAAGAAAAAACTCTCAATAGCAAATTATTATTCATGTACCTTTTACATATTTTCTAAGCTGTTTCCAGTTGTTAAAAATATTATTTAAAATGAAAGTCAATACAGGGATGAATTCATGTTATGCTAGAAATTCAGTTTAAACGGATTTGAATTCCTTTATTTGATGTTTATATGTATTTATTGTTAAATTCAGGTTGGCGTTTTCTAATATTTTCTAACCCATAACGTAACATAAATAAATGCATTGTCCACCAAAAAACAACGTTTGGCCCCTTGACTATAAAAAGTATGAGAGCCAAATGTTGGGCTTTTTTGATGTCTTCCGATCAACAATATTATTCAATTAGCTTTTGAATTAAATGCAAATTGCACACAAAACAGCATAATTTGGTCCCCTAAACCATAGCAAAACAAGCTCAGGGGGAAATTATTGGAAGTTTCTAATATTTTCCAATCTACATTATTACTTTATTAGCCAGTTAAACTAACTGTAGATTGCACAAATGGCCCCCCTGAATCTTAGCAATCAAAACGGAGGGAGGGCAAATTGTAGCCATTTATGTTATTTTCCAATATGTAGTATTAGAGAAAAACTCATATCTTTTTGGTTTATATGAACTAATTTCAATGCCCCGACGTTTTTGCAATACTTTCCATATAATAAAACATCTGTTTATACGAACTCCCATAACACAAAGCCTCGGTTTTAACGAACTATTTTGAAAGTTCCCCAACAAAATTTTGTTAAGTTTTGTGGGATTTTAGCACATTTAATTACTTTAATGCAATTAGTGTTTTTCCCGACAAATATAAAATCAAATTAATAAATATGCAAGTATTTGTACAAATTTAAAATAAAATTGAAATAGAAACATGTTTTTTCTATTATTGTTACACAGATGTCACTACATTGCTAGATCTGTCCAAAGAACAGGGTAAAACTTTGGAAGATGACAAAGCAAATTGTGATACTATTTTCGTTGTTTTCTTTGATATTTGAGGATTTGAATAACGCTTCTAGACGCGAACAAAAATTCCCATTGAGTTTGTAATTTAATCTAACAAATATATCTAGATATTCTAAAAACTTCGTCTCCTGATGATTTCATTAGGCAAGAGTGAAATCCGGATAGAGACCAGCCTACAATAAAAAATTTTCACAATTTGTTGTAGGTTTTGTGGGATTTTAGCACATTTAATTATTTTAATAAAAAATTTCATATAATTTTCCTTTCTCAAATACAAATTTCCTAAAATTTTGTAATATTCCTTAATTTTTTTTATTAAAACAAATTTTAAATAGAACAATGAAATATTTGCTTAAAAGTGTCGCAAGCCATACCCAGCAAAAAAATTAGCAAATGAAAAGAAAAATAAGCAGTGATTTTGATTTCAGTGTTGTGAAAATTTGGATAGTAACCAATAAAGAAGTTCTTATGGTTTAGTGAAAAATGAGATTTTTAATATTCCCAAATAAGTTTTGAAATTTCCATTTAAATTTTAACAGGACATCAGTAATCGGGCCTTAGCATCATTTTCACAATGTCCCTTTAGCTTCTACCTGTTAACTTAACTTACACATTTGTTGTTGTTTCCTATAGAAAGTTTGAGTTTGACTGTTGGTTAAATTATAACGGGACATTCAGTAATCGGACCCAATTTTTTAAATTGCTTTATTAGAAATTCTTGCAATTTTTACTACAATAAATCTTTTACGCTTTTAAGAATTTTTAATCTTGTAAATTGTAAATTAAAAATTGGTACAAATCACTTAAACCTGATAACCTGTTTCAAATCTCTGTGGTGAATGTTTAACCTTGGTTGTTCTTTAAATAAGTTACCCGCCTTAGATTTGAAGAGTTTATTTCATTCAAATAACTGCTTTATAACTAAATGATACTTTGGAATCAATGAAAAATTGATTCCATAAGAATCACTTCCATTTATTTTTACTGGGTATATTTAGACATATACTTAAAAAACATTGCAACACTTTTGAATTTGACTTACAAAAATATCGAATGTATTTAGCGCCCCGGTAAGCTAGTTGGTAGCGTGCTAGCTTATCAGTGCGCGGGTCGTGGGTTGGATTCCCACCAGAGGCTCTGGTCTTTTTTCGCCGATAGCCTTCGTTGCTAGTGCTCGGTTTGGCTATTAAGATATAATTTGTAATTATATGTTTAATAAAATAAATAAATAAATAATATTGCAAATAATTAAAAAAATTTAACCAATTTTTTTTTATCTTTTTAATACGAACATGGCTTATAAAAAACGGATTTTACTGTACTTAAATAAGCAATTGATATAAATACAAGTTTTACACATAACCTTTAAATTATGGCTCCCCTAAATCTTAAGAATAACAAGTAGAAAAATCCTAAATTTGACTATGCCGAATCTTTGAATACCCTACACCGATGTCCTAAGAAAATAATGATTTACCAAGTCACCCCAGCAAAAACAGATAATACCAAGTAAAGCCTGTTTTAGCTGGGTTACTTTGACTTTACTAAAAATTACAGTCACGTTTTGCTAAAATTACCTAAACGTCCGCTGGATTTGTTTGTATAGGAACGTATCTGAAATTTACAGAATTCTAGATTATTCGTCAATAAAGCTTCAGTGCTTATAAGTTTTCTCCAGAGTGATTGAAAAAAATTGCAACAACCTAATAAGGAAAAAATAGAATAAAATGTGGCAAATAAAATAAATCGTACATTTCTAAGAGATCACAGCTCCTAAAATTCAAAGTCAACAAAAAAATACTTCAAAGTAATATTTGAAAGAAAATGTGTCCTTTTCGAAATATTTATAGGATCACATAAACCAGCCACTATTTGAATCGTATCTAACAGCTTAAGCAGAATGTAATGGTTTCAATCAACTTTGAAAAAGGCTCACCTTAGTAATATGAGCCCTTTCCGAAATTTATTTTTATAGCCACCTGATTTCACCGTAATAGAAACGAGATATGCGATGTTTATGTTCATAGAATATCGATCTACATATATATGTATTAAGGTCGTCCAAAAAAAAAAAAAAAAACAAGAACAAGAAGTTCGAATTCACGAGCTCCACAACCCCACAAATATGCCATGTGTTCTACTTTCATCAAGAAATTTTCTTATATTTACCTCTGCGCAAAATTTTTTTGAGGTATTATATGTCCACGGAATGTCTTCTTGTGTGAGACAGGATTTATAATAGGGAAAAACTAAAATTTTACATTCAGTTATAAGGATAACTATTATCCCTTTAAAAATTAAAAACAATATCATATCTTATGACAATCCTTGGTAAATAGATTGCAAAAGTACAAGTTGGATTATTCGATGACAACGTTTTTCGATAGTTAGAAAAATACCACAAAAAATATAATTTTGTCGAATCGCGGATAATTTAAAAACCACAAATTGGTTTTCAATTTTGATTACAGATTCGTAATCTTCATAAAAATTAAGATCAAATTTGGCAAAATTTGTTCTTTTAAACTTTTACTTAAATCTTTTCAGAAAATTTTGATATTTTGACTTAAATATGTATTTTTATGTACATATAAATTAAAAAAAAAATCGCGAACTAATTAAAAGTTACTGAATTTTTAAAATTCTTATCTTATATTCATTTAATGAACATTAATTAAGACTATATTGAATAATTTTGTTAAATTATAGCGTATAGTTTAAACAATAATTCAATTTAAAGTGAACTCCAATTTTTGTGTAAATTACACTCTAAAAAATGTTTGTAAATTTACTACAATAAAATAGGTAAAGTTTTGTGTAATATTACGAAAATTCAGTAAATACACACAAAATGCGTAAAAACATTTTGTACTCACTTTCATATACAATAACCCACACAAAAAGTATTATTAGACATAATGCGTTTAAAATTAAACACTCTGTGCCTAAAATTAGTTTTCATTTGTTAAATTAAAATTTTACGCTCAAATTTTGTAAATATACTAACTTAGAATGGTAATATATATTTTGACATTTAAAAATTGGAAAATATTACAAAAATAAAAAAAAGCTAAAAACGAATAATAATTTTTCTAAATTATAAAAAAAGTGTATAAATATTATTTGTGACAATTTATATTAAAAGATTTGGTCAAATTCCAAAAGTGAAATGCAATTTAAAATAAAAATCTTTATAACTGGAAAGGTTACTTTTTAAAACAGAGAAGAGGATATAATAAAGTCGAATACTACACTCTAATTAATTTCTGTTGAAATTTACCCAACTTATAGTAGGAAACACTACTCCTACTATAGGTTGGGTAAATTTACTCTGTGTGCGTAAATGAAAAAAAGTATACACATTATGAGTAAATTGATAAAAACAAAATAGGTAAAATTACATTAAAAGTGTGTAAAATTTAAATCAAATTTTAAAATTGAAAAGTAAATTTACCAAATTTGTGAGTAAAGAAACACGATTTTCAAGAAAATGTACACATATAATTCGGAGAAATCCTCCAAAAATGTGCATATTTTCTACTACGACGTTGAAAATTAAACAGGCCAAAAATTTTTATTTTATAATATAAACAATAAATTTATTGTTTAGTAATTCACAATAAAAAAACAATAAATTTATTGTTTAGTAACTCACAATAAAAATGAAAACAATAATTTTTTTGTTTAGTAATTCCAAATAATCGATAAATTTAAAAACTAATAAAGTTTTCTTTTTTAATTTTGAAAATTTTTAAGATTTTTTTTTTTTTCAATTTCAATATGTATATTTACAAACTTTGTGCGTTTAATTTTTATTCAACAAATTAAAACTAATTTTAGGCATAATGTGCTTAATTGTAAACACATAGTGTCTAAAAATACATCGTGTGTGTATTATTGTATATGAAAGTGTGTGCAAAAAAGTTTTACGCATTTGGTGATTATATTTACCGAATTTTCGTAATATTACTTAAAACTTTACCGATTTTATAGTAGTTAATTTACATGCATTTTTTAGAGTGTACAATTCAAGTTAAAGATTACCATCACTGCATATGCCTATACGGAATATATTACACTCTAATTAATTTCTGTTGAATTTTACCCAACTTATAGTAGGAAACTGTACTCCTACTATAAATTGGGTAAATTTACTTTGTGTGCGTAAACGAAAAATACACACATTATGCGTAATAGTATGCACACATTATGCGTAATATTATGCACACATTATGCGTAATATTATGCACATATTATGTGTAAATTTACATTAGATTTGCGTAAATATTTAAGGAAATTTTAAAATTAATTTGTAAATTTGCTAAGGGAAAATATACTAAAAATGCATTTCTGAATGCTTAACAATTCCAAAAAAATTTAACTGCAAAAAAATCTTTTTTCAATAAAATCAATAAATTTATTTTTACTATAACACATAAAATACATTTAGCAATTTTTTTAATATGGCTTATTGTAATGTGCGATATGATTTGTCCTCTTATTCGTTCTAAAAGAGCAAACTTTATAAATATACAAATTTGATGCAGTATTTCAGTTTTCTGGCGGTTGTGTTTGAAGGTTTTGATTCTTGACCCAATAATTTAATATACATTTATCACAATTTCTTCAATAATTGACAATTTTGAAAAAAAATTATTTGTTTTTAGATTTTTCCTTTTTTTTTTTGAATTCTTTTATAATTTTAAAATGTCAAAAAAATTATTACCATTCTAGGTTTGTATATTTACAAATTTTGTGCGTACAATTTTAATATAACAAAACAATACTAATTTTAGGCATAAAGTGCTTAATTGTAAGCATATTATGTTTAAAAACACTTTGTGTAAGTATTATTGCATATGAAAATGTGTACAGAACTGTTTTACGCATTTGGTGTTTATATTTACCGAATTTTCGTAATATTACATAAAACTTTACCTATTTTATAGTAGTAATTTTACTAACGTTTTTTAGAGTGTATGTATTATATTTATTATTCATTATTATTAAAAAATATGTATGTAAAAAATAAATAAATTTATTATTTTTAAAAAATTGTTTATGTGCAGTTTAATTAAACCATTGCGTTTGTAAATATATGCATTTTTATACTTTTACGCATATATAAATGCATTTTTATTTATTTTATGCGTATATATATCCTTCAAATTGGGGTTTTACGCACAATTATAGCAAATTTGCGAATTATTTATAAAATTACCAATTATGTGTGTACCAACTTACGCATAATGTGTGTACTTTTTTAGTTTACGCACACAGAGTAAATTTACCAAACTTAAAGTAGGAGTACAGTTTCCTACTATAAGTAGGGTAAATTTCAACAGAAATTTATTAGAGTGTACTATAACGACAAATTACTAATAATTAAATGGAAACGAATTTAGCTGAAACTTGGCACAGAGAGTTTTAAGACATTAAGGAATAGGGGCAGCATTGTGGAGATTGCAAATTCCAACTTTGAAGTTTTTTTGGACCACTCTAATATGTATGTATGTAAAAAAACTTAATTTTAAAATCTGTGTCAAAAATATCTAAGATCGATTTATTTTTTAAAAATGATCCCCCCTAAAAGCTTGGACTGGCTTCGCGAATGAATTAAACCAATAAAAAAGATTCAAATCTTTCAGTCCTTTTTGACCTTTGTCAAATATTCAGATTCTACCCCGGGGATATTTCTTCAAAAGTTTTACACGATTATAAATATGTTATTGTTTTAAACTACATTTACACTTAACTAAAAACTAGTAGTAGTTTTTGATAAATACTTGCATTCACTTGTCAAATTCCAAACAATTTTAAAATTAAAAACTAAAAGCTCTAAAAACTACTATTGTACATTTTGGTTGTAGTCTAAATTGGGATTTAGATAAATATATTTGATTAAAATTTGCTAATGAAGTAGCACAGGAAACCCACACTTTAAGTGCATTCAACACATTTAATAAAATTTTTTGGAATGTTTTCTTCCGTATGAATAAAGTAATTTTGTTGCACAAATGCTAAATGAAATAATATAATTATTTTTTGTTTAATCACTTGACGCAAACAAAAATACAAAAAAAACAAGCCCTAACTTATACTTAAAAGTACACATAAAATACAGATAGGGAAATTTTTAGTTAAAATAAATGATAATTCCATATTCATACTCATTAATAGATTATAAAAAATAAAGTTTTATTCATTACGTGCTTTTCAATTGCCGTTGGCAACAATTGTTAGGCAGCTTTTTATATGCAGTTAAGAAACAACAAGAACGTTTATATAAATACAACAACACTCTAAATTTGTTAAGAAATTGGCGCAATTTATAAAAACTATAATTAAGAAAAAATATTAATTAATAAGAACAATTTTTTTTTATTATTTAATAAAATACAGTACGATTCACAAAAAAGATTTACCCAATTAAATTAGAAAAAACAAAACAAAAAATATTCACAATTTATTATTTAACACTCGTAAAAAAAATAATATGGAGCTTTATATGGTCGTAATAATTTAAGGCAATCCTCATACAATTTCATCCGAAAAATGGACCCATTTCGGTTTGTATCAAGTTGTATCAGTTTATGTATGGCCCCACATAATTTTATCAAATTTATACGATTATAAATAATTGTACCTGAATTTTGACCTAAATCGATTATATCTCTTTAAGTCCTGCGTCCAAGTAAAACAGTTTTGATATATTAGTATAAAATTTTTGTGTTATTGCTTGAACTTATTTATGCTTATTATATTTATAATAGTTATAATATGCTATATATAATAATATAAAACTATATGTAGATCCATATCTAAAATAAAGGGTGGTTAAATTTTAAGGGCTGATGTTGAATGTGAACCACACTTAAACGTCAAGTGAGGTCGGCCAAGCATGGTGTTCGCTATCGCGAGATGATAACGAACTTATGTTTTATTCAAAATCCTTTATTTAGGAACTTGAAATTTGGCATGAAGATTTCGTCTCCGGCATATAAATCCACCGACCTGATTTTTTGAAAGTTTTGAGAAAAAATGAGACTAAAAAGGGAAAAAGTGACCCCTTTATCACCCAACCCAAATCTCTGAAGCTAGGAACTTGAAAATTGGCACTTCGACTGCTACTCTGGAGTGGACATCTACTAACACCGGGTTTTAGAAAATTTTTATGGAGAGGGGAGAATCATCGTTACTTTAAGGTCCTGCCCAAACCTCTTTTGCGAGAAATCTCAAATTAAAAATATATGTTCCCTTGGGTATGGGTTAATTCACTGAAGTGATACTTTTTTTTTAATATGCATTAATCACCCAGACCAAATCGCTGAAGCAAAAAACTTAAAATTTAACCCGTAGGTGGAGGGGCAAAGAGGGAAAAACCTATCCCTTAACGTCCTCCCAAAATTCCTTCCCAATAAATGTGAAATTTAAAATATATGTTCCCTGGGGTTTAAGATAATTCACTCATGATATGCTCCAGGACTTTTTGATAAAAAAAGATGGGGTTTTGAAGGTAAATGAACTGTACAAATCCTTAAAGCTAGAAATCAGAAATTTGCATTTCAAAACTTAAAACTACCGTAAATGAAGTTTCCCGATTTTAAGCAAGTTTTATATATAACTAAATATATATAGAACTATTTTAATCGGGTTGATGGACAATTTCTATGTTTAATTCCTTATCTTATCAGTAACCCTGATATTCGATGGTATATCTCCTGAAAAATATGCAAACTGATTTATGTCGGATTCAGCTTTTACTTTCAACCTTTTTCATTACAAGTGATTACATTTTCAATAGAATTATAGTAATGACTATATAAAGCTTAAATTAATGTCGAACCCCAAATTTTAGGCTACTGTTTTTGTGAAACGTACTGTAATTTCACTAGTTGACAAAAAGAATATTGCATTTCGCCAAAGAAAGTCTCTTTAGGTGTAGAACCCTCATAGCGTAAATGTTTAGATAAGTAGTAGAAAAGACAAAAATATGTGTTTTATATATGTGATAGATATCACATTTTTAGATATTAACTCAATCCCAGTTCTATTCCTGAGGAGACTTTACCTGTAAATGTAATTATATCTTTTAGTTACTTTGATCTTTCAAACTCGAAAATCCCGCTAACATTTGTAATGGATTTATTTTACCAAATTTTAAAAGAATTTCTATTTAAATTTTTGAAAATTTACTAATTTTTTATTATAATCGTTAATTTTAACAAACGTAATTTTTTGTATTAATGAAGGATTAGAAAAAGTTGAATGGGATTTTTAAGATTGAATACCCAAAAAAACATGATATATATACTGCGTTTACATTTAGCATGAAATCTAGTTAAAACTGGTGAACGATAAATAATCATGTAAGTTCGAGGATAAGATTTTTACCTGTTTAGAATGGAAAGGAAATAAAGTTTGGTAACGTGACCACTAAAATACCGATTCAAATTGAAAACCTTGACCGACTGAAATACTACAACCGTATTTTCCAAAAACCTCAATCGTAACCGAAATATAGAACAAAATTTCCGGTACGAAAACTGTAACCAATATCCGTTTCAGTTACCATCCTTGGATGGATGTCGTAATTGCTAAAATACCGATTCAAATTTAAAAGTGTAACATTTTGAAATGAACAAACCGTTATTTATCGAAAACCTTAACTGTAACCGAAATAAGGAACATAACACTGTGATACACAATAAATATGCAGGGGTCCTCATATAGCAATTCTGTACGGAACTACTTATAGTTAAGAATATCACTTTGTTAAGAATATTTTTTTTATTAGAAAATGTATTGAAACAACGATATTCTTCAAGTTAAAACTTCAAAAAATCATAAGTTTGTTGTTTTCAAACTTATTTCCAACTGAGTTTTGCTTGAAAGAGGTGAGTTTGACGTTTTAAACAGTTTTCAAAAAAAACTTAATTTTCCTCACACTCTAAACGCTCATCGGGCTATAAGTAACGTCACCTATCTCCATCTGGTTGCCTCTTTTTAACGCATTCACTTGGATTGAATCAGCTGATTCTTCACGTTACGTGTAATACATTTGCTAATAAAAAATTACTAAATGAAGTGATTGAGGAAAACTATAAGTGTTTCCGTATACTGGGGACTCCAAAAAAACAGACTTGCTATATGAGAACCCCTGGATATTTTCATTTTTCATTTTTCATTTTTGTATCACAGTGTATTTAAAATAACAACCACGTCACGAATACGAAAGTACTCTACAGTTTGGTATTGAAAATGAGCAAAATCGATCGAGGGGTAAAAAACGTTATGAGCGAGAATGTGAAGAGGTCTTTGCATTTAGAAATTATTTTTAGCTCTACAATGTTTTTTCATTATTATTTTTTTTAACAAAAACCCTGTGAACGACATAAAAAATTCGTTCAAGCTGTATTTAATGCTTTTACTTAATTTGTCTAAACTGGATTTCTCATTAAACATAAATGCAGATATTATATTCTTTTTTGTCAAAAATTTTATTATTTTATTATGAAAAAAGAATAGTTAATTAAATTTGGAAATTATATCGTATCTGTGGACATTGACTAAGCTTGTTTTGTCAGAAATATTTTTAATGCGGCCTTTGGCCAGAATGAAGACTTTTTGCATGAATTCTGAGGAATCATAGACGTTTATAATATAAAATATCTTTATCTTTTAAATGCACCCACAAAGTTTTGAATTCAAAAGGTCGTTTTTTTAATTATATGTTTGAAAAAATAAGCTTTTTTTGTCAAAAGTTCACAGATATTCTGTTTGCAGAAAAACAAATAAAAAAAAATCGAACAACAAAAAAATCGGCTATAATTTGATACATATGTATGTACTAAGGCGCAAATCGTGTAAAAACTTATCAAATTCGAATACATACGTACAAAATATGTAATTTTAATTTCGGCTGGCCGATGTTGAAAGAGTTAGTAACATTTTAAAGGTCAAAACCAAATTTGTTTGAATTGCACTACTCTACAAGGATATATACTACACACTTCTTTACTAAAGCTTTCACAAAGTATAAATAGCCCGAATCTAAATTAATAAATTAAAAGTCCACGTCTTTCCGAGTTGTGGAAAAATACTTTATGTGTCATAAATGCGGAGTAGTACATCAAAATCCTTAAAAATTTTCTGTGGATTTAAGTTCCACATACAATTACCTTTCATTTGAATATGCCCAGTCAGAAAAGTGCGATCGTCACAATGTTGGCAAACCGTTGGTGACGGTCGATTGATAACAGCGGCCAACCGTGGTTGGCGATAACTAGCCAACATTTGGCAAAATCAGAAAAATAGATGGTCTAAAAATAGGTTTTTAAGAAATGTTTTCAAAAATATTGTTATTAATATTTTTTATATAAAAGAGCCTGTGTTACCCCACACTTGCGAATATTAATTAGTTAATTAATTATTAATTTCAAATATTTTATCAGAAGGCTATGAAATATATCAAACTATTTTTTGATTTACAATTTCTGTAAAACTTAAAATGTCAGTCCTTGCCATTTTTTTTTTTATTAATTTTATAAAAATTTATAAATCTTATAGAGGTTACGAGTAATAACAATTCACAATTAATATAAAACTTAATTGGATAGTGTAAGTATTCGAATCCGATAGTTCTATATTTTTTACCGACGCCCTATTATGTATGTATCAAGACACTAAGTACAAGAACAATTATCACACAGGATAAAATGTATTTTAAATCATTTTTTTACTATTAAAGCTTATTTTTTTTAATTATAACCAAATTTGTTGTTTTTTTTTTTTAAATTATACAATTTATTAATAAGCCAATTTCAAAAATAATATATGTATAAATATGATTACAAATTAGAAAAAAAACACTACTTATATGGCCTGTTTATAATAATTTTTCATGTCTAAGAATTTTTACCAATAAATCAATTTTTCATTTAATAAGAAATAAATTGTTTGGTTTTATTATAAATCATAAAAAATTTAATAAACGGCCCTTTAAACTAAAAATTAATTCAAATAAAAAACAAAAAGATTTTGAACTTGTTTTTGCTTTCAAAATAAACAATTACATCGTGTTGCTCTTCGCATTCGAGAGTCATTTTTTTGTTAAAAATCTTCGGGTAGGTTAATAAAACTTTTTTATTTTTTGTTTTATTTATATAATTTTATATAATTTGTTTTGTTAATTATTATTAATTCTTTAGAAATTTTTTAAATTTTGAAACAACGATTATTTTTTAAATTTATTTATTTGGGTTTTGTTTTTGTTTATATTCATAATAGAATGGTTAAAATTTTATATTTTTAAATTTCAGCAAAAAGCAATACAAACATTCGCAGACATTATGAAAAATCAAAAGTTTTTACACTAATACAAAAGTGTTGCAAACTTTAAAAACAAGTATGAACAAAATAATAGCGGCTGCATTCTATGGAATTAGTTTCTTAAATACCTTACTTCTACTTTGACTATTGAAATTAAATATTTAATTTGTCATCTTTTATTCTTTTTTTGAAGGTACATACATTGAGCAACTTGTAATCTTAGAGCTCTAAAGCCGGTCTAATTCATTCTCAACTTCACCCTTAACGAACACACTATTATCATACATAAATTTACCCAATAAAATTAAAACAAAGCTATTAGGTTGTTCACAAGGGGTCTTATAAGTGTTGTATTTGCTGTACCGTACTATTGAAAACAGAGTTATTAAGATTTAATATTTAAAATCGGTGGAGATTTTTTTTCCTTAAAATCGGATGATTTTGGCATAATTCTCAAAACTCTATTTTCAATTATTATTCAATAAATCATAAAACAATGGGAAATGGAATAAGAAATAAAAGTACTTACACTTTGGTCAAATAATACAACATGGGGGTATAATTGGAGGTAACTGGTTACCCAAAGCTTACGAGTATAGGCAAAAGTAATTCCATACCAAGAAAGTCCTGAAGTGCAATGAATTTAGACCATGAATTTATATAAAACCGTATTTCTCATTATAGGTTACCAATAACTTATTAGTTCTATCCTTATCAATAAGTAATTACATAACAGAATATCAGTAACTTATTATTAGAAAGCCCATAAATAAGTAGTGGGGTATGTTAATATCGGTAAGTCATTACTTCTTTACTTTCAAATAAATGAACTTAAGGTTCAAATAGGTCCTACTCTTATATTATTAACTCTGATTGATGTTATTAACTACAACTTAGAGAAGAAAAGGGAGAAAATTCCAGGTATCCCATCGGTAGTTTAAAGTATGCAGCGATTTTATTTTAGCGATTTTGAAAGGTAGAGATTTTTGTCACAATTTTAGAAAATCATTTAATATTACATGTGATATGATTCTATTTGACCACATTGGGTATAAAATTCAAATTTTTTGTAGTGTCATCAATCGATATTCTGTGCCGAAGTTTTTAAAGCGATTTTATAATAATTTTTACTTGTTTTATCATTTTTATTGGATACTGACTATTTTTCGCTAAAGTGCGAAACTTTAAGGCAAATATTCTCTAACAGAAGATCTTAACCGATACAAAAATTTAGATATGTAATGTCCGTAAGGCGCCACAACGTTTGCCCGCTTTTAAAATTTGTTTCGAAAAGTGGTAAATCGAGGGACCATAATTCACCAACAATTCTTTAATAAAGTCTTTATAAAAACCTAAGAATCAATTATTATTATTACGAATATTTTTAAATAAGGTATGAATCTCATTAAATTGAATATGATTATATGTCAACATTTTAAATATTGTTTTAACATTTTAAAAATAAGTAGAAACGCAGTAAAATTCAAAAGAAAACAAACTTAGTTGTTTCTGTTTCTGTTTCTATTTAATTTTATGTTCTTTCTGTGTGTATTTTAGTTAAAAAGTTGTACGCCTATTTAAGCTAAACTAGAAAAAATCCTCTTTGGCACAAAATGGTAAATGAAAGTAAATGAATTAAAAAAAAAAATACACAGACATATTTCCTTGCACTAGTTGTAATGATAATGTTCAGTATCACTCATTCATAAATTGAATTAAAAATTTCTTCAATTTAATGGTTTCATTAGTTTAAACTTTTAATGAAGCTTCTTCATTGAGTGATTGATTTTTTTCAATTAATAAAGGATTTCATGAATGAATTTGTTTTTAAATCTATTATCTAACTGTTGAATAAAAATTCTCTTTGCACACTATCACATATTTTATACGAGTGTCACTTGTTATGTGAAATCACCAAAAATTTTGTATTTTTGTTTAATTGAAAAAGCAAATGTATGTAAATTTTACCAGTTAAAAAAAAAACGATTAAATTATTTTGATCGCTGATCATATATATTGTTAGAGGTGGAAAAAACACTTGAACAAAATTTTGTGGCTGTTTAGTTTTATTGCAGTAAACACTTAAGTTTGTGCTATTACTTTGATCATCATTATATGTCTGCAAATGTTTATATACTTGATTGTTTATGTTTACTTTCATATGTGCATTTGAATGTATGTAGGTCTTTCCATGTGTGCATGTGTGAGTGTGCAAGAGAATGTGTTTAATTTAAGCATTTACTACATATGTGTTGTATGACTACGATATCCATATATGTATTTGTGTATGAGTTAATATATGAATTACAACAAAAACAAAACCTGTTTATGCCGGTAAAACAAATAAATAAAACGAAAATTCTATAATTTCCGTTGCTTTTTCCCTTTTTTTTGTATGCAAGTTTTATAAACTTTTGATGTTAATACTTTTTGTTTTATTTAATTTAATTATTATTTGATATATATTGAATTTAATTATTGTTTTTTTTTTTAATTTTTCATATTTGCAAACACATTTTAAAACACGTTTTTCTTTGGTTTAATTAAATTTCTTTTGTTAAAAAATGCCTTTATTTTGATTTAGTTTTTTTTTTGTTATTTTTTTAAGTTTTTTGTTGTTTCTTTTTTTTTCTTCTAATTTTGTAGCGCGTATTTAAACATCTTTACTGTTTGATGTCCTTAAAACTTCTGCCGGCAATAGTTAAGTAATATTATCCTCAAACAGGACAACAAACGTCTTTGAAAAAGCTGCGTCTTCTTCTCAAGAAATAATGCGCGAAATAAAAAAAAATTAAAAAAAAAAACACACACAAAAAACACAAAATTTATAAAAAAAAGTGGTATCTATATACCTTGATAACTATGTATACACACACACGCATCTAAAATCTACATTTTTTATATTAACGCCAGAAGAAGTTGAAATGACGGTATACAACATAACATTAACAGGAGAAAATTATTTTCAATTCATAACTAACACCACGTCGTGTTGTATATGTACTATAATATATGTACATGATTTTGTTGTATTTTCTATTAAGACGTATAAATTGTACAAGAACAAGAAACACCCCCTTCCAATTCATTCTACTCAACACTAAACTCAACGAACAAACCTACACTAACATACATTTACATTTCTTCCTTTAGACTTAGTTTCGTTTATTTTTTACAATTACTCTAAAAAATTTAAAAAAAAATTAAAACACAGAGAGTCAAAAGAAGGGTTAAAAATTTACAAAACAAAAGGAAACTAAAACACAAAACAACTGTTATAGTCCCGTTTCATCGTCATCATCATCATCATTTGCATGAAATAAAGAAGCACCCCTTCCTATACCCAGCGCATATGCACACACACACATAAGAAACCCTTATCCTCTTGAATTGTAATTAAATGAAATGTAAAAAAGAGTATTATTCTAACTCATCAAACTAGCTAAAATACACAGTTACACGTATAAATTCTCTTTACAATACCATATGCTCTTTACATCATAAGAGAAAGCTAGCTGGAGAAAAGAAAAATATTCCCCCAAATTAACATTATAAGAAGTTTTTTTTTTGCAAAGTGTACTTTCTCTTCTATTTGTATTTTTTTTAAACAAACTAATGTTTGCCCTAAACTACTTAATTTCTCCTTTTTATTCCTTAGAAAATTTTTTCTTTAAGCATAGGAAGTTGTTGGGGTTTCAAGTGAAAAACTGTTATACTCCATAAAAAAATGATTTTGCACAATAATGAATTTCGCGTGAAAATTTAGTACAATTTGTTTGCACGCAAATTAGTATACAATACTATTATTTATCTTATAAAAATAAAAAAAAAATATTAATTTTCAATATTGTAATTTAACGATTTGAGGGCATTGAAGTTCGAGGGAATTTTTTCAAGGGCAGAAACAATTTACTATGCCTTATCAAAAAATAAAAAATTGGGAAAGCAGTACAAGAGTTCTGATAAAACATACGGTAAAATCAATTAAATACGAATTCATTGTAGCCACACAAAGAGTTTTAATGAAAATTTTCACTAAACTACAAAAAGTGAATAAAAAGTTTGTTAAATTTAGCCCTCTAAAGCTCTTTCTTCTAATAGCGATAATATATTTACACTCAAAAAATGTTGTCGTTAGAATCTACTAAAAATGACAGTTTTAACCAACTTATAAGGCAGGTTTAATAAAGGCTTGCAAAAGTATATGCCTTTAAATTACTACAAATCTAGTTATCTTTAACAGTTAAAAAACAACTATACAATCTTTTTTTCCAAATTTTTTAAAGCTCTGTATCTCGGCCATTTGACTTTTTAATTTTTTTCTTTATTGATTATGAAAGGTCCCCCAAAGACCTTTCCAACAAGCCCACAGGTTCAGAAGTTTGCAATCATGCCATACTATTCTCCGACCAACAGACCGAAAATTTTCAAACCGCTGCCATTTCGCACACTTGCATTCTCGGGGATGGTCATATTGGGCATATTTTCATGAAATGAGCCAAGGAATACGCTGGTGAAATTCGGCGGGTCGTGACTGAATCATCCTGTATATTCGTGATCCTAATGCAATTTTAAGTCAATGTAGCGATGTCCGTCTGTCTGTTGAAGTGGCAATCACGACGCGAAGACGCAAGCGGGGTGCTCATTTTTACCTAGATTAATGGACATCTTCTCTTCCTGAGAAGTTTGGCATTGAAAATGAGCAAAATCGGTCCAGCGGTTAAAAAGTTATGAGTGTAATTGTGAAGGTACCTCTAAATTTTCTATACAAATTGCCAAGTAAAATATTTTCAGTTGTTTCTTTCACCAGTCGCTTAGAATTAAATAATATTTTATATTCACCTCAAAAAAAATGTTTCGCCTCAAAATTTTTTTTGCCACAAAATTTGTTTCTTTATCCAAAAAAGTTTTTTACCTCAAAACATTTGTTTCACCTCCATAATTTTACTTCTAAAGCTTTTTACATTATTTGTATAAAAAACAGTAGAGAAGTTTTTTTTTGGATATTGGTGGAGGGCATTGAAAGATTCGGCACAGCCGTATTTAAGTCTTTTTTACTTGTTTTTTTTTAATATCTATGATAATGGATGTTTTGTATACTTCCATAAAAAAAGTTATGTAGGACATGTCGACTATAGAATACCTTACACCTGTCTGGTGGAAAATCAACCAGTGTTTCGGTAGTACGAAATTTATATGCCATGAAATAGACTTGTGTTAATATATGTCTATAAATGGGTAAACAATTTAAATATCAGTCAGAAGTTCAGTTTTTTCTAATGTTGGTAACATTTATCAGAAAATCGGGAATATAATCCATATAGGTACTAGGTTCAAATGTGGACCAATTCTATACTGCCTAATTATTTTTGGGTATAATTTACCAAATATGAGAATGTTATGAATTTGTCAGCTATAGTCGCTTGGAACGATTTTTACCAAAATTAGTGGTCTTTGGGCCACATGAGCTATTGTACCAAATTTCATAAAAATATCATTAACATATTTGGGGCGACCCTCAAATGAGCACTAAACATGGACTGATTTCAACGAAAATTAATAGGCTTTGTCTTTGAGCAGATACCAATCTGCTTGGAAAGTTATACTTCGATGGGCATACTAAAAGGTGGGCCTAGAATTAACTCATCATATCCTGTCTACATAGTGGTATTACATACCAAAAATTGTTGATCTATGTAGTATTGTTATGACAATTTTTGCTTTATGAAAATTTCAAAATTTATCGCCAAATTTTAAAACTTTTGTTTTCAATGAATTTTATGGTGACATGTTATAACTCAAACGGACTAACGTTGGAAAGTTGAATAATATCCCATCACAGATTTAGAGATTACGGCCAATCACAGCCAAAATTTGATTCAGGCATGTCGACAATGTAACTTGGGTTATTTTTAGCAAATTATCCAAACTTCGAGAAGAGTACCGATGCTTATTTAATGACAAGGACGGCAAATATATAGATGAATCTGAATAACATTGGGTAAAGGGTTTATTTAAGTAAATACCAGAAATGTGAGGTTCAGATATGGACCAATTTTCTTAAAATTTGCAGACATTATTTATGGTCCCATATAACATTCAAACACTATTAAGAAAATATGAATTTTTTATTGTTAAACTTGCCACGTTTCTGGCCTTGCGAACGTCAAAAAAGTGAAAGGAGATATTTTATTTTTAAGAAAAATTACGAAATTCTTAAAAAACTAAATTTTATATTTTAATTCGTTGATAAATCAATTTTTTTGTTTTTTGTGTGATTTTATTACAAAACAGAACTATTGTCAAAGTTTTGCTGTGACATTCACTTCATATTGTTATATTGTTACATAGTTTAAAATAAGGGTATAAATGTCAATTACCCAGATATAAATATATAGTCTTGTTAATCTTAATTGCATTTAACCTGATCTACATTTAACCTGATTTAACAAGATCTGAATATGGACCGATGCTAACTAAATTCAACAGGGATTGTCCAATAGAAAATTATGTATGTGCGAAATATCATAAAAATATCTTTATATTTTCGTTCTGTAGTTTGATTGCACGGTTTACATGGACGCACGGATCGACTGACATCGTTAATTCGACCCATAAAGTGATTCTGAAGTCTATTGGTATACTCTGGTATAATCATTTTACACTGTCCAGGTAGTAATGTATGTAATAAATAAGGGGTGCCCGGACATTACCCCAACGGACTTGGTATTATGTCCGAACATCTTTTGGACTTATGACAGAAAAAGTTATTTGTTTCATTATATAGCGAACTAGTGTTGAACATACCCCAAAGCAGAAACCCCTTATTACGATCGAAGAATTTCAATTGACATTAACTTTATTTGGCAATGTCGTATTTTAGTCCCATTTTTGCTTGGGACTTCGACCTAAAGTACTTCGGTGATGGTCCCAACATTTAGTTATGGAGTTAGTTTTGAAAACTTTTGGGGCATAATATCCGTTGGGGTTGTGTCATGTCACTATAATATGGGATGTAACAGTCATGATTTCGGACATACCCATCATGTGAAATCTGATCGTTTGGGAAAGTCATAATCCCAGTAAAGTTTTTCAACTTAACCAGCCTGCGGCAGGGCTTAAGGATTCTCCACTCTAAGAATTTTTCGAAGCCGGCTTCGCTAAGTCTAGTTATTCTCTCTATCCATCCTACTACTGGGTTATGAGGTTTTCTGCTGGTACACTCAGAATAAAAAGTTAGTAGAAAAATTTGTAAACGGTTTTCAATCCTACTTTACTATTTTTGTACAAATTTTAAGTAAATAAAATATTATTTGCAAATCTGTTTGCTATTTATATTTTACAAATTACATAGTTTTTGCAGAATATTTACAAATTTTTGTTGCTAATTTCAGAAATCGTTTTACAAATTTTTGAAAACCGATTTGCCAAAAATTAGCAAAAAAAATTTACTAATTTTAAAAAAGTGGATATTGAAGGAAATGTTATTTATAATTTATTTATAATTGCCTTGAAAATGTTACATAGATTAAAAAAAGTGATCGGAAGTGAATATATCGATTAAAGTCTAAAAATAGGACATCCACTTAAATAGCACTAAAAAGTGTTTTTAGTTCTAAAAATAATTAAAATTTTACCCTAAAATAAAAATATTTACTAAAATATTTTTCAAACCAGAAATTACCATATTAAAACTAAATGCTAAATTCGTTTATGTTTTTACAATTTTTAAGCTCAGCAGACATGTGTTGCTAAGATTAGCAAAAAATACCGCTGGGCTCAAATTAGCAAAATTTCCCGTAATACAGCACAATTTTCAGTTGCAATTACAGACTTTTTTTGGTGTAGGGCATGGACAAAGACTAAGAACTGTGATTTCACTATTTCGCGATCGTGAAAAAAGTTGATGCACCAAATGCATTAAAGTTTTGTTATTCAAAAATATTTCCCTTGCTATGATATGCAATAATATCCCGAATTGTCAAAACTTTCGTCTAAAATTGTGTAAAACAATTTTGTATATATGATTATAGTAGAAAACTACAGTTATCACATTAAAAAAAAATATATAAATCTTCAACCAAACCATACATTTTCGCAGAGGGACGATGTCGCCAAAAAAAATTATACATAACTTTACAACGATATCGCAAAGGAATAAATTGGTGATTTTTTCAAGGACTACTCCAAAAACGCATGACTAATTTAGTCAGCACATCGAAGATAGTTTTAATTTTTTTTTTAAATTTGTCAACACTGTTTTAACAATGTAGGAAAAAATTCGCCTTAGGCGAGTTTTACTGTAACACAAAACACTCTAACATTTAAGGGTACAATTTTTTTATTGAAGATTTATTTACAACAGCTTTTTACACAAAAGCTATATTAATTGTTAAGATCTGTACAAACGATATTTAACGTTGTCATGCTTTTAAAGCTCTTTTCATATTACAATTCGCCTCAAAGGCGAATCTCCCTCTTTTGAGAAGACTCGGACACTAAAATATGTAACCCTGCGGGAATATCATGCGAACTGTCACCGAACCAGTTACCTTTATAGGAAAGCTACCTATCACTTTAATATCGTACAGGAACGGTGTGGATTAATGACGGTTAAACGGGTTGTATGACAATCTGTTTACCGAAAGAACGCGGTTTCTTTTTAAAAACGCTATAAGAATATGATTATTTTCAATATTAGCTTTTTATCAATTTTGAAATTTTGTGATCCACCCTAATACGTGTAAATATGTATATTGTAAATATTTAGACTTTAAGTTCTCACCTGTAAATCCTGTGGTAATTTATTATTGTGGTCATTATTGAATTTAAGATCCGGTGTAGAACTACCTCCAGATGGTGAAGTTAATGAGGGTTGTGGCGATGAGGCGGGTGTTTGATGATGAGCCAAAGATGTCAGCTGTAAAGGACTAGAGGCAGCTAGGGGTTTAGTGGATGTTGCCGTTACTGCTAATACCTGCTGTTGTCGATCAAGCGATGAGCTCTCAGTAGCAGCAGCAGATAATTGTTGTTGATGCTGTGTTGTTAGGTGCTGTTGATGGTAAGAATGATTTTCTGGGTTGTTTGTAGTGTTGCTATTTATGATCCTTAAGGAATCGTTGGGATGTTTTTGTTGTTGCATTTGGTGTTGTATTTGTTGTTGTAGTGTTTCGAGCGGAAGTGTTCTAGAACTAGGAACATTTCCTTGTGCGAATTTTAATGCTTGGGGTTGTTGTTGTCTATGTTGCAGGTGTGAATGTGAATGATGCATTTGCTGCTGTTCGCTAACTTGATTGTGTGGATTGTTGTTGGCGGTAGTGCCAGAATAAACACCACTACCACCATTGCTGTTGCTGCCATTTGTGGCCTGAGGTTCTTGCTTGGTTATAATATTTTGTTCAGTGTTACAGTTGTTGTTATTGTTATTATTGGTATTATTATTGTTGCTAATAATTTTATCATCATCATTATTAATGGTCGTGGAAGACAATTCATTGGATTTAACTACACCACTAAGATGAGCAGCAGCAGCTGCTGCAGCGGCTGCATTAAAAAGTAAATGATGACTTTGTTCTGTTCCCAAAGGAGTTAAATGCGTATGGTGTGGTTGCTGGTGTTGTTGGTGTTGCTGTTGCAGTTGTTCATTGTGGAGATGCTGTTGTTGGTGAAGGTGTTGTTGTTCAGTCATTGCTGTTAAATCGTCGTGTGTATTTCCCGTCGAAGTTTGCGTCAAGTGTTGAGGCGGTGCTGGAGAGGGATGTTCTGCCAAATGGTGTTGTGGCTGCTCTTGTTGCTGATTCTGCATATGCGTTGCTGCCATTTGAGAATGATGCATATGATTTGCTGCTAAACCAGAGTGCACACCAAATGGTCCTCCTCGAGCTTGTTGCCAAAAATCAGCATCCATTTTCAGATGATGGTGGTGCGGATAAAGCGCAGCTTGTGTTTGATGTTGGGGATAGTGATATAAAGGCGTGTGAGTTTGCGGAGGGGATGCATGCAAGTGCTGCCTAATATGGTGATGCTGAAGTGGTTGTGTTAAATGCTCGTGCTGCTGCAAATCAGTTGTAGTCATTGAAACATTTAAATTGTGTCCTTCAGTAGTACCATCGACAACGTCAGTCGCCGGTGGTGACGTAGTTGTGGTATTGGTACGCGTCGTTGTCGTTAACGCCACTTGCGGTATATTAATAGGTACTGCATTCGGCACGGCAGCAGTGTCACCCAAAGTACAAACCTCAAGTGCGTTAATTCTTGGAGTGGGTATCTGCAACGTGTTTATGCTTGGGCTACAACAGCTACTTGTGCTGTTGCTACTGATCAACGAAATTGACGGTAAAGATACTTCAACTGAACGCAAATAGTTTGCGGGAGTTTTAGCTGTTCCTTTAAAGTGCTGCAACAGCCACTGATCCACTTTTGAGTGAGCGCTTAACAACTCGCAATTTTCGATTGAGTACGAACTATTGACTAGCTGTCTGTTCTCTTCGGTTTTATGCTCTACAACGAGCCGCTGTTGGCTCTTCCGGGAAGTAGTGTAATGCTGTTGCTGCTGCACTGTAAGCTGTTGTTGTTGACCCAGTGTGGCTTATTATCTAAATGTCTTTATCGTTCATTTGCCGTTTTATCTTTAGATTATTCTACAATTGTTTCGTTGTTTTATTTTTAATTTTGTTTGTTAATTTTCGTAAATTTTTGTTTTTATTTAAAACATTACCTGAAATATAAATTGTGTATGCTACAGAACATCATTATACAAAATTTAAAAAAAAATTTCCCGCGATCGACGAGCGGTATAAAGTAGGTTTAATATCAACGCTCAACTTAAATATGTTTACTAGTTCTTTAAAGATGGATTTCGTTGCAAAAAATATATATATCCTGTTCCTCGACTTCTAACGAAAAACTAGTCGAAAGAAAGTAAGTCACTCGAATTCGAATCAATTTGGGTTTCTCTATTTCGAAAGCCTTCGATTTACTTGACTTATGTGTGTCAATTTTTGTTTCTTACTCATTTACAAATCACAGCAATGCCAGATCGTATAAATTTGGACATTTCTAACAATTTTCTTTAAAAATACTACTAAACTACTTAAAGATAAAAACAACTCTGTTTAACAGTGATCAGAGGGTCAATTCTCGTTCTTTGATAATGTGAAGTGAAAAAAAAACTTTTAATTTTCGTTTTCATAAGCACTTTTCACTCGAACTTTTCACAAACACATAAATTGCTATTCTCGTATGTATTATGAAAAAAATGTTTCATTCGCACTGTACCCAAAAATTTAAAGCAAATGTCAAAACAGAGAAAAACGTAAACAAAAGTGAATTAAGTTCGTAAAATGTATTTTAAATAATTGTATTATTGGATATTACTCAAAGAATTCGGGATGAACAAAGGTAAGACAATGATGTTACAAGCATTTCATTGCAGTAAATAATTTAATAATTTATAGGAATTTTTTGAGAGTGCTAAGACGCATACTTCGTGATGGCCAAAACCTATTCGAGAAGACAACCGACGAGCACTTCATGGATTTATAGCGGCTTGCTTAAGTGAACTATATTACTTAAAGAAAAAAAACATTTCATAAAGAATATAAATAAACTATAAATAAATAAACCTTAAGTCGCTCCAATTCTTTTTCCATTTTTCACAGTCCTTTTGACTGTTAAGGCTCGCGGCTAATTCGTTACACTTTTCGTCTCTAAATTTGGCACCGTCTGCAGTTACAAATCTGTAAATATGGGGTTTATAAAAGTGTGCTTATGGTAATTAAAGAACTTACTTATCGTTTGCAATGTCTACATGCTTTTCTAAATAATTAATTTAATACTCCTTTTGGCTTTCGCAGGCATGCTTTCCGCTTACAACTTCTCCATGTTTATTTCACTTATAAATAGTCTGTGTAAACAATTTTTTCATATGAAAATTTTTTGACAGTTGTTTGCACTGTTACACAAAACAAGAATTGCCAGTTCTGTGCAATCGTGAAAAAATCTTGTTTCGTTCCAATTTTTTTCATATGAAAACGTTTTGATATTTCTTTACATTTTTTCACAGAACGCGAATCAAAAGTACTATGAAAACGTGAAAAAACATTTCATTTCACCGTTTCACAAAACGAGAATTGACCCTCAGCTGTGTATAACAAATGAAATAAAAAATAACAATAAACAAATCAATTTTTATTTGAGAATGTGTTTATTTTTGAAAATTTTTGTTATCGATTGGTTGTGGGTGAGATTGTAAATCGGAAAGCTTTTCTGTTGCCTGTTACTGTTGTCTGTTCGGTGCGGTCACTGCTACAGTCCTGTTATGCATGGTTTTCACTATGTCATTTTTAATGTCAATTTGTCCAAATTATTGGCAATTGTATGAAAACGGGTTGTCATATGGTATCATCTGAGTTTGCAGTCAGTTATGCACACGAACTGCCGTCTAAAATGACAGACAAGTGAAAACGTCAAATTTCAGTTTGCAGTCAGTTATGCACACGAACTGCCGTCTAAAATGACAGACAAGTGAAAACGTCAAATTTCAGTTTGTCAACAGATATGGCAGCATTTTTTATCTAAAATAAAATTGACAACTTGTTGTCAATTTTTTTTTTTGTTTGACGATCGCAAAGCTGTTATTTTTTCTTTTTTTGCTGGAAAAATTAATTGCAACGGAAATTTTTTAAATAAAGAAAGAAATAGTAATGTAATAACACAAAACGCCGCACTAGCTATAGCTATTTGTTTCTTTTTTACCATTTTTAAATTTTTTCCACTTTTTATTGAACACAAATTAATATTTTCTAATCAGCTGTTCGCTCGCCTAATCATATTTGACCATTGTAATGAAAACGGCGTGTCAGTCAACTGACACCAAAATTTGACATAAGTCTTTGACACGATCTGCTTTATCTACTTATTGTCAGTTTTTAAGATGTAATGAAAACGCATATGACACAAAATGACGAGAATTTATTTGAGTCAGTTTTTGTTGTCAGTTCATATGACATAATGAAAACCAGGCATTAGCTCTTGTAAAATAAAAAATGTAAATATGAACTGCTTGGGGAAAACGTAAGTCACAATCAACACACACTTACCTTTTACCACTCAGCAACAATGTAATAGGATTGAAACGGAGTTTAGTTTTCTGGTCAAATTTTCCTCCTCTGCAGAAAATTTGTTTGCTCAAAACACCAGAGTCCCTCTGGTAAAATTATTCCTTTCTTCCATATAAAATACATGCGTCTTCGTCTGGTCCATTGTTGATTTTTTTTAAACTAAAATTTAAAATTCTTAATAAACTATAAATAATTGTATTATTTTGTACTTACCTTTTGATATCCATTGCTTTTTTCACTTCATTTTGTTTTTAAAAATAACAAATATATATTTACTCGACAAAAAAATAGCAAGTGACTGCTTTTGACATTTGCGTTCGCGCTGTTCGAAATAGAGAAACCAAATTTTGTATGAAAACAGTTACGATTTTATTCGACTTGTCGTTCGAGTCATCGTTTGCATAGAAATAGAGTTAGTGAAACCCATACAGTTTTCTTTCGCATAGAAAGTGAACGAACGAAATAGAGGAACAGGCTAATAACTTTTTCGTGATTTTAAGAAATTTTACACTTTCTACCTTTTTAACCGTGCGGCGTACGCGTAAAATTTCTCCAAAAAACTTTTGTATTTGTTTTTTTTTTTGTGTCAAAAACTAATTACCTAATATATATATTATAATGAATGGTAACCGAAAAAATTAGGTTGTCGGCAAGGTTAACACCGAATTATAATATTTTGGTATTTATATTTTAAGGGTAACGGCATTTGATTAATTTCAGTATAGGTATTTTCAGTACAATGGTACTTTTATTTATTTCGATAACGTTATTTTTATTTATTTCGGTGAAAATGTTCATATATGGTCATATATAGCCCCATATATGGGTTCATTATGTTCGGGTTCAAAATTTGAGGGTATATCGCCGTATATGCTCATATATGGACATATAGGAATGTTCATATATGTTCATATATGAGTACTTTTACCGAATGCTCGCATGTTAAATAAATTTATTTTGCAACAAAAATATTGGCGCATAATCTTTAACTTTTAAGTATACTTTAAGAGTTCTAAAGTCGACTTTTCTTAAAAGTATACTTTAGGCATTACAATTTTTGAATTGCAAATTATTAAAAGGAAAATTATATCAATAAATACGATATTTTGCATAACATTTATTAAGTTAATAAATTTTTATTAATAAAAATACACTTTTCAATCCTTTTTTATAAAGTTTTTTCCTTTTTACATTTTGCAATTGCAAATCTTCTATTTACACACTTTTCATTTTTTTTCGGAATATATTAAAATCAGCTGATCAATGTTGCCACCTGCTTCTTTTTTAGTACAAAATGTATGCGGGTATTTGGTACATTTGATCTGATACCCATTTAAAGCCGGTTCGACTTAAAACTGGCTTTAGTTCTGACTATAATAGCAAAATTGATAATAACAAGTTTTTAATTTAAAGTTGTTTTAAAAAAACCGACTTTATTGCTGGACTATGATTACGGGCCATTGTTTTTTATTAAAATTAAATGTAAATATTATACTTATATATATATATGTTGCTGATGAATTCATCCATTTTGAAGAAAATAAGGAATTTTTTAAGTTTTTTTTTGTGTTTTAGTTTTTATACACATTAAGGTTTTTTGTTTGTTATTATTGTTAGTTTATAGCTAGCTTTTAACCTCCGTATATTTGCAAAAACAAAGAATATTAACGATTTTTGGCAAGGCTGATACAAATATTTCGATCCAACAAAAGATCTCTGTAATAAATATTACTTGAGCCAGAGTAGTATAACTAAAAATGTCTGGTCATAGACAGTTTGAAGATTGTTAACAGATATTGGTCTCATAGTAGAAGGGTCTAAAATTGTCTTATTGTCTAACTAAGGCTTTGGGATTATTTAATTATTATTGTAATCAATTAGATATTAGCTTACCTCACTCTCAGTTTAAAGATTTATTAAATAAATTACTTTAAGTTATTTACTTTTGTAATAAGTTGCTAGTCTGTAAGGATAATTTTGTATCCATAGACTGAAATAAATAAATAAATAAATAAATAAATAAATAAATAAATAAATAAATAAATAAATAAATAAATAAATAATTAAATAAATAAATAAATAAATAAATACTAATAGCCTGTTCCTCGATCTCGAACGAAAAACTAGTCGAACGAAAGCAAGTCACTCGAATTCAAATCAATTTGGGTTTCTCTATTTCGAAAGCCTTCGATCGACTTGACTTACGTGTGTCAATTTTTTTTTCTTACGCATACAAACACAGAGATGCCAGATATTATATTTTGAGCATTTGTTACAATTTTCTTTAAAAGTAGCAAAAAATACTACTAAACTGCTTAAAGACAAAAACAACCCTGTTTAACAGTGATCAGCTGTATATGACAAATGAAATAAAAAAAAATAACAATAAACAAATCAATTTTTATTTGGAAAATGTGTTTATTTGTGAAAATTTTTGTTATCGATTGGTTGTGGGTGAAATTGTTTTTTGGAGAGCTTTTCTGTTGCATGTTGTCTGTTCGGTGCGGTCACTGCTAAAGTCCTTGTAAAATAAAAAATATAAATATGAGCTTCTTGGGCAAACGTAAGCCGCAAACAACACACACATACCTTTTACCACTCATCAACAGTGTAATAGGGGGTGAAACGGAGTTTAGTTTTCTGGTCAAATTTTTCTCCTCTGCGGAAAATTTGTTTGCTCCGAACACTAGAGTCCTTCTGGCAAAATCAGGTCTTTCTTCCATATAAAATACAAGCGTCTTCGGATGGTCCATTGTTGATTTTTTTAACTAAAATTTAAAATTCTCAATAATCTATTAATATTTGTATTATTTTGTACTTACTTTTTGTTATCCATTGCTTTTTTTACTTCAGTTTGCTTTAAAAAATATCAAACATATATTTACTCGACAAAAAAACAGCAAGTGACTGATTTTGACATTTGCGTTCGAGCTGTTCGAAATAGAGAAACCAAATTTTGTATGAAAACAGTTACGTTTTCGTTCGACTTGTCGTTCGAGTCATCGTTCGCATAGAAATAGAGTTAGTGGAACCCAAACCAGTTTTCTTTCGACTAGAAAGCGAACGAACGTGTTCTTTCGAAATAGAGGAACAGGCTATAAGATCAAAAACTGAATTAATAAAAAAAAAACTTATAAAAAAATTAAGATTAATTAACAAATATTTGGAGCTGTTTTACTTTGAAAACTCAAAAACAAAAAAAAAATAAAATAATTGTGTTAAAAGGACAAAGTTAATTCTTGTGTATACTCAGTAGCAATGCTTTGACATTTAAGCGTTCTTATTTCGCCATTTGGCGCTCTCGTGTTTAGAAATTAGACGTTTAATTTTTGGTTATGTATTACACCGCTGAAAACTACTGAGATCCTAATCCTAATTTTCGCTTTAACAAGATATTAATTCGGTAGAAGAAAGTTTGAAATCAAAAAAAAAAAATACCTATATAGACCAATATATGTATTATATTATCATATATTGCCATATATGGCATCAAGGAATGCCTTCTACAAGAAATGATATTTCATTTAAAAACCGATCTACATACTTTTCATTTAAGTTAAATAGTATTTTTTTTATTTATTTTTGAATGTTGTTTAAACAACTGACACATCCGTAAGAAACAAATTGTTAATCAGTTAAAATAATTGTTAAAATTTGACCTACCAATTCCGTAAAAAATAACTGATTTATTATTTTATTTTAAATTGTTTCCGTTTTTGTATCTTTGTTTGTTTTTATTCTATGTTTGTATTTTGTGTGAATGAGTATTTGTATGTGTGTTTATGGAGTTCTTGTAATTTAAATTGAAATAATTTGGTATATAAACAAGATATTTAAGTAAAAAACAAATTGGAATATTTTGAATATATTTTTTTTGAAGCAGACATCAAACAAAATTAAAATTTATAATAACAGTAACGGAAACAAATAAACCACACATTTCGTTTTTGTCTGTAAATTTTTATTAAATTTCAAACAAATGAGAAAAATAAATAAAACTAAAAAAAATCGGTAAATGACAGTAAATCATACCGAACAAATGTATAAAAAAGTCAAAATAGATATTTTTTGAAAAAGAAATGTATGTTCCTTTATTTATAAATGAAACCGAAAATTTTTTTATTTAACTCCAAACAGTGAACTACATAGTATTCTGAGTGTATTACCAAGTATAGTTACATGAACTTTTTCTTTGAATGCATTTGCATTTATAAATGCTCATATATGAAACCATGTATGAGGATATATGTATTTTAAGGATAACGGTATTTACAGTTATTTTGGATATGGTATGTTAATGATAACGGGTTTTCGGTATTGCTGATTTGTTTTCCAAATTCGTGTTTGTCATACCAGTTTTAATTGGGTTGATATAAATGAGGTGTTGATGTGCAAAATTTGCCGAACTGGAAACATATTAAAGGTTTTATGCTTTATATTCTTTTAACCAATTTGTCAAGAGAAAATAATATATTATGTTAAGGTTGATTTATAATTTAGAAAAAAATACCTATTTGAATTCTTGTTTGTTTGTTTTTTTTCGAAAATCGACCGCCGTTTTTCATCTATTTTTTTGTGATTTGACACCGTTGAACAATTTAAGATTAAGGATGAGATAATTCGGCACATTTACGGCATAGAACCTCCATTATGCCTCAGCGTCATCGAAAATTTGGACCATCGGATGGAGGTGTGCCGCCGAGGTCGCGGCGGCCATTTGGCCGATATTTTGTTCCATACATAATTGAACCATACCATATTATCATAATAAAAAAATGATAATAATATCCTAAATAATTTGTTTTATTCAAAATCAACATCGGCCCTTAAAATTTAACCACCCTTTATATATTTTTTATTTATGAAAAGGGGATAGAGGAGAGATGAAGGGTGGTGAAAGATGATAAATCTGAGAACAGTTGTTGATTTCCATCGGATAGAAAGTTGGCAAAATTGTGGAAACTTTTTAGTTCATAGCACTGATATGTTATATTTCGATATTTTTAAATAATAACAAGTTTTGCCTTTTTTTTCTTGGCCTACTCATGACTTTTTATCCGTTAAAAAAAATTGTTCGGAGTGATGTGCATTAACCTAGGTGAAATTCAACTACCCTGGTTGCGTCTCCGCGCTGTAATCGCCATTTCAAAAGACAGATGGACATCACTAGATCGGTTTAGAATCTAAAAGGATTATTGATATAAATATATGCTTTAAGCTACTTAATTAATATTCTTGTGCACAAAATTAAAATCAAATTAAATTTAAGGAAATACTACGTTGCAAAAATTTTGGCTTAAGAAAAAAACGACGAAAAAATACAAAAAAGTCGATACTAAGAGCTGGGAAATTTCTATCTAATTCTCTAGATCCGAGTCCAATTGGGGGAAAATTTAATCGCTTAACGATATTGTTCAATATTTCTTAAGCAATCATAAAATAATAATTTAATATTATTTTTGATACCTTTAGCTGTAATAACACACAAGAAATTTAAATATTGGATAATATTTGTCGACCAGTTCAAAATGACAAAAGCAGTTCGCACCATTTTCAAATTTTTTTCACATTTTTTTAAATTTTATTGTATTGTATTTGGAAAAAATCCATTTAGGAGATTTCGAGCTAAGAGGTTGACCCTTAAGGGGGCCTACCTGTATAACAAGATAACCATCGACAGTTTCAAAGTATCGACTTGTAGCTAATTTCGTGTATTTAAAACTTTGTATTTTTTTATAAACTTTGTTTTCCCAGGTGATAATAGTATCGTTTGGGAACATATATGATCATACATGGACTTGTACGTGATCATATTTGGGTATAGCTAATTACATGTGCCCTTGTATTGTTCATAATATTACCGATACCATACATATAAATATAAAATAAAGCAAAATTTTCCAATCAGCTAAAATATAAAAACAACATAATCACCAGAATATGTCTCTAAATATTTAATTATAGTCAAAGCCAGGTATAACGAATGATATATTGTCAGGCCCATTCGTTGTACAGAAATAGTCGTTATATCGCAACTTTTTGTATTTTTTTTTCTATTTTTTCCAACATTTTTACACAGTTTTCTACTATCTGTTTGTTGTATTGGGTATACTTTTCAGAATCAATCGTCAATACAAACAATTCTCTATACGAGGGCGGGTCAAAAAGTCCGCGACACAGGTTTTTGGGTAAAACATCATTTTATTTTTGAGCTCTATACACTTTGTCCAACGTTTCTCCAATTTTTTATGCCTTACAAAAAATAACATGAGATGATTTTATCGTTGGAGTCAAATCTTTTTCCTCCAAGCCATTTCTTCAGGTTTGGAAACAAGAGATAGCCACTCGGGGCTAAGTCCCGAGAATAGAACGGATAAGGATTTTTTCCATCGAAACTACAATTTTCTTTTTACATTTTCTCCTCAATTCTTAAATCAAATCACACGGTAGTCTGCTATCAATGGCTGTCAAACACAAAGTAAATGACGCAGCTTGCCTGTTGATAGGAGGAGTGTTGCGCTTTCAGTTAAGAGGCGGGAAATTCAAAAAGTCACGGAATTATTGACCCGCACTCTCACCAGGTTTTGACTGCAGTCTATTTTTTAATTTTTAATTTCTTATTGTCAGTTAATTTAAATAATTTAATAAAGTTAGTTTTTGATATTTTTTTTCAATCACAGATTTTTCCAATTTTTGGAATACACTATTTTCGAATTTAGCGTTATTATTTTTAAAAATTCAACTTTAACTCAGATGTGGCTTTATAGTATTTAATATTGCTTTTTTGTGACTTATATTAGGCGCAACATGCAGTCAAAGTATTTCTTTGATATAAATATGTATCTATGTAATGCTATGCAGTAAAGGGTTAACAATGCCTAAATCTATCCTTCCCCATAAGAGGGTTAAATGGGTTTCGGAAATATTTTATTATCAGTAGGTACTTTTTCAGAATCTGTTGATTGTTTTATGTGTGCAACTTGAATGTTGTTGTTTTGGCGCCAAAATGTGTAGTATGTATGCATGTACGAGTATGTTTGTTTGACGAAAACAATGTTGCTTACGTAAAGATAATATTGGCTGATAGGTATGTTGATTGGCACATAACAGTTGGAAGATAAATATATTGGCCGTAGTTTAAATTAATTATAAAATCATAACAGAATACCGTGTAGTTTTAGGCACTTGTTTTAGAACTAAATCAAAGTCGGCTTTTATGCATGATGAACAAAAATAATTTCACTTTCTTCACGGTATTCTAACATTTTTGTGTTTTTAATAATATTTTTCTTTTTCTTAATAATTTTCTCGTTTTTTTTTAATCACTGATAGTTAATTGTTTTAGCGCATTTATTTCTATTTAGAGATACTCGGAGATACTTCTGCGAAAGTTGACAACAAACTAATTTAGTTTCTTTTAAGTCTAAAGTATAAATATTATATGGTGGTCTTCTGTTTAACGTGTCGAGTCGTTTCTTTATCATTATCATCATCAATTGCTTCTTGTTGTTTTCTTAAAGATGTTTTACTTTCTTATTCGTCCTGCCTTGTGCATTTCCTCGTGTTTTAATAGCACGAAGTTCGTAAAACGTTGTTGTTGCCTACAAATGTGTACCTAAGAACTAAATATTTAGTATTTTCTAACCGTACGCGTTTAGAAGAGTACATGAGGTTTTACGTACCATAGCTGATGGTTTTTGTTATTGGCGTAAACTCTGTTTCTTATTCCTTTTCTATTCCAATGCTTTTAAAATGTGCATTTGTTCGCCAAATTACTCACGATTCTTGGCTTTGTGTATATTACCGTTACACATGCATTACCAGTAGTTATGGCCATGTATTTGTGCCAGTTTCTGTTTTGTTATCAGCAAAATAAGGGAATAGACATAGAAATAGTAATGAGATTTAGTGCGAAAATCAATGTAAAACAGCCGTCGGTTATGTTGTCAAAAGAAATCTCATTTAATTTTAGTTTATTATTTCAATTGCATTAACATATCGGCCAGACATAGTCCGACAGTGCTGCACACAAAAAAATAAAATGTCAACCGAATTGAATATATTGTGATTGCCACAGCCGATAAATTCGGTTATTACAATCAAAATTAAATGTGATTGCTTTATATTTTGGGCGTTGTCACCAAAATTCAGTTGTATTAACCGAAATTTTTG
The DNA here is from genome assembly GCA_949748255.1 of Eustalomyia histrio. Lineage (NCBI taxonomy): Eukaryota > Metazoa > Arthropoda > Insecta > Diptera > Anthomyiidae > Eustalomyia > Eustalomyia histrio. The sequence continues at coordinate 10,564,034 of OX456528.1, forward strand.
TGATGGAAACCAATATTCAGTTGAACTAAATTTCAGTTGGAACACATTTTTTCTCTAACACATTTTTTCTCTATGTGTTTGTTCACATGGTAAAAAATCACTTTTTTTGGTCTAAAATTATTGTCGTTTAAGGTACCCACCCACAAGCCTTGCAATATTATTGCAAATATAACCGTAATTTTTAATAATTTGTTCAATACTTTCAATCAAATCTCATCAAATCAATCACTCTTTTTTCCAACATATTGTACAACAGGGATGGAAAATATGGTACAATTGTACTTTTTTTGGTACATTTTTACCTTCGTTGGTACCGTGGTACTACCGCGGCTCATTTAGTACAATTTGAAATTTTTTCAAATTTTCAATTTATAACTTGATAAAACAACATAACAAAAAGTCGACTTTTTTTAAAAGCAACTTTAAATTAAAAACCTGTTTTTATTTATTCAGCTACTATACTAAAAAATAGTCAGTTTTAAGTTGAACCGGCTCTAAATTGGTGTCACATCAAATGTACCAAATGTTTTCATACACATTGTACTAAAATATTCGGAAGTGGCAACATTAAACAGCTGATTTTAAATTACCTCTCAAACAAAAAAAATAAAAAAAGTGTATTATTTTAAAAAAGCTATTAAATGCCTTATAATTTTTTAATAGCAAATCGTGAAAAGGTTAAATTGCCCTCCAAGGGAGGCGGACAACCAGAAAAAAAGGTGTGACATAAAAATGAGAGTAAAATTTTACAAAGTTTTGTGGGAATTATACGACTACATAAAATTAACGATCAATTTTGTTTCACCGGGTCAATTTAAATTTTTTAAAGTCTTTTTAGTGTCTAAGCAAATCTGACTCATTACTATAAAATTGTTAAAAAAAAGCGGAAACAATTTTGGTACCGTGAGGATCGAAAAAGTACAATTTCTTTGTCTGGTTGGTACAATACCACAAAACATATTTTCCATCCCTGTTGTACAACCTTCCAATATTAAATAAATTCTGGCGATGTTTGTACAAAACCAAAAGTTGGATACTGCGTGTTGTATGGGTGCCTTTTCTGCATTAAACTTGAGATCTTATTAAAATCTATTTATATTTTTATAGTAGGTAAATAGTAAATAGATACCTATGTATGTAAGTAAAAAACCAAATAACCGAAAATATACACACAGAGCAAAATTTTGTCCACTCAAAATATTCATCAATCACATTTGAATATGGTAGAGCTTACCGAATTTGCACGTTCAAATTGCGTTGGTACTTAATTTATCTGTATGTAGTACTACGAGGGCGGGCCAATAAGTACGTGAATTTTTGAATTTCCCGCCTCTTAACTGAGAGGGCAACACTGCTCTTGCCAACAGGCAAAATTTTAACAAGCGTCATTTAGTTTGTGTTTGACAGCCATAGATAGGAGGCTACCGCTTGATTTGAGGATTGAGGAGAAAATAGAAAATGGCAGTTTCCATGGCAAAAATCTATGAATTGCTCCCTTATCCACCCTATTCCCTATTAACCCCGAGTGACAATTTCTTGCTTCTAAACGTGAAGAAATTGCTCGACGGAAAGAGATTTGACACCAACGATGAAATCATCTTACAAATAAACCTATTTTGATGACCTCCACAATCCACAAGTCTTGATTTTTGAAAGGCATACAAAATTGGAGAAACGTTGGGCAAAGTGTATAGAGCTCAAAGAAGACTATGTCGAAAAATAAAATGGTTTTTTATCCAAAAATCTGTGTTTCATTAAAAAAGTCACGGACTTATTGGCCCGCCCTCGCATATGGCTTAAAACATATAAAGGTAAACATCCCTTTTTAAATTTGATCAAACTTGGTATGGTAGTTGAGCCTTGCAAAGCTAAGATATAAACCAAATTTTATATATTTTTCATCAACGGTTCATGAAATATGACGTCTTAAAGTTAGAATAAATCAATAAATTGTTCTATAATCTTTTGAAGATAGTCATTGATATATCATTTTTAAGCTCAATCAATAAAATGTTAAAGATAATTATATATAGACGAATACACAATTCCATATCACATATCGTATTTGATCCGAAAAATGGATCAGTTTGATATGATTTTTTCAAACATGGAAAATAATTTTTTTTTAATTTTGCAAATATTTTTAATTGCCGGCTAAACGCGGCTCAAAGTTCCCGAGCCATAAAGCAGCAAATGATAAAATAATTTTTCTTTTTTTAATTTTTAACATACACAGTAAAAACTTGATAATCCGGATTATCAAATTATCCGAATAAAATTTTTTAAAATATATATACAGTAAAAACTTGCTAATCCGGATAATTAATTGCAGACCTCAGTCCGGATTACCGTATAAAAATTTAGAAACATTGTTCATGTATTAAAAATGCTTTATAATTCATTTAAATAAATAATTACAATGAAAAAGAACATGTGTAAATAGTAAATATTTCATTTATAGTGTGAAAAGATGTTTTTGCAAAAAAAAAACAGAAAGCAATATGATTCTGAAGTAAAAATTAATAGAGATTAACAATCAGTCTGGATTATAGAGTTCACAATGTAAGGAATAATGATGTCCGGATTACCATATAATCCCAATTAGCGAGGTCCGGATTATGATGTTTTTACTGCATATTTAAATATATTAATGTATTATATATACTTGTATATAATTATACATGGAAGTATACATATATGATCGTGTATATGGTTATAACAAGTATATATAGTGATATAAAGAAGATAAATTAATATGTACGATAATATGTATAATATGATATATGAGATATAAATATATATTGTTGAACATATACATATATGTATATATAATTATATAAAGTTATATACAATATGACTATATATAAACCTTTGTCGTCAAGAGTACTTAAGCGATGTGTGTTATTGAGCTGATAATCGGAAAAATAACAAAAAGAAATTTCTTGGTTACATAAACGAGGGCTGTTCCAAACCTGACCTGACGTATAGATGGCGGTAGTAGTTTGAAAAACAAGTTGCAAGCTTATAAAACATTGGTATTTGGTATTTTTTTGGGAATTTGTAAACATGGAAAAATTGGTCATATGGAAAACATTGGCCCAAATCAATGAATTCAAGTTCGAATTGCTTCATCACGCACCTTATTCGTCAGATTTTCATTGGCTTAAATAAATAAATAAATAAATAAATAAATAAATAAATAAATAAATAAATAAATAAATAAATAAATAAAAAAGTTTTTGGACAAAATAGCGCGCTCATTTTGTCGATAAAGATAGTTTTTTATTTTTTTTTATTTGTGACTGTTATTTTTCAAAATAATAAAATAAAATAAAATTTTAAAAGAACTTTTTAAGACGACTGAAAAAAGTTTTGCAAGATATTTGTAACGTAGCCAATGAAATTCTTGAATATGTCTACTGTCAGGTCCTCACCTATCAAATGGTAACGTTTTTCTTTTGTGATTTTGCAATTAATTTGCGAATAAGCAAATTCTTAAATATTATTGACAAAACATCTTATTTCTAATTAAGTTTTTCAACTTTTTAAAATTTTTTAAAAAAATCAACTTAAGTCACATAAGTTACAATTATCACAATTTTCAGTTAGCTACTAACTGATGTCAATTAAGGGTTGACAAATGTCCTGGATTTTCAAGTTTTATCAGATCTTGTCAAGTTTCAAGGTAAAGTGTAGTTGTTGTTGCAAGAAAAAACCATCAATTTGATAATTTTAACATGTTTTGCTATAACTACTTATTTTTGCATATTTTGGTAAATACTCATGTTTAAGCCCATTTTGATATTTTACTTAAAACTGGATTTTGCACAATTTACATTTTTATAAACCAAAAGAAATATTCAAAATTCATAATTATATTTTTTATTTTATTACGAAAACAAAAATAACACAAAAACCTAATTACTAACTTAAAAATAATAATAAATGCATATTTTTTCAAATTTTTAATACATATTTTATGTACATAAACGCGATTATAAATGCATGATTTTTTTTGACCTAATTATAATAAACTAAAACGCGAAATCTTATAAAATAATTTAAATATATTATTATGTTTTGATTTCTGATCCGGATTAACGATTACAAATTTGAAAACCATACAATTTTTGAGATCAACGGAAATTCATTTTTCGCTAGATCTAGCAATAAAACCGCCATTCTGGCAAAAATGCTTGCAATTCAAGCATAAGAACCGATTTCGGGATTAAAACAACACGGCAGTGTGAATTTTTTTCATTTAACGCTTTTTGAAGCCTTTTTTATGCTAACAAAATATCTTTCTTTTTAAACTACTTTGTTTGTTTTTATAAATTATTCTAAGCTTACCTTTTTAATATACAGGTGGTCATCTCTGCTACCAATATTATTGAATTTTGAGTTTGTCTCTCCTGTCTATTTGTGTTTTAATTTTTTTTTATTAAACTTAAGTTAATTCATTACTTTTTCTTGTAAGGCCAGGCTAAGGCACATATTCCTTTTGCATGTTTATAACAAAATTGTTTATTTTTTACACTTGACTTCATGGTGGTTATGACACAAAGAAATTAATTATTTTTGGTTCAGCAATTGTTTTATTTTTTCAATGTGCAAATGTTTTCTTAGTTTGAGTTTTATTTGAAACAATTTGTTTTAAGCCGGTTTTTAATTTTTTAGGGGAAATTTTTATTTGTTTTTTAAGTGTTTTTGAAATCACATTAAGTTACCCGAATATGGAATATTACGTGCAGTATTACACCAAAAATATCACGTTTACTTGATTTTTATTTTTGATAGTTAAGTACATTGTTTTTGTTATTGTTTATTTATTTTTATTTTTTTATTTTTTTATTTTTTATAATTTAATAAATCATTTAAACTTAGTTTTTTATTAAATGTCTTTGATAATATTATAAATACTTATTTATAATTATAGTTATAAATATATTTTAAACTTAATGTAATTTATACAATTTTTGATAATTTATTAAAAAAAATAAAATATTTTTAATGATTTCAAATTTTAGCTCTCTAAGGTGTTTGAAACTCGCCTTGGTCGGCGTTACAATTTGGACTGAATTTTTTTAAATTATAAGGAAATTGTTTTATTTTTATGAAGAAGAAAGAAAATTTCTGAACATAAATTTTATTACTTTTTTTTATTTAAATTGCTTAAAATTACAAAAAGAAAAGTATTTAGTGACTTAAATATTTCAATTCTTTTTTTTTTGAAAAATTTATAAAAGAAATATCTTATAATTATTTTTATTATAACTGTAATTATATGAGGGCTATGTGAACTATTGATATGGTTGTAGTAGTATTTGGTTTTATTATTGTTGTTGTAGTAGTAGTTTTTGTTGTTGTTGTTTTTATTTTTGCAGTAAATGCTAGCTATATGGCAAATGGTATTGAAAACTGTCTGTACCGGTGTCAGTGTAATTTTGTTGTTTTACCAAAGACTTTATTTTGCCAAGTCTTTTAAATATATATTTTTAATATAAAAATATTCAAATGTATTTATATTTCATCTAAATCTTTGTGTGTAAGTGTAAGTGTTGTTTCCTTATATTAATGTGGTATTTTATAAATATATATGTATAAATATAAATTATAATTAAACGTATTAATTAAAAATTTATCTTGACAATTTTCAACTTGTTGGTTTTGATTAAATCTTTAAATCTTTAAACTACTATTGAAATTAGAAAATCTCTTAGACTTTATAATCGCCAGTACTTTTTCAAACCCTCGATGGAACTATTGTTGACTTTAAACATTTAATCGATAGAATATTGTTACTTTTGATTAGAAATAGGAGGAAAAACTTGTAAGATGTGAAATAAATTTTTAATATTGACACAGCAAAATTTATCTTCTTGATTAATGATGATTTACTTTTTTAATTATTATCCTTTTCTTATGCAGTTTTTGACATATAAGAGTTTAACTTTTTCAGTTAAAAATACTAATCAAAAGTGATAAGTTGTAAGAAGAACAAGGAAAGTATCTGCGACAACAGCTCCAAAATATTATTGAGGCAGCGTCGTTACGGTTAGTTGACTTTGAGTGTGTCTTTTTCAGTTTAATACAGCGTCGTTATAACAAAACCCAGAGTTGTACACAATTTGTAGTAGAAAAACAGAGTCGTTACTAACAAGAATAAATATTGCATTAACTGTGAATCGACCGATTAAAAATATGCTTTAAATAAAACTGTTTTGTGCGTGATAAAGTACTTAATGCCGAATTTAAAGATTATCTATTGATGTAAATTGGCTATAAAACACAATTGAAACTTTTGTTACCCTGTATGTCTCTGTTAATTGTTTTTTACTATAAAAATCCGAATATTGTGTATTCCAATCGAAAAAGTTACATATGATTGCACGGGAAATTTTGGTTGCCTTTTCGAATGTATCTGTAGGCTTTTGATACGATTTAAAAACTTTTAAGATTTACACTTAAAAATAAATTTTTTTAATACAATTTTGGGGAAAATCAAAAAAAAAATAATCACTAATACAACTAAATCAAAAGCTATTCTTAAAATTTTGACAGTTTGTTTGTGTTAATAAAGTATTTATAATTTTAATGTTAAAATCTAAATTTAAGTCTGATAAGTTATATTTAGTCTCAAAAATTAAAATATTCTTTAAGACAACTTTTAAAATTTATAATGACTTTCTTTAAGTACATAAATACTTTAAAATTAAATGCTCAATGTGTCATGAGAAAAAATGTGTGATTTTTCAATATTGCATAAATGCAAAAACTTTTAATTTTATTAAAACAAATTATGTAACAGATTAAAAAAATTTCCGTCACCTTATATTTATTTAAATAATAAAATTCCTAAGATTTATCCAAACAAAAAATCTATGAATATATTAAAAGACTTGGTTTATAAATAAAATAATATTATTAATCAAGCTATAAAATAAAACAATTAAGGTCTAAATGTGTGTTTTAAATTGATTAGTATATAATTTACTTAACTTTTGTTTATTATCTAAAACTTTTTTTCGAAACAATTTCAATATTTTTTTTTTATAAAAATTAACTTTTTTTTGCCGTATTTCAATATTTAGAACAGTTTTTTCCAAAACGATTTAAAATTTATATTTCCAATTTTTAATTTTATTTGACTGAAGCTTTTTGGTTGAAATTGCGTGATTTTAGAAGAAAAATGATTTTTTGAGAAAACGTCTAAACTTGTTTTGAAATATATATATCCGATATTTTCTTAATTTTATTGATAAATTTCTTCAATTTTATTTTCTTTTATTAACATAAAAACTAATTTTTTCAGATCAGAAATTTTTAAAATAGTTATTATTACTTTTTATTATTTTTAAATTTAAGTATGTCTTTTTTTAATTTTAGTTTCGAAATTAGTTTATGTTTAATAAATTCTTATTAACATTTTTGGTTATTCCAAATACATTTCATAACTTGTTTGATTTTTTTCTTCAATTTTATATTATAGAAAATTTATATTATTTTATGAAAATCAAATTTTTTGTTTAATTAATAAAAATATTTTTTTTTGTACTTTTTGTTACCGAACTTTATATTTTTTTTCGAACGTTTTAATTTGTTGTTTAACAAAAAAAAACTATATATATTTTTTATATAAATTTCTAAAATTAATTTTCGTTTTAGTTTTGTTTCGTCGAAAGTTGTCGTTTTAAAATTTAATATTAAGCCTGAATTTGCCGTTTTAAAAATGTTTTGGTTTAGATTTATTTTAACTGTTCTATTGGGATATAAACTTAAAAATGGTTGGTTTTTATAGAGGATTTTTCTATTGTTTTTTTTAGTAAAATTTTGTTTTAAATTGATCTGGTCTATTGCATTGAGTTTAAATAATGATGACCTGCAAAAAGCAAATAGTAGAAGAAATATTTATAAAATTTATATTGTTTATTTTTTAAATTTCAATTCAAATTTAAGCAACATTTTAAAAAATAGTATGTAAGCGAAAACAAGTTAAAGTTGTTGTAATACCAAGATAAATATTAAAAGTATGTTGAACATGAAGCATTATGTGTTTATCACGTTTATTACCTGCTCCTATAAATAGGCCTAGGAGTTCATCTAAAATTATGTTTGTTGTCGTTAGCTTGGAAAAAGCGTTAACGAAATATATTTTCGTATCAAGAAATTTCCAACAATATTTTGTTAAAAATGGATATTTCAGCATATGTTTTGACAATTTTTCCAAAAACTGCTTCTTTCGCAATATATGTCTTTTATGAAAAAAGTATATTTTTGAAATTATTGTGGCAAATTTAAAATATTTTCGGACAAAATATTTTCTATTGGGTTAATAAAAACGTATGTACCAAATATAATTCACATATCTTTATGCACACATGACGGAGCGAGTGTGGTGAAAAGTATATATAGTTTATTCGATTTTGCAGCACCGTGTACTTAACCAACATATTTTTTATATAGAAAAAAAGAGTTAATTTTGCCAAGGTTCATCGATTGATTTTTGGGAAATTTTCGGCGCCATAAATTTTTGGTGAGCTCAAAATTTCTTCTTACAAATTTTTATATTCTGTTAAAACTATATATAAAATAGATGGAAAAAAGCTCATTTGTACGGGTAATCATTCACTAATGAAAAATTTAATTTCACATTGTCATTTTCCTTAGAGTGTGTGATATAAATGCCTGTTCAAAACCATGAGTTATTTGAGTTGGGTGGTTCAGAAGGAGGCTGAAGATGACCTGGTCCTCCCTCTAGCGCTGATCCTTACAATTTTTTCCATTTAATAAAATAAATTAGTGTTTACTATTCGTTAGTAACATTTAAAATTATGATCTTGAGCCTGATAAAAAATTATAAATATATAACTATATAATTTTATAATACCAATATAGAATTTGCAAAAAGTTTCCATACCGAAACAATTATTCAGATGATTCCTATGTGAAATACCCCTCCTCTGATATTAATGAAATTCGAATTTTTGATCGAGGGGACAGAAAAACAAAGCATGCGTTACAGCCTGATCTCTAATCTAATTTTCTCCAAATAAATATATATAAAGATGAGTCCCAGTTAACTTTAATTTGTTTAAGTTTACCAAAAACAAAGTTAAGGATTTAAAATTAACTAGAGTTCACAGAAGAAACTATCCAATCAGAAATTGCTTGTGCAAAAAATTCAAGTACTGGCAAACCACTGGCCACCCTTGGAATTAAAAATTACTTGCTGGCAGAACTTACTTATTTGACAGAGTTTTCAAAAAGTATTTCGCCAGTATTTATTTTACCAAAATTTCAGTGGTTTATAAAAATAGCACTGAAAAATAATTAGAAAAAGTGTTTTTCCGGTACTACCCAGTCAGTTAAAAAGGTTTGTAGTCGAAGGGTTTCGAGTTTTTAAATAAATTTTGTTTTTTTTTCTTGTAACTATTAACGAAGAGAGCGCTTAGTCTCGGGGTCCAATTTTGGCTCAGTTCCTCCCGATTTTTGTTTTCAGCGTTTTTAAAACTGAAAAATTACAAATAATGTATGGCTCTATCGAACTTTTTCCATTTACGGTTGTGTTCTTATGCCCAAGAAACGTTTTTACGGACTCTCCGACATGTATGGAATCATGAATACGGCTTTTACGGCACGTTAACGGACCATAATATATGTATCCGTTAAAGGCTTTAAGGATTATTAACGGACCATAATTTGTTCACACATTTTTAGTTGTTATAAAAATAAAAATACTTAAATTATTTTGAAGAAATTACAAAGCTCAATTCTTGTATTAACAAGAAATTGTATTGCAGCAAAAAGTCCGTTCTTACCCACGATTTTAAGTACCAAAAAAATGGTAAATATTTTTTAAATTTGGTGTGTTTTTAACTAGAGGTGGGCACGTGACACAAAATTTCGTGATTCACGGGTGAGCGTGAGCCAAAATTTAATCTACTCAAGTGATCGTGCTTGAGCCGTAAAACATTATGTGCGCGACTCACTTTTTCGAGTTTTTTTTCGATTTTCGATTTTTTTACATGTAATGTATAAAGATTGTTTTGTTTTTCTCTATGTATGGTAACACTTCAAGTGATAAAATAAATTTTTTTATGTTTAATTTTACGAAATATTTTTTCAATTCGTATTTTATACCAAAAATACCGATAGCAAATTTGCTTCGTTTCTTGAATATCATCAATTAATGCTGAAGTCATTAATTTTGTTTTTTACGATATATACAGAAATTGAATTTGTAATAATACACATTTGAACCTTGATGTATTAAATGGATTAGCAAGCTGCACCGTAGGAATATAGATACGGATACGAAATTTCAAAATCGTAGTCCAATCCATTTTCACAATTAATTAATGCACTCCGTTTTTTATATAACGTAAACGGTCCGTAATTGACGGAATTTCAACGGATTCGAATCAGTTTCGATGTTCCTTAAGATTTGTTTTCTGGTCCGTATACGGATCCAGATAACGGCACGTGAGCCGAGTTGGATTTTTGACGGACCGAAAGTGCTACTTACATGGAACGTTGTCTTTGTTGGAATTATTATTATTACAGTTTAATCCGCTTCTTATAATACAACCTGAATCGTACTTTAAAGTAGGGTATTCAGATTTTGTTTTACTTTTTTTTGTATTAATCAGAAGTCTTTTTCGCAAAAATATCATACTAAATCATTCTATATTAAATAACATCATATCATTGTATATTAAATAACATCATATGTTACTTAATAACGAACCTTTTTAACTCAAAGATGAATCTTATAAATAGGATTCTGATTAAAATAAACATTTTTCTACAATATTTAAATTAATATGTCAACATTCTAGATTTTGTTTTAGCATTTTAAAAATATGTAAAATCATATTTAAATAAAAAAGAAAATAGATTTAGTTTGATTTTAAAATTGTTTCTATTTTTTTTTATGTGAACACAATAACCTCAGTTTTGTATGTTTTTAAAAATGCATCAGCACTGCTCAAACCTTTTTTTCTTTGCGTTCACATGGGGAACGTAATTTAGGTTTCAATAAAAACATAAAAAGTATATTATTCTCTATAAAATTTACTTCTAGATAAACTTAAAAAATGTTAACAATTTGATTTATTTATCTTTTATTTTTTTTTGATAGCAATCTTTATTTTCATAAGAAATTTTTGAAAAAATGCTATTAAATTCAGATGGAAATATCATAAAGACGTCTTCATGACATGACATGTTTACTTGTTGATCCGTTCCTCCTTAATTTTCACTACTAAATTATTATTTTTTCTTTGTAATTAATTTTCTTCTATCACAAATTCCAAGTTTTTTTATTTTGTATCACAGTCACCAAGATTCGAACCCTCTATTTGGTTGTTCACCTAAACCACAATAATGCAATAAGGCTACTTAAATTCGATTTTTCAAATTCCTATATTTATTTTTGCCATGATTTTTCGCGATTATTCCCTTTATTCGTTTTTTTATTTGTTTCGATTTTTTACATGTAATGAAGCAAGACTGTTTTTTTTAATGTATTAAGTATGGTAACACTTTATTTAAGCACTTCAAGTGATAAAATAAATTCTTTTATGTTTAATTTTTCGAAATATTTTGAATTTTCGCTCACGTGCCCATCTCTACTTACAAGTTTAAAATCGATTATCGATTATCGTGACGCACAACATCTCTACTTACAAGTTTAAAATCGATTATGTTATAAATGTCTAGACACTCAGACATCGATGATTTTAGTTTTCAGGTTCGCAGTTCAATTGCCGTCATGGTATTTTTTTTATTGCAAGTGTTTTTATAGTTTTATAAAGAAAACTCTTTGTGATACTGACAAGTAGGCAGTTTGTCAGCGTTGATTTCGGAAAATTTCTTGTGATGCTGACAAATATTTTGTCAGCGTGATTTTAGAAAAATTAAAAAAGTGCAGACATATCTTGAAGACGTCGTTGGTAAATGTCTTTAAGATACAATTTTCAGCTGGGAAATGTAAAAACAAGTACAGTCTGATTATAGTTGCTGAGTTCTTTCATTGTTGAACTAAATTCTTGGAATTTTGTAGAATATTTTTGAGGAAAAGTTACAAGGATTTTTTTAAATTGTATACTACTTTCGAGCACAAAAATCTAATTATTTTATAATAAATAAACATAAAACATTTAGTCCCGCTTAAAAACCCTTAATCAAAGGCCAAAATCTTGATGTCTGGAATTCAAAGTACAGTTACGTCAAAAACCACCGCATAGATACGCGCAAACTTCAAAAAAAATTTTTTTGAATTATATTATTTTTTTCGCATTTTATATTTATCTTGATATTAAAAACATCTTAAATTATATATATATATATATATATATATATATATATATATATATATATATATATTTTTTTTTTTTTTTTTTTTGTAGCTAGATAAACTATTTTGGATACTTGCTATTGTTAAACTGCTTGCAACTAAAAAATTCACATTATTTTCACAAATTTGTTGTTATTAATTTTATTTTTCTAACATAGTTGTTGTAGTTGTTAAATAAAATTTGTGACTTCTTGTTAATATTTCGTTGCCAAGTTTTAAAGAAATTGTTGGTTTTTTTATATTATTTGTTTTGTTATATATTTTTTGCTTTTATTTTTCATTCAAAAATTTAACTATTGCTTCTTTGTTATTGTTATAATATATTTTTTTTGGATGTTGATAAATAATTGGAAAAAAAGTTGTTGCCGGAAAAATTTGATGTTGTGTGTGCTGTAGAATCCAGCAAAAGGCTTATTATGAGTTGAAATTTTTTTCGTGGATTCAACAAAAAGTTGCAAATATTTTTTCCAATGCACCAAAGTCAACGCAGTTTAGCGATGCACATTTCGGGCAGCAGCTCAGCATTGTTGGTTGGCTCGCTGGACTGGCCGGCTATGCAAATAGCGGCAATAACAGCGGCGAGTCAACGCTAGCATTAGTAATTGCAGCAGCATCATCATCATCAGTGTCATCATATGTTGTTGTTGTTGTTGTTGTCACTGCACATATGCATTTTAAAGGACCTTAAATCTAAAAGCCACTTGTTATTATAAGTATGTATGAATGTATGACCATTAACTTTGTTCGACAATAACCAACGTCAACGTTGATTTTTATTAGCCATGACTTCAGTAGAAAAGAATTACAATATCCAAGTGTCTGCGTTGCAATAATATAACCTCATTTGTTCAACACATGCACATTAGACCCGTTCTTAATGAACAAAAAATAACTGAAATTGCAATTGAAAATATGTGTACTGGAGTTTCATCACGCTTAGCTGCCACTTTTACAACAACATAGAAACAAATATTATTCTCAAATTTACAATTAAAGAATGGTTTTAAATAATATTTGGTATTAATTTAATGTTGAATTGATTTAGTGTAAACATTTCAACTGCAACAATTAAAATTTTAATGGAATTCTTATTAAAATTCTAACTAGTTTCAAAATATTTGTATAAAAATATTGAAAGCATATAATACCCATAATCGTTTTGTTAAATAGAACAAAATCAATGCAATAAATTCGGATTTACCGATTTGTGGTGAAACTAATTTTTGAGGTGAATATAAAATTATATTCACCTCTAAGTTTCTGGTAAAAACAATTATTGAAATTGTACTAAAATACACCAATTTATAAGGAAAATTGAGCGCCCCGGTAGGCTAGTTGGTAGCGTGCTAGCTTATCAGTGCGGGGGTCGTGGGTTCAATTCCCACCAGAGGCTCTGGTCTGTTCTCGCTACAACGAGCCGAAGGCCTTTGTTGTTAGTGCTCGGTTAGGGTATTAACATATAATTTGTAATTATATGATTAATAAAAAAAAATAAATAAATAATAAAAGGAAAATTTATAGGTACCTTCACATTTTCACTCACAACTTTTTAACCCAACTTGCGTCTATGCACCGTTATCGCCATTTCATTAAATAGGTGATATATAAATGATAATCACTTGTGATACGAAAATGATAGATTTTTTGTTTTAAATAAAAATCAGGGTTGGCAGATATTACCGCTAAAATACCGTTATCGATTCAACCAAAATAACTAAAATACCGTAATGGCTAAAATACCGCTACCGAAATAATTAAAAAACCTTTACCGTAAAATACCGTTACCGATTTAACTTAAATATCGTTACCCATAAGATATCGTTACCGAAATAAAAGAAAATAGCGTTGCCCTTTCCGATAACCCCATCGTTTTGGTTACCATCCATTTAAAAAAATTGAGAATTGGACCTTCCGAATGCATTTTAAAGGATATGGTTGCGGTACATATGTGTCCAAATTTGTTTTTAATTACTAAATTTCAAAAAATAAGCTATCAAATAAAAATGAAAAAAAAAATATTTCGTGATTCTTTATGTGTTTTGTTTTAAATAAAATTTGTACAGCTCTAAAAAAAACCTTACATACTCAATTTATGAGAAAACTAATTTTAACGAAAGTCGAAAGTGTGGCACTTCCTCTAGCGCTGATCCTTACAATTTTTTCCATCCTCTCTAACATTTATAAATTTATATTATATATTAAAATTTAATTATGATCTCGAACCTGAGAAATTCTAAATATAATTTTGTTATTTTATTTATTTATTAATAGCAAAACAACTGTTAAAAATTATTTTTTCTTTAATTTTAATAAAAACCGGAAGAAAACTAACTAAAATAAGTTAGTTTTCTGCTTTTTAGTCGGTTTTCACGATTTCAGATTCGATTAAAACCAGCAAACAAACTCTATTTGTAACAGATAAGGGTTATATTATAGTTGCAATAAAGAGTAGAATTTTTCGAAGGTAGAGTCCATTATCCAACTTTTTACAAATACAAATATAAGCAAACTTCATTTGACAAAAAATATTTTTTTTAGCTCAATTAGAGTTACGACTAAACTTTATTTTAACTATTTATATACTTGGTTATTGGGGCATTCAAATTAAAATTTCCAATAAAATAGTCAAACAGTCTAAAGCAAAAGTCGACTATTTGCTTTTTGCATCAAAGGAAAGTCAAACATTTTTACAAGAAGTCGATTAGTTGAACTCTTAACAAATATTAGTTAGTACATACAAAAAACTGTGTTTAAATGCCGCTTTTATAGGAAAGTATTAGACTTAAGTAAACAGTTTAAAAAAAATGTAAGTCCACTATAAAACAGGCTTTAAGTGTAAAATAAATTGGATCATTCGGACCACTTAGAACACATGTTGCAAATTGTTTACTGAATCCGTCTAATACACATACACATGTACTTTATTCAGGGATATGAGTGCATTCTATATGCGTTTGGCTTTAATTGTAGATGTCCATGTAGATGCGCATAACATGAAACTGCAAAATGCACTATAAATTGCATTTAACGGTTTTTTTTGTGCAGGTACAGTGACTACAACTAGTTAAAATATGTATTGCTAAAAACGTTACCATTATTCAGGAAAATTGGGAATATTTTGGATTTCACTTAATCAGTTTTTTACAAATCGGAGAAAATTATGGTTATAAAATGGTTATAAAATTTCAAAAAGTGACTCATCGAATCGATGTAGAATTTTATTTATTAAATATTGAAATGCCACACTAGATATGACCATAAGTTAAGCTTAAATTTAACAGTTTTCCCTTCTATATCCAACCACAGCTTTATCGACCCTACACTGAGAGAATTATTTTAATTTATTTTTGTTTCAAATCAGTGTTTCATTTGAAAGCTTGTTGTAAAGAAAAAGTATATATTTCGAGAAGGTACAATCGGTATGATAAATAGCTTTTCAACCTTTCAGTAGAGTTAAAAAACATAATAGTTACTCTGGTAAAAATACTAAAATGTTTAAGTATGTATTTTTTTATTTATTCGCTGTACATAACACTGTAGTACACATTAACTGGCCACAGTTGCAGTCTACTATAACTTCAGTTTGCGATGCTTTTGATTCTGCCAACGCTGCCAAGAGTTGAATATGCATTTTATAGCATTATAAAGAAATAGTATTAACATTTTCTCTGAGCTCAAAATGGGAGCTTAACCGGCCGGCAAGTTTAAATGGTTAACTGACTGGAGGGATTATTGTCTGACTGGCAGGCCAACTGCCTCAATGACTGACAGTTAAATTGTCATTTCATCTGTTTTGTAAACAAGGCCGACAACGGAATAGCACCACTATTTCTCTTACAAAATAATATTTAGTATTGAAAATGCAATTTCTGTCGCCTATCTATGCGTCTGTGCTATTTTAAGGGAAAATTGTTTATACAATGCACTTACTCAACTATTGATTCTCTTTTCCATCTGTTATTGTTGTTGTCAGGCGAAAGTTTACACTTGCATTTCGTGCTGCAGTTGCATTTCACAAAAATGTACATACGTATGTGCAGGTAAACCAAATATTGTTAGAATACGGTGACGAACAACTTTATATACCAATAACAAGGGTATTCCTACAGGACTTACATGTCGATTAGGTTAAGCTGTTATTTTTTAGTGCCTTTTCCAATGTTTAGTAGGTACAAACGAAGGCATTTCGAAATATTTAAAAAATCCGAAAAAAATCAACATAAAAATTTTGTACTTAATGGAAGAGGTTTCATAGGCATATTGCCTACGTTCTTGCACAAGCTTGCCAAAGTGTATCGAAAAGTATCAAAAAAGGGCTTCGGTAAAAGTTCGCTGAAATCCGAGAAACCAAGAATATCAAAAAAAAAAAAGAAGGAAACAAAAAAATATATGTGTTTGATGAAATTTAATAATAGCTTTTAAATAAAGTACCTTTTATAAAAAGTAAATAAGTGCTTTTTATAAAAAGTACATTTTTAAAAAATTACAAAGGAAAAAATGAAATGAAACAAAGCACATTTTATAAAAACTACATTAAACAAAAATAAATCTTAAAAAACGGCTTTTGATAAAAAGTGCCTTTAAGTTTTATTTTTTCTTTTTTTTATAGAGGGAATTGTTTCCAAAGCATTAATTACACAAAATTCACTGCTTAGAATATAAACAAAATGCAAAGATCCTCGTTATTTCCATACAATATGACATTCAAAATCGTTCACCGGTTTTCATGAGAGATAAAATTAATCTTCTCACCTGAATTTCTTATTCCCTCGTTTTTTTAAACTTAATAATGTCGCCACATATTCACAAAATCATTGAAATTTATTAAAAAAAAAAACATATGTTTTGGAATTATTGTCTGTTAAATAAAAAAACCAATTGAATTATATACATAAAAAAATAATATAAAATGGATTTAAAAAAAAATTTAGGAAAAGTGATTCAAAAATATGGATCTATTTTAAGTTTTAAGTCTTTAGTTTGAACAAATAGAAATTCTAAAAAAACATTCTTTCGCGACGATTTAAGAACATTTGACGTATACTTTTATGTTATAAAGATGTGTGACTTTTGTTTTTATTCAAATGTTATTTAGTGTAGGCGTTCTCTAAGTGTCTGATTATATGCATACGAATGTAAATTTTTTTATAACAATTTTACTCTTGACAATGCATTTACATGTATTAGTAAGTGCATACACTTTTCCAATCAGCCCAAAACAGTACAATAAGGGTGGCTGGGTTTCAAATGGTCGGGTATGAGAGTATTTTTATATAAACTTTTCTTTAGCTGCCCAAAAACTCACCCGATACAAATTTATTGCATTGCCAAATCAACACCAAAAATATCGTGTTAAATGCACGCACTGTCTGGCATTGCTCTGCTTACATATTGTATATGCGTAATTTAAAATCGTTAGTTTTTTATAACATATAATGTTGATGTCATATGCATTTTTTCAATGGCCGCCAGTTTGATGCTCCCTTTTTTATAGCAAATTGCAAACATTATTTTGTTTTAGGTTTAGCACGTATTTAATTAAATTCTTTATAATTTATTTATTAAGGGTTGCAGGCAGACGTACATATATACATGTATATATATATATTATGTATATATACATATATAAATATTTATATATATATATATATATATAATTTTTTTATATCTACACAGTACCTACATGTCTAGGATTTATATAACATGGCTTAAACAATTTCGAAAAAGGCTTTTATCAGACTACTCGGCATTGGATAGGTCTTCTAGTTGCGAAATCTTCCCCACACCAAGAAATAAAAATTGTAAATTTGTATACCAAAGAGGGAAACTTCCCCTAATATAAATTACCAGATTCGCAGTTTTATAAATATATGTACTAGCTTAAAAGCCTAGTAACGAAGGTTGAAATAATGGAATATATTTCGAAGAATTTTGATTTATTTTTTCTTAGGATTTCCCTTTTTTTAAAAAATTTGTTTTTTCTTTTGTAGTGGGTGTATCAGATTTCGAGCTTAAAGGTACGGGTTTAAATGATGCACTTTTCCCTTTTAAACCCAAATATACATATGTATATAATTTTTTTTATAAAATTACAAAAAGTATATCTTGAGTGAATTAGCCTAGCTCATACTTAAGGGAAACATATTGAAAATTTAAGACTTTTTGGACTAGGCCATTTAGTAGAAAACGCTTTTTTTTGACAATCTAAAACAAATTTCATGTTAATAGCTCCAGTGGCTTGGGCCAGACGACTATCACGTTGTAACTGGAAATATCAAAATGTATGTATTCAGTGAATTATCTCATACCCCAGAGTATACATATTTTAAATGACATATTCCTTTCTGAAGCGGACTTTCCCTCGTTTAGCCACTCCGTGTTTAAATTTACGAAAATAACGCCAGAGTAGCAGAATACATGCCAAATTTCAGGTTCCTTGCTCCGGTAATGGGTGGGCTGGGTGATTAAGGGGGACGTTTTTAACGTTCTTTTCGATAAAACCCTGTTCTAAACATGAAACTTTTAAATTTTTTGATGTGTAAATTTCTCGCTTTAAATACACAATCCCGGCACATGACTATGTTTTACCGGCCCAACAACAAGGAATAATTTTCTCTTGCTAAATTTTGCCTAAATTGAAAACAAATCTAAATGTATTATTCTTGGGCTCACAAAATATGATCTTGTCGAAGTACCTACTCAAGTTAACGTCATCATGAATTTACATGAACTTCGTAGACCTAGTTAATGCATTTCCATACAAAATACATAAATTTTTCCAGACAAAATTTTAGCACTTTCTGGAAAACGGAACAAAATAGTGGGACACCCTATATCAAAAGTAATCGAATAAACGTAATGAGTATATAATTTAAATCCTGTAATTTTTTTTTATAAAAATATATATCCGTATAAATTTGGCTATAACACTGGTCAACAACTTAAATATGAATCTCTAATGCATGTTTGTATTAGTTTATGTGAGTAAATTATACAGACTTTCCTATAAGCAAGGTGAGAGTTACGCTTTTTCTGATAATGATGCTGCAGCTGAGGACGTTATTGTCTGAATTATAATTGCAATATTTGCGCAAGCCTTTTAATGTGGTTTCCATGGTCCCCTACAAACATTACCTCTCCCCCATTGTTATTTAAATAAATATATATTCATTATATGTTTAATGTTTATAGAATTCATTTTAAGTTTATTTTTTATATCGTATACAAAATTACAATTATAAATACCCGGGTATAAACAATTATATCTAA
The DNA here is from genome assembly GCA_949748255.1 of Eustalomyia histrio. Classification (NCBI taxonomy): domain Eukaryota; kingdom Metazoa; phylum Arthropoda; class Insecta; order Diptera; family Anthomyiidae; genus Eustalomyia; species Eustalomyia histrio. The sequence goes on from OX456528.1 coordinate 10,583,661, forward strand.
TTCGTTTAATTGTTAGTTTAGAAGTGGACCCATATAGTTATATCAATTTATATTTTATTGCAGTTTTTAAGTCAGATATATATGTTTACGAGTTTTAGTCAAGATTAACAAACACCAACTCTTAAAACCGATAAAAATTTACCAATAACCAATTATGATGTATATTGAAATACCAAAGTAAAATAATATACCAAAACTATGAACTAAAAGAAGCTTCAACAATTTCGCCAACTCTTCATCAGATGGCGAGCGACAACTGTTCTAAGATTTTTCACCTTTAGCAATTACAGTGTTGCAATGTGTGAAGTCCCTCATCCTTCACCGCCTTTCATCTCTTTTTATTCCCTTTTTCATTGGAAGAATTTCCTGAGTGTTGCTTAAAAAAAGTAGTGAAATATCTTAAAATACCGTTTAAAATACCTTAACGAAATAACTTATAATATCCTTTACCCTAAAATAACCTAACGAAATAACGTGAAATACCGATATCCTTTAACTAACCTGACGAAATAGTTTTGAAATACCTTTATCCAATAACAGTAACCGGGGTGCCAACCCAGATTTTTCTGCAATACAATAATTTCAAAATTTGTTAGGTTAAATACGATAATTAAATTATATTGTGAAATGGAAAACACTAATTTTCAATAAATGTTAGAGCAGATGAAAAAAAAATTGCGATGATCAGCGCTAGATGGAGTGCCACACTTTCAAACTGAGCGACCAGGTTATTTTAAAGCCTCATTCTGAATTAAACCCCACAACAACCTAGTTTTGAACAACTCATTGTTTTGCACATCAACCACTCAGGGGAAAAGCGATATACGAAATTTCTTTTTCCCACTGTTAGTAAATTGATTCTCAAAAGATTTCTTCACTAACTGGTAGGGCTGCCAATCCATCTGCAAATTTATCTGGGAGCTAATTCGGAATGTTTCAACACAATATATTTTATTGTATTGTTCCTCCTATTGCGTTGTACCCGTATGTTTCGTATGTTCATTTGATATGTATTGTTGATTGTAAGGGAGTGTGTTAAATGGTAGCAAAGTATGCTTCTTGGTAAATTTTTCACAGTTTTCAGGTGAATAAAATTTCACTAGCCCATAGGGCTAGTAGAATTTTTGACATAAGAATAGAAATTTTTGAAGTTTTAAAATTTGAAAACAAAATAAATAAATTCGATTCTTTTTCACATATAAAATTAATTAATTAATTTCTTTATTTAATAGAAAAAAATCACAATATACACTTACAAATTAACATTTATTGCACAGATTTGGCTTAGCCTTATATCTAAAGTATTTGTATATAAACTTTTAAGAGATATAATTTATGTTGATATCAAATACATTTTTTTGAAGGAAAACTATTAACAAAAACCTTCAATATGAAAGTTCACACATAAAAATTTAAAACTTTTTCACCATAGAAAAATTATTTCTTACCATGCCACTTTGCTACCGTTTGACACACACCCTAAGTTTACATTTTTATTTCGAATTTTTCAGGTTCGAGATTATAATTAAATGTTACTATGAAATATTAAGCCTTACAGTAGTAGTGTTTTCTATTTCATAGTTACATTTAATTATGATCTCGAATCTGACAAATTCTGAATAAAAACGTAAACTTACACATCAAAAATAAATACCAAATTAACATAGCGATCTATAAATTTTAGTTAAAATAAAACACTTTCAAAATTATTCTTTTTTAATTTTTATTTTATAGCTTACTATTTGGAATTTAGAGCAATATTTAAAAACAATTTTGAATGCATGTGTACCACAACCATCTCCTTAAAAAAAGAAAAACAGTACACAGAGAAAATAGATTCATTGTGACAACCGAATTTCTTGCCAACCGAATTGTTTGGTTGGAGCTACTGACATATTTCTTTGTGGCGACTGAAATTCGGTTAAACAAGAGAATTTCGGAGTGGGAATACATTTGGTTGCGGCAACCAAATAATTAGGACGCTGCAACTAAACTATTCAGCTGACAATAAATTCGGTTGTCACAGTTGAATCTGTTGTTTCTGTGTACTTAAATCAATCAAAAGCATTTTTTGCACGGACTTCAAATACTACATAGTTAAAAGTACAAAATATATTTTTTTCAATTTCCGAAAGTAAAAAAAATCGTTTTTTAGTGAAAAATCAGTTAAAAATTGATTGAGATGAAATGGAACAAAACTGGTTGGTATTGGCATTAAAAATCGACAATACATTATATAGAAAACACCTTAATAGAAATATTAACGTGGCAAATATTTATCGAAATGTCTTGGAATATTCACCATCTCAGTATTTGTATTAGCCGGTGTAAACCACCCGCCCTCTCAAAAAATAGGTTTCATATAAAGATACTCAGAGATGCTCTTAACTAAAATATACATATCGACGCCTTAATTTAAATATACATATCGACACATTTTTTGATTTTCTAAAAGTTTAAAGTTCGATAATAATAGGTTTGTTTTTATCGAATTTTATATAAATATTTCATACATATTTAAGTATAGATTTGCCAAGGAGTTATAGATATAGCTACTTAAAAATTAAGAATGTATAAAAATGCTGCCAAGTCTTTGAAATTATTTGCATTTCTCTTTTAAATCTACAAAAATCCATATTTTTAATTTGATAAAATATTAAAACCAACAATAGCTAACAAGCGTATTATGTGTAATAAGTAAAGGTAGAGCAGGGCAAACAATATAACTGCTCTATTTCGCGTTCCCGCGAAGTCCATATGAGAAAACAGCTTTCTTGCAAAGGCGGTCCTAAAAATAAAGAAAAGTCATGTTAGTAGGGATTGTTGTTTTCTTTACAAGTAGTAATAGATATAGAAAAAACAAACCTACTGTCAAAATTTGGTAAGGATCGGCCTATATTCTCAAAAGTTATAAGCAAAAATGTACTAAGCGTGCAAATGAAGATTTAAAAATTTTCCGTTCTTAAATGTATTTACGATAGTAAGAAAGTAGTAAGACTGAGCATACACAGCAAAACTTTGGTAGTGGGTGCGACATTATCATGCGTTACCTTGTAATGATAGCTCGTTACCTTTTTCATTATTTGCAAACATAAAGTAATAAGTTACTCATTATTGATTACTTAATATATGATTTAAAAATGTAAAGTAATAATTGAAATATTTTTGAAAATCTATTTTTAGATACATTACTTTGTGTTTTTTTGTAAGCAAAAGGGTAATGTATGTTTGTTTTGATAACACTAGCGAAAAAACGAAGCGCAACAATTCATTTAAGTTTAAAGTAATCAAATATTATATGCGTCGATAGCTCAGTGGGAAGAGTTCTTGGCTGGCAACCAGATTTCCCTGGTTCGTTTCCCATCTTGACCACATTATTTTTAATTACAAATATTATAAATAAAATATTTGTAATATTTTTTTTAATAAAAATTCCTCTTTTTAAAAATCTATTTTTAGACACATTACTTTTTCCATTCTCGTAACCCTATAAGGAACCCCTTACATTATCACCTCTAAAGTAATGGGTATATACATTACTTTGAGGCTCATCGCCTGTAAAATTCATCAATGAAGTAAGGTGTAAAGAAATCCTTCGGCCCCTATGGCTATACATTAATTTACCCATTATTTGGTAATGTCTGGTTTTGCTGGGTAGTTTAGCTTGGAGGCTCTTATTCGAGAAAAAAGATAAAGAAAAGTATATATAATTTTTTCAAAATCCCAACCAAAAATTTTTGTTTTAATATTTAGTGAAATTATACGGAAGTAGATTGTATGACTTTAAAGATTTTGATGTAATTAAATAATTAAATAATGAAATAAAATATGAATTCAAGATTTACCATTTTTTTAAGATTCTAAGATAAAGCTTCAAATTGATTTGAACGAAGTTCTTAAAAGTAAATTCTCATCTCAGAAAATTCATCTTCTTAAACAATTTTTAAGAGGTCATTTTATAGAGATTTTTTCAAAGCGATAATGATTATATTTCGTGCGTGTTTCTAGAATTTGTCTGACAATTTTTTTTGCAAATTTTCAGACATTGATTGTGTCACAGTAAACGTATTAAAACTTCGCAGGAATTTAATTATTTGGTTTATTCTTCTTTGGAAACCCTCTTAAATTAGAAGAAATCACATGGATCTAGGTCCGGTGAATACACACAGAAAAATAAAGTGCTAACCGAATTGACAACCAATAAATTCGGTTAGCATACCCAAATTCAAATGGGAATGTTTAATATTTTGGGTATTGCAACTACAATTTAGTTGAAGGTGAAATTCAGTTGGAAATTGCCCAAATTTTTTTATGTGTGTAGATAGCCAAGGAAGCTCTATTTGATTGAGCGAAGATATCATATTTTTCTTGGAACGCCGAGGTCACATGTTTACTATTTTCATTTAGTTCATAATATTTTGAACAATAAATTGGCCTTGTTCGGTGGTAAACATTTTAACGATTTAATAATTTATTTCTTTATAATTTTTTTATTCTAACATATGCATTTTTGTTTTTTTTTATTAATTTGAAATATTTTAATCAACCTTTATATTTTGTAAAATAACTTGAACTTTACGGGTTGCTTAAAAAAATCAAAAAAAAAAATCACAATTGAGTTTAGGGAATTTTTTTTCTAATTTCCCTGTATATACGGCCTTTGTATGTCCCAGCAAAACCACACATTACTAAATAATGGGTAAAGTAAAATAATGTGTGCCATAGGGCCGAGGGATTACTTTACACCTTACTTATTATTCGCCGTGTACTTATTGCTTAGATTTTTTTCTCTAATATAGATGGGATACAAATTATCAATCAAATATTGATTTTTATGCTACGTATGATTTCAATTTAAAAGTCATTATTTTATGTTAAATTGTAATGCATTACGTAAACAATTGTCGGTAACTTATTACTTTATGTTTCAAAATAATGCTGAAGGTAAGGAGTATACATTACAAAGTAATTTACTATTTAACCAACTATTGGTAACGCATTACCTTATATTTCAAAATAGGTAGGGAGTATACATTACAAAGTAATGCATTATGTAACCAAATATCGGTAATTCATTACTTTTTGTTGAATTATAATGATATAAGTAAGGAGTATATATTACAAAGTAATGCATTATGTAGCCAATTATCGGTAACTAATTACTTTATATTGAAAAATAATGATATAGTAAGGGTACACATTACAAGGTAATGCATGAGTTTATCGCACCCTTTACCAAAGTTTTCTTGGGGTGTATAGGCATTTTGGTGAACATACCTGTATTTGTGAACGGACCAGATAGAGAACGAATGAAATTAAAACTCTATACAAGGGGTACCCTAGACGTGGTAAAGAAATATAATTGAATGGGGAATAAATGGAATTGAAACACTAGACAAGGGGAAAGAAATGGAATAGAAAGGCAACGAGTGGATTTGAAACATAAGATAAGGAGAACGAACTGGAATGGAAAGGGGAACAAGTGATATTAAAACAGTTAACGCTGGTAAATGACCTACAAGGAATTCATAACTTTTAATTAGACATCCACTTAACAAACACATTTATATAAAGAGTAAAATCCTTAGAAAATAGAATAATATTTGTTTTCTCACATTCCGATATGTAAACTACCTCTAATGAAGTATCGGGCTTTTAAGCTAGTATCTTATGCATAAGAATTTTTTAAAAATATTTTTCGATTTGTTAATTCTGAAACATTTTATCGAGGAAAAATGCCAGAAAAATGTTGATTTCGTTCACGTTTTTGGGGAGGAGCGAAAGGGGGAAAAAGTCCCGCCCTTGTCGTTCTGTCAAAACCGATTTTGCTAGGTATTGTTAATATGAGTTCCCTAGAGTATGGACTAATGAGGCACAAGTGGCATGTCGGGAAAAAGAAGCACGTGTTTAAAAACATTTAGAGCAATCCCACTATAGAAAATCATGGTATAGTAGCTTTATTTAATTTTTATTTGGTTTTATTTTCAAATTACGTTGGATAACAAATCCAACAAGTCGTTGTTCTTTTTATCAATGATGCTTAAAGATTATTCTAATTTTCTAAAAAGGAAACTTAAGTCCTGTCAAAAGTCAATAATGAAGTTGGCTATAATTCATAAAAACAGCTGTCATTACATTGACTTTACAGGGTTGCCAAAAGGCAGACTACTACAATATCGGCCGACCTGACAATACAACCAAAAAATAATCTAAAAATTCATAGTCTTGATATTCAATACAATTTGACTCATTAGCGTTACATTCATCTTCTAAGAATTGATAGTCTTCATATTCACTAGTGTTGCCTTCTGAGACCGATAAGTTATTATCAACATCTTCCCTATGTTCCAGCCACTTTTTCAAACGACTAGCATCAATTATGCCCGTATACGGCATTTGTGTAATTTGACAGTTTTCTACATCTGATATTATATAACGATCGTTACCCATTTGTTCCTGAATAATATACGGTCCTCTGTATTTTGGTATGAGTTTTTTATTTACCCCAGCCATTGTATCAACATTTTTCATTACCACTAAGTCTCCTACCTGAAACTGTTTGGCTGGTTTGTGGTGTTCCTTAAAATAATCTAGGTTGTAAGATTGAGACTTTTTTATAGCTTCTAATGCAGAATTTCTAATTAAATCTAAATCAACTCTATCTTCAGCATATGCTTCTTGCAAATGTTCGGTTATTTCGTCTATTAACTCACCACGTTGCTCTATTTCAAACAGTAACCTACTAGGCGATTGCCCTGTAGCACGGTGGACCGTATTATTTATAGCGAACTCTACTTGCGTTAGTTTTTCCACCCAATCAGAATGTTCAACCGGTTCCGTTACTTTAGCCAATATTGCTCTCAAATCCCTATTGACTCTCTCCACTTGACCATTCGATTGCGGGGATGCTACAGAGACCTTCACGTGAGCGATATTGCGTTCTTCTAAGTATCTATTAAACTCATTGGACGTAAAGCACGTCCCACGGTCACTGATTATCCGCCTCGGCCGGCTGTAGTATTCGAAATACTTCTTCAACGCACATAAGGCTTCTTTGGTCCCTGGTGAATTCACCGCATACAGTTTGGTAAATTTTGTAAAGGCGTCCACAATGACTAAAATATGTTTCCGTTTTGATCTTACCGATGGCAGAGGGCCAAAATGATCGACATGTATTGTATCGAATGGGATGGGTTTCTTTTCTATATTGTACAAATTCCTTTCATTTTTCCTATTAGGCGCAGAATAATATATACACTTCAGACAATTTCTTATAAATCGGTTCAACTTGTCCTTCATATTCGGAAACCAATAAAATTTCTTTATCTGTTTCATACATTTCTCAATCCCCACATGGCCGTATTTCTCATGCATTAAGCGCATTATATTCTCCTCCATTTCGGCAGGTACCAATAACTGTTTCTGACCCAGCGGACCCTATCGAAAAATAATCCCATTTTCCATTTCATAACCCTGTACATCTCCTTCCTCTAGTTTCTCCTTAATCTTCATAATGTCACCATCCCTATTCTGAGCAATCTGAATATTCAAGTCTACATCATACCCCCCAACAAAGGCAACTAATGGCGAACGGCTCAGAGCATCAACATGCGTCATCAACTCGCCCCTCCTATGTCGAATTCTGTAATCGAAATTTTCCAACTCTAATGCCCACCTGGCTATTCTCTGATTTATCATTTTCTTATTTAATGTAAGCGTAAGTGAGATACAATCGGTAACTATCGTGAATGATATTCCCTCCAAATAAACGCGAAATCGCCTAAGTGCATATATTATAGCAAGAGTTTCCAATTCGAAGCTGTGGTATTTTGCCTCCGCCTTCGTCGTACATTTCGAGAAATAAGCTACCGGGTGAAATTTCATGTCCTCTTTTTTCTGTAGTAGAACTGAACCATAACCCTTCGAGCTTGCGTCGGTGTGTAGCTCCGTTTCGCAGAGGGGGTTGTACACTGCCAACACCGGCGCATCAACCAGTTTATCCCTCAACGTCATAAATGCCGCGGTACATTCATTGGTCCAATGGAATGTTTTATTCTTCAATTCAGTTAAGGGCCTTGCTATTCTTGAAAAATCACAAACGAATCTACGGAAAAAGGAAAAAAGACCTAAGCAACGTTCCACTTCCTCATGATTGGTAGGCATCGGGTACTCCTGAATTGTCCTGATATGTTCATTATTTGGGCGAATGCCATTTTCATTAACTCTATAACCTAAGTAGTCCAATTCGCTATACGCGAATTTACATTTCCCAAAATTCAACTTCAAACCCGCACTTTTCAAAGTCTTCAATACCGCAGCCAAAATCTCCAAATGCTCTTCAAATGTCCTGGTAGCGATACTAATGTCATCCAGATATACTACTATTTTCCCTTTATCTATAAATTCCCTCAAAACCATGTTTATAAATCTCTGAAAAACCGCGCCGCATTCTTGAGACCGAACGGCATGTAACAATACTCGAACTGACCAAGTGGTGTAACAAAAGCTGTATATTGTATCGAATCTTCGTGCATAGGGACTTGGTGAAAGCTATTCTCCAAATCTAACGTTGAAAAAAATTTCTTATTACCTAAGTAATCTAGGCAGTCCTCGATCACCGGAAGAGGATAATTATCCTTTAAGGTTATTCTATTTAGCGATCTGTAATCAACGCACATTCTCAGACTTCCGTTTTTCCTCCTCACTAGCACAATTGGGGAGGCATAGGGGGATTCGCTCGGACGAATTATACCCTTATCTAATAATTCCTCAAGTTTCATTTTAACCTCGTTCCGCTCGCGGTAAGAAAGTCTTCGTGGGCCACTACAGACAGGCACATCATTTGTCAGTCTTATTCTCATAGAAAAGTCCAGTGATTTTGGAACCTTATCTAAACCTTCAAAATAATTTTCATCTATAACCGACCTTAAAGCATAAGCATTTGCTGAAGTTATATTGTTACATATATTTACATCAATTTCTGTCTCCACTGCACAAACCGTTTGCATTATTTCCTCACACTTACTATTTTCATCAATTATATCTAATTCACTTATATCCCTACCATCCGACCTTTCTACATCAGAAACAATTGGGTAAGCCTTGTAAAAATTTTTCACATTGTTAAATAATCTACTTGTATTCACTTTCTCAATTTTTTCTAAACTATTTTCACCATTATTTATATTAAATGGTAATACACTTAAAAATTTCGTATTTTCATTGGCTGAAACATTTATTTCCTTTGGGTCTCTGTATAAATTAAACAACGTAAGCGCACTGATTATTTTATTATTTAGATTTTTATTGACGTTTTTTGAATTCAGATCATTCTTATCATAACACGTCTTTATTTTACATAAATGTATATTAAATTTTTTCATAAGGTCGCGTCCAATTAGCATTGGTGAAACGTGAAACGTATCTATTAGTTAAAAAAATTTCGCATTGAACGCGGCCAAACACACTTAGTTTTCTATTTCCAACACCGCGATATGGCATCACTGTTTTTACATTTTCAAATTTACACGGCACAAGGGATTTCTTTATATAGCTAATTGGACTACCGGAATCAAGTAGAGAAAAAATTTGTATTACTTCAGTGCGCTTATTTTGTTTAAAGAAGGCAACACTTACTGTTTGGAATGCATCTAGGCGTTCGTCCCCATCGACATCAATAATGGCGGCGGTGACACTCTTCTTTTTTGGGCAATTTTGGTGAAAATGACCAACTTCTGCACATACGAAACACGAATTGGGCGGACGCTTCGGTTTTTGGCAACGGCTCTGGTAGTGTCCATATTGTGAGCAGTTGTAACAGCGGACATCGGCATCTACAACTTTGCTGTCGTCATTTTTTCCAACTGCGGGCATTTTAGATTTGTTGAAAACCGCTACATTGACACTTTTTGTTGACATACGAAATTGCTGGCGTCGCTGCTCATATCTGTCCATTCGTTTTATTAACTCATCCATTGTACTGGCTCCATATAAAAAGGTAATAGCGTTACTATTGTCAGGAATGCCGTCGATGATGATGTCAACCAGTTCCTGTTCATCAATATCCGATCTGGCAGCAATTGACTGCATGGCCACTAAATAACTCAGACAAGTTTCATTCGGCTTTAACGTACGTGACCGCAGTTGGCGGTATACCTCTTGTCGAGATGTGGTGCGCTTAAATGTTTAAATGAGGTTCGACTTAAGTTCAGCATAATCCAGTAGACCCAGATTATTGACGTATTTTAATGCGGTTCCCTCCAAACGTCGACGGATACCTACGCATTTTTCCTTTTCTGTGTAGCCACAAATGTTTGCATACTCTTCGAACTGCAAAAACCACTTTAAAATATCATGGTGATCATCCCCGTTAAAATTTAGTACCGCCGCGTCGAGTTCCATTAGATCGATGCGGCGGGCATAAGTAGGAGTACGTTCTCTGCCTTCTAAATCACGAATTTGTTGTTGTATTTTCAACACTTCCAAGCGGATTTGCAATTTTTTTAGCTCGTCTTTGGCGTCAAATGAATTGTCATCGGCAGCGGGCATACTGGCAGAAATATTTACGGTCGTAGTAGTATATTGCTCTGGCGCAGCGGCAGCATTTTCTTTAACAGCGTCGGCAGCACAAACACCGGTATCCGGAACACCAATATTGTTATTGGTATGCACATCGTTGGCTGGTATATTACCAGTAGGCACTATAACATGTGCATCTATAGGCTTCTCAGCGTTGGTCACGTTGGCATCGGACACAGCAGCAACTTTATCAACATCAGACAGATTTTTAACAGCATCTTCAACCGAATCCTCAACAGAATCCTCATCAGAATCATCAACATCAGGTGTTTTGTCATCAGGCTTCTCCAGGGCATCAGTTTTATTAGCATCGGATTCATCAGCAATAGACATAGCACCAACAGGCACAATTGCCGTTTCATTTATTGGTTTCGGTACAGCTTTGTAAAGTGCTCTTACTTGTGTTAATGTGGCAGATGGCGGAACTTCTACGCCGACCACTTTCAAAGCTTCTACCATCACGAGGCGGCTTGGTCGTGATTCCATTTTATTTCAATCACCACTTACCAATCCTTGACTTTTTTTTGCTTTTATGATGTGGTACGGAAGATGTACCCCACACCTGAGATTATAGTAGCTTTATTTAATTTTTATTTGGTTTTATTTTCAAATTACGACTTGTTATCCAACAAGATGCTTAAAGATTATTCTAATTTTCTAAAAAGGAAACTTAAGTCCTGTCAAAAGTCAATAATGAAGTTGGCTGTAATTCATAAAGACAGCTGTCATTATATTGACTTTACAGGGTTGCCAAAAGGCAGACTACTACAATGGAATAGCGTTAATTGGAAAATATATGATATAGTATATTTATTATAATTTTTCGGCCTGACAACATGTACGGATTCTGTCTACCTTAACAATTTATACTGCATTAGCATGGTTAATTATTTATGTTCTACAACCGGTTATTTTTGTATTGAGTTTGACCAATAGCCAAATTGAGCAATAGGTTCGTTAGAACCGGTTCTAGAAGCAATTATAAAACTGGTTCTGGGACTGTAAACATTTTACATATTAGCTCTCGGAAATCAGTTCTAGAACCTGTTCCATGAAACCGGTGGTAAAAGAATCTGTTCATAAATACCCAGACAAAAATGTTAATATATGGTAATATATGACCACATATATGGGTTCACATATTATTCCATATATGCTCGGATCCGCAATTTTAGGGTGTATGCTCGTTTTTGGACATGTATGAATGTTCATATATTGTCATATATGCCTGTATAACAAAGAAAAAACTTTCTTTTTATTTTTATACCCTCCACCATATATGGTGAGGGTATATCAGTTTGTCATTCCGTTTGTAATATGTCGAAATATAGGTTTGAGACCCCATAAAGTATATATATTCGTGATCCTTATGCAATTTTAAGTCGATTTAGCGATGCCCGTCTGTCTGTCTGTTGAAATCACGATCACGACGCGAAGACGCAAGCGGGGGTGCCTATTTTTACCCAGATTATTGAACATCCTCCCGAGCAGTTTCTTATTTAAAATGAGCAAAATCGGTCAAGCGGTTCAAAAGTTATGAGTGAAAATGTGAAGGTACCTCTAAATTTTCCATACAAATTTGTACAATTTTTCTGTATCTATTTTTTTTTCTGTTAAGTAAGTAAAAATGTTATTAAGTCTTCTTATTGTTCGATTACATTTATTGTCTTACATACTATGATAACTAAGTTAACGTAAAAATGAACAATGTTAAAGTCGCTAACAGAGCAGACCTCTGTAAATAACATTGCTAAAACAAAATAACAAAAGTTCGTTACATAAATTGACAAAACATATTCATGCAAAATTTAGTATATACGTATATCATCTTCATCCCCTTTGGTGGAGGGTATTCAAAGATTCGGCACAGCCGAATTTAGCCCTTTTTACTTGTTCTAGAAAAATTTTGTTTTTTTATTAAAACTAAACGAAAAAATTATACTTCCATTTACAATTTGACGAAAAATGGCAGATCAAGTTAGATCCAGCAATATATTTGAGGATTTAGAAGGATCTGAATTGATCCAAAAAATTGCAGATCAAATTATATCCAGCAATATATTTTGGGATTTAGAATGATCTGAATTGATCCGAAAAAATTAATGTAATATATAGTTATATATGCTAATGCATAGATAAGGCCACATATGATTATATCTAAACTTTTTTTTTTACTCGAGTTACCCTTGAAAAAAATAACCTCGTTGTATGTACTTTATAATAAGTAAAAATTTACCTCTTTAATTCCAAAGGTTTATTTTTATTACCAAAACTCGTAAAATAAATAAATTTATTTATAAAATTGTTTGGTAAATTTATGTACATTTTAATTTAAAATACAAGAAATTGTTGCCACTTTTGATTTTTCGCTAATAGAATAATTGAACTTGAAAATTTTGAAAAACACTAAACAAGGTGTATACTTATTTTGAATAAAATATTAAAACATATGATCTTTTTTAATATAGTAAAGTGTTAAATATTTTGTTAACAACTAACACAATTGTTGAGGGTATGAAAGGTTCAGCACGATCGAATAGAAGTACTTTTACTTCTTTTTTCCTGCAACAGTTACTAAGGCGGGTCAATAAGTACGTGACTTTTTGAATTTCCCGCCTCTTAACTGAAAGGGCAACACTGCTCCTGCAATAGGCATCTGTCAGTTGGCTCCTGTCATTTAGTTTGTGTTTGATAGCCATTGACAGTAGACTACCGCGTGATTTGATTTGAGGATTGAGGAGAAAATTGAAAATGCCAAAAATCCATGAATTGCAACCTCATCCGCCCTATTCTCCTGTGACTATATCTTGCTTTCAAACCTGAGGAAATGGCTCGGCGGAACGAGATTTGACTCCAACGATTAAATCATCTCAAAAATAAACCTATTTTGATGACCTCGACATATCTTACTTTTTTGGAAGGGATAAAAAAATTAGAGAGACGTTAGACAAAGTGTATATAGCTCAAAGGAGACTATGTCTCCTATGTCAAGGACTTATTGACCCATCCTCGTATTATTGGCTTTAGTTTTCTTGCTTTTATCTTCAATATCATTTACATCAATTGTAATTCCCCATGTCGTTTACAGACAATTTATGAACGTCCGCTTGACATTAACGGAAATAATGAATTTCAGTAACATAAACTGTTCCAGAACTCGTACATATGCTGCTTCAAATATTATACGCTATTTACGACGCGATCACAATTGCGATTGTAACAAAAACAAAATAAAAAAATTAAATTAAATGAAATGAAATGGTATACGACTTAATACACACCTACATAATACGATTTAGAAGGATATCTAATTTAAATATGTTGTTTTTTCAATTGACCATTACGTAGGTAAAAAGTCATTAAACAATTTAAAAAAATAAATAGAATTTCGCAATTGTTTAGAAACGAGTTGTGTAGATTTCCAAAAAACAAAAAAGGAATTTGCTATTTTTCCTTGCACTAGTAAAAGGTCGCCTAAGTTTAGGTGACAAACCAGATAGCCAAATATGTGTATGATGTAAATATACTAAATGTTAGTTCAACTTTATTTGAATGTAGTATGTACTACATATTTGTAAATCGTTTATGTTGTAGGGTATTAACAGCATAACCTTGTGTCATCCATATACCTACGTATAAGTGTATTGACTACATTTGTAAGTGAACTTGTGCAAGTACTTTAAATTTACTTATAATACGTTTCAAGCAGATGTTGTTCTACTGACCTAACTACACAAATGTTTATGAAATCCTTCGAAAATAAAAGATATACCAAAGGAAACTGTTAACAAAAAAAAGGAGAGAAATGAATAAATATTTTAACGGTGAAAAGCAAAAAAAAAAAAATCATCTGTGAACCAGTTGTTTATTCAAGTGCATTTAACTCTGAAAGATGTATTCACGTAGTATATCAAAAAAAAAGAACTACAGGAAAGCAGTATTTTTTCAAACTAAATTTGTTTACAAAAAAAAAACTAAATTAAAAATAACTTCAGGTTTAATTAATATTTATAGAAAACACGATATTTTTTAATTTGAGATACACTTACCAGTGTAAAAAAATATTACCAAATAATGGGTTATATAACTCCTTGCTGGAAATGTTAACTAGTTACTTTGCTTATGACGCTTGGATCATAAAAAATGATACAATATGCTTACAAGTATTGGCAAAACTGGGTCTAAAAATATATTTTCCAAAAAACTATTTGTATATACATACTTATTTTTTTTTTTTTGAATAAAATGGACTTGTGCCGAAAATCAACTTGCGTCTCCTGATTCCCAGACAACAGCTCTACCATCTGAGCTGATAGATAAACACATAAATGACTGGCTGCTCCAGTACGCAAAATAGCAAAAATATGTTGTTATATATCTTTTACCAGATAATTACTTTTTAAGAAATAACCAAAAGTGCAACTAATTTTGTATTGAGAGTATTACCTGGAAAGTTTTTTGCCAATACTAATTTTACCAATATTACAAGCATTTGGTAGACTCTAAAAATTACTGTAAATTTACTACTATAAATTATGTAACATTTCGTGTAATTTTTCGCATAAAACGCGCAAATTTTGACACCTAACCCCTTAAATACACACAATGCTTAGAAAACTACACATATGAGGATTTATATTTAAAACTGTATATCTTGCTTTCATACTAATTTATAAAACAAATATAGGGTGTTTTTTTATAGTGTCACAACTTTGAGTTGGTATCACTGCTTTATTTGACAACCCACTTAACAGCTGATAGTTGCTTTTTGTTTAGTTTGCTTTGAAATTTCATTATAAATCGACTTACACCAGAGCAACGCGTGAAAATTGTTGAAATTTTTAATCAAAGTATTTGTTCTATTCGTCAAACTCATCGTGCACTTCTTCCATTTTATGGCGTACATAATCGTCCTTTTCTTCAGAGCGGCTAATTATGCGGCTTAGTAACAGTAAATGTGGTCCGAAAACGATCTATTGTTCTTCGAATTAGTTCATCGCTAAATTTTCCAACATAATGTATATTTTATAGCACAGGCTGGAAAGATTTGGCGAATATTCATAGAAAAAGCTAATAGCGAATTTACATGATGCTCGAAATCAACGAAGATTTCGAAAAAAATTCTAAGAATCTAGGGACTATTTTCTAATGAAGTTACCATTGAAGAGATTCGAGCCGAAACAATCGAAAATGTACTGAAAAATTGGGTTGATCGGATGAGGTACTGCCGAACCAGTCGTGATAGTCATATAAATGATATTGTATTCCATTCTTAAATGACAAAGTTCAACCTTTCCAATAAAACCAGAAATTTTTAAAAATAATCAGTACTTTTTTATAGCCCATTCAAATTTAAAACTTTAAATGGCCGAACCTATATATTAAAAAATCTTTTAAAACGGATGAGCCTTTCTTACAGTTGTTAAACCATTACTGGACAAAACACATATAGTTAAAAGAAATACATTTTTAAGCGATTGTCTGGTTGCTTTGGAAAGACAATTTTAATTTTGAAATAATTGCCATAGAATTGATATTTTCAAAAAGTCTTTAAACTGTTGCTAATTTTGTTCTATCAAAAATATCCGCTGCAAAAAATTACTGTTCGACAAAAATTTTTTTTTTGCGAATATAGTACATATTTCTTTTACGAAAATTTTATTTTATTTTTTTGTCACTCCGTTTGTTATATGTCGAAATATATGTCTAAGACCCCATAAAGTATATATATTCGTAATCCTTATACGATTTCAAGTCGATTTAGCGATGTCCGTTTGTCGGTCTGTCTGTTAAAATAGCGATATCGGGGCGAAGACGCACGCAGAGGTCTTAATTTTTACACAGATTATTGGACATCCTCCCGAGCAGTTTGCTAAATCGGTCCAGCGGTTAAAAGTTATGAGTCAAATTGTATACAAATTGGTGTATTTTAGTACAGAATTTTTGTATACAAATTGGTGTATTTTAGTACAGTTTCATAGTAGCGACTGTAACATAATATATTTTCTCATATTTTTTTATCAGTCGCTTGAGGTGAATAGTATTTTTGGTATTCACTTCAAATACTTTTCACCACAAAAAATTTTTTTACACAAATTTTTTTTTTCCACAAAAAATTTCTTTCACCGCTAAAAATTTTTTCACCTCAAAAAATTTTTTTCACCTCAAAAAATTTAGGTACGTAATCCCATATTTCGTATTTTTTTTTTTTTTTGTTTTTTTGCTTTCGCTTTATTTTGCTTTTTATTTAGTGAAATGTTTTTTGAAGGCACATTATTATAAATCATGTTCATTTGAAAGGCACAAAAACCGATTCTTCGTATAGAGATTGTAGTTGGTTTGACTTCAAACTTACATATAACAATACCTATTAAATTTCATCAAAATTTGTCGTAGTTTTTTCCGATATTCATTATTATTCGGCTTTAATGCGATTTTTCACGAAAAGATTTCAAAATAATTCAAATACATGGCATTCCGGATCCTCTAAATAGGCAATTCGAGGATCAACATTTTTGCTTTTTCTAGTATTTTAACGGTGTGTACTAATAAATTAAAATTTCCTAAATTTGAGACACATTTCCATAAAAAATGTTGGCAATTTTTGATTCCACTATTTATCCCTTAAATGTATCATTGGACCGCTAAAAAAGTGACTCATCTTCTCCTCTGTTTGATTTGATCGCAATCGGGGAAACCCCGGTAAGTGCTTTCTTGTATGAACTTCCGATTTTTGGCCAAAGTTTCCAGTCGAAGGTCAAAATATAAAAAATATAAATAAAAAATTTTAAATTAAAATTTCGCACATAAGTAGGTACGCAGAAAAAAAATATCTTGCTTCAAATTATCTACATTAAACGTAATCTAGTAGTTTTTGAAAACTACTTGTGTTTACTTGTCAAACTCCAATTAAATTTTAAAACAAAGCGAAAATTTTTTAAAAACTACTAGTTTCTTGTTCTTTGGACCATAAATATCCATTAAAATTTTTTTAGAATGTTAAAAATTCCAAATAACTCAATTATTTCTACATTTTTCATGATTTAGCAATATTTTCTACATATTTTTATAGCTATTTCTAGCGATTTTTGGTCACATTTAACTAATTTTCTTGATTTAACTAATTTCTGATTTGTCTGGCCCCTTGAGGAGCGCTTTAACCAGTGCTCAGATTCTATAAGAAGAGCGACGATTATCGTCCACTTTCGAAGTTAAAATGCTTTTGTTTTAAAGATGTTATTTACCAAACTGTTGAAATATAAGATTGAAAATTACTGTCCTTCACCAAATTTGTAACAACAGTTTAAAAATTGTATGTAATATGCTCGATATTTAACTTCGAAAGTGGACGATAAACGATAATAGTCTTATAGAATCTGGGGACAGGTTTTAATATATACATAATTGTTTTTACATGCATGCGACTTATATAAATATGCACACTTGTCGCCCGCCTACCTCCGTAAAAGTGTCGCTGACTAAAGTAGTTTTGTACATACGTATACAAAAAACATTAGTTAAAAAAACAAACATTGGCTGTTAGAGCGATGTATACACCAGGGATGGACACGTATCTGTCGTCGAGAGCCATATTGTTGTTCCCATAAATTTTAAATTTTGAAAACTGATCCTACAATATCTGACTGTCCGTATTGGTTTTTGTTCGTGTACACGGTAAGTATCTAAGTACTGGTAGGTATCTTTTGCTTGAAATTACGATCATAAATGTAAGATAACTGAGAGAGCAATAGAACCAATTGCTTCAGAATAATTTCACACAAAACCAACGGTATTAGAACCCAAGAAAAAAAGACCTTGCAAAAAAAAAAAAAAAAATTTAGATCGAGCAGTAACTGGTTGAAGTTTGTCTGAAAAGGTCACTATTTCAACATAGGGATGTCATTGGAGAAGAAAATAAGTAGGGAGTAAATAACTAGTTAATGGTAAGTTAAAAATAACTAGTTATAGGTAAAAATGTTTACACTGGTAGATATCTATTCCTTGAAGTTACGGGCGTTTTCAATATATTTTTCAATACTGTTGGATTATTAATATTTGTATTAAACTTAGCGTTTTTTCGCAAAATTAAAAAAAAACTAGCTTTCCCCCTAAAATTTTTAACGAAATTTTAAAAGTAAACAAAATTAGCTTTTTATCAATATTTTTTTTTTTGTTATTTGTTTTTTGTTTGTTTAATTTTTGACAAGACTTTGAAATTTTTTAAAAATTTGCTCATTTCTATAGAATTTTCAGTATGTTTAAACGGAAATTTTTAGAAGAAAAATAAAATTTTTAAAATATTAAAATAAATACAAATGAAATAATCTCAGTTTTTGTGTGGAATAGTGTTGATTAGTGAACCTTGAAAGTTATGCAAGTGATTTTTGATTAGTGATACAAACTTAGAAATTTTGGCTGTTATTTAAACTTAAAAAAACACTATAAGTGCTATTGTGACTTTTTATTGACCTTATTTTGTAAAAAAATATATTTATTCTAAAAATTTAAAAAAATAGAAAAATTTAAGTTTCAAATTTCTACGAGGGCCGGATTTACCCACCATTGGTATATACAGACGTGCGGATGAATGCATGGACAGTGAGTGAGCCGTCTTCTTTTATTTATTTATATACATATATTACATATTAGTGAGGATATTACATATTAGTGAGGACTGAAAGCCTAAAATATGTCAATTATATAAATCTACACTCAAAATTTAAATAAGGCAGTAAATAAATTTGTAGAACTTCTTTGATAAGACAATTAAAAAAAAAACATTTTTGTCTAAATTGAACTTAAATTTGCCTGCAGTGATTAAATATGTAATATAATAATAACTACATACATACACACACGTACATGAGCTGGAATTGCTGATTAGCTTATGTAAGTATTGCATCAAAAAATATATGGTTACTTTTTATTGTGTGCCAGAAAATTTAACTTAAAGCTTAAACGCGTTTTCCTCGAAACCACGTTTTTCAAACAGGTACGCAGGGTTTCTCAAGTTCTAATGAACCCCATTTGATGATATAGCGCTTAATCGATCACCTGCAAAAAAAAAATTGTTTACTATTTGTTTTTTACACTAGACTGAAAAAATTATCAAATATCGATTCTTCATTTTCAAATGGCCGTCATTTTGATAAATAATTTTTGATTTTATGATTGAGCATGAGACGATACCCACGTTAATTCTGCCCATTCGTGTGATTTTGGTCATAATTCGCAGTTAAAATTGGACATCCCCAACACAGTGTTTCAAAAGGCCATTATTCCCATTGTGGTGATAGTCATAATCTCAGTAAAGATTTCAACTCTGTGGTATTTCCGAAGCTTTCTGCATAGCCGGGCTTAGGAAGTTACTGCTCGGACTTCGGACTTTTTGGAACTAAATGATTTCTTATTTTAATCAATATATGAATATTAAAATTTTGCATGCTAAATTTATTTACCTTTGGTCAAAAAACAAAATTGTGAAAGTTTGGTCATGTTGAAATATGACGAATATTTCGGAATATTTTTGTTAAAGTTGTCCGATATACATGAAATTTTTACAATTTTATTTTTTATTTTAGTTTTGCACTCTGCAAAATTGTTTAAATTATCCTATAGAATTGAGTTTTAAAATGAGAAATCGACGCATCTAAATTAAGACATCATTAATAATGTCAATTTTTTCTTAAGTTGATTTAGGTTATTATGCCATCTTACCTCAAATAAAATGGTAAATTTGGGAGGTATCGCAAAACGTACAAAATTATTGTCCCAGTAGAGGGCTAATACATCTACGATATAAATATGCATTTTGTAGTCCTACCTATTATACATAGTTATGCTATTTAGTATGGTGTTGGTGTTGCAAAAATGGCAATTATGCATATAAAAACAATATATTTAAATTATGTGCATTTTGTATATGTACATGTGTATTACAGTGTCCCGACTAATCATGATTTTATGAATGGGTCAAGTAATAGCAATTGAAGGTCCCGGTATTTGTATTTCTGCAATGACAAAAGCTTGTTATTTATAAGAAGAGCATTTACAAATTTTCGTGAAGTAATTTTAGACCAATAATGTGTTTTTAATGTCTTTAAGACTATTATATAACTTTATTCGATCTTATTTTAATATTAATATTCAATTTTTTTAAGCTAAAGATCTTTTTTTTATAAAATTTCTCATTTTATTTTCGATATTTCGCTAACAATTTGTTAACAAAAATTTAAATAATTATTAAATTTTTTTTCCTGAAGATGCTAACAAATTGTAAGCGAAATATCGAAAATAAAATAGCGAAATATCGAAAATTTTAATAATTATTAAATTTTTTTTCCTGAAGATGCTAATAAATTGTTAGCGAAATATCGAAAATAAAATAAGAAATTTTATAAAAAAAAGATCTTTAGCTTAAAAAAATTTAATATTAATGCCTTTAAGACTTTACAAAGAAAATACTTTAAAAACTTTATTTTTCTTTAATGATTTGTATCTTAAGTGTACCAAAATTACTGAAACAAAAATGCATAATATTTTTTTGTAACAACCAACGCAAATTTTGATACAAATTTTATGCAAAAATTTTAAATATTACATGCTGGTAGAGAACTGAAGATCCCCTCCAAAAATTTGTACTTATTCTTCCCGTATTCAGCGGGTTAATATACAGATCTGAAAAGATTTTATAAATTCTAATTGTACTTGATTGAATTAGATCTCAAAATTTGGGCCGAATTTGAGATCTTATAAGATCTGATTAAATCTAGACAGACCTGATGCACTGTATATAACAGGGTCTAATTTGTTTTGGATATTATAATATTCCATATGACTGGTAGATTTAATTACAAATTAAAAAAGCACTTTGATTTTTATATACTTTTTATTTCGCTGCCTTTAAAAACGGCTGGAATCGCTACAAATCTTGTACTAGAACTGATATTAGATATGAACTGATCTGGCACTAGATGAACATATTTTTTCATATTTGGCCACAGAAATCAACTAATTTTCGAGATCCTTTAGATATGAAGAGATCTGGCGATATATCTGATCAGATCTGCTAGATATATTTCATATCTAACCATATATTATCACATATGGCCCAAATCTAATTAGAATAAATCGCATATAATTAGATTTAAGCAGATCTATTCTCTTCTACATGGGTTATTATTAAAATATTTATTTTTTTTCACGGGGCACCCTTATGTGTATTTATGAGTAACCGTGTAGGTATTTATATACTACTATATAATTGTATAATTATATGCATGTTTATGTATAAATTGAATTACAAAACAGATATATGAAATATATGAAGGTATCCTTTAAATTAGGAATTTTGAAATTTCAATGCTAACACGCCCAGTTTTGTTCTATCTACGAAATTAATAAAAATGCAAAAGGTTAACCCATTACAAATTAACTTCAAAGTTCCCGAGTATTAAAAATTTCCTAATGGGAAATGGTTAAAATAGTTCCAGGTTTGGACCTAGTCGCAATAAACAGGTCTCGTCTGAGCAATTTCTTTTACGAGACTTATATAATTTTATTAATGAAGTTCTTATTCTAAAAAAACGGCTCTAATTTTGGCTCACTTTCTACAGGTTTTTGTTCAAAAACTTTTTGAAGACCGACAAGATCGAGGAATTACAAACATTTTATTCCTCTTAGGTGGGGTTTCAACGAATCATTCCAAATCGGAAAGTAGAACTCTATACCTAACTGATAGACCCTAACTGATAGAACCGACACACAATTTTTCTCAATAACTTTTATTGTGTACACGCGTGTAAAAAGGACTAGATATGCTCACATTTTCTAAGATCTAAT
This sequence comes from Eustalomyia histrio, assembly GCA_949748255.1. NCBI lineage: Eukaryota > Metazoa > Arthropoda > Insecta > Diptera > Anthomyiidae > Eustalomyia > Eustalomyia histrio. Next base: position 10,606,080 of record OX456528.1, read on the forward strand.
ACTATTATAATTTTATTTCTTGTTAATCAATTCTAATGTGACAATATAAGTCCAGTGATAAATCTAAAAGATATTATATCTTACTGCACTGGTAGACAATAAACACAAATAATAAATACAAATAATTAGGTATGATTAATCTATGATTGGATCTAACTAGATCTGCTGCCAAATCTGAGCATATACGATAAGATATGGGATATGAGATGTACTCTATGAAAATATTTGATCATATTTAGTGACAGATCTGTCTATATCTAAAGGGATCTGGAAAATTTGGTGACTTTTGTGGTCAGATATGAGTGGATATGGCAATAAAGGACAGATCTGTTCATATCTTACACCAGATCTAGTATTAGATCTAACCCATTTGATCCGTTTTTAAAGGCACACGGAGAATACAGAATTTATTGCCAACTAAATATTTTGGATGTAGTAACCGAACAATTAAACAATAAAAACATACGGTTTCGACCGAAATTATTTTGTATTAACCGAATTTCGTTCACAGCAAACAAATATATCGGTGGCTCCAACCAAAGCATTCGGTTGCAGCACTGAATACCAAAAGGTGTTTTTTAATTTCTTATTTTTTTATTGAAATAGGATCTGATTATATGTGGTTCAGATCTAATTAGATCTGGTACAATTAGATGTAATAAGATCTATTAAGATCTGATCTGTTTTGCACAGGCATTGAATATTTTTTTTTAAATGACGGTACCTTCGTTTGATTTCTATTCAAAAGTTAAACTCAATGGACAATCAAAAATGTGCATGCTGAAATAATCAATTATTATTTTTTATGTCTAAATTTACACAGTTGACCAGTGTTTGTGTAAAAAAATATATAAAACAATTTACAATTTATATATATATATATATAATTACCAATTTGTGATATTTTAAGTTTTTGTTCCCCGTTTCATTCGATTTAGTTCATAACAAAATGTGTTACCAAAAATTTTGCAAAGCTCGGCAATGATCACAATTCGCGGTGGGATGCAGAGTGTCTTATTTTTAGTATTGACCGAGTCTCAAACCATGCAATTTTATTAAATTATTTTACCCAACAATTTTTGAAAAAAAAAAAAAAATAGCTACGCGATTACTCAGCAGCTTGCGTATTTTTGGGTAAACATAAATATATTGTTAAGCAAATTTTGCTCTTGCCTTAAAAAATTAATCAAATACCGTGCCGGTACTGTGACCTTGGTATTTTACTACCTTGGAAGTTTCATAAAAAAGCTTTTCGTTAAAATTAGTGTACTTTTTATACTTTGTACGGAACTCGGTAATCTTCCTAAATAGTTAAATCTATGCAATATTTCCTACATATTGTATTTATAATATTCAAAAATGTCCAGATGTACAAAAACTATTAAAAAATACAAAACGAAATAAAAGTCGTCATCATAATAATTTTGTATGCAAGTATTGCTTACCTTTACAATTACAATTAAATAACGGCAACAAAATTATGCTAATGAGCATACAGGGTTCATATTCAAATTTTGGCAGACCGTAAGAGTAGCCCAAATATTTAAAGTCCATCAAACGGTTGAAAAACAGACACACATGAACATCAAAAATAAAAATAAAATAATAAAGAGATGGTTGATTGAATGGATAAAGTGAAATATAATTATTAACAACATCCGTTTTTATACACGAGTATGTGTGTGTGTGTGGTATAAGCTTTAAATGGTCGGTCATATATCACATTTACAAAAATACATACTGTCCTGTTTGTACAAATGTGCGCATCCCAACCCTTTCCTTTAATTGTTGCGAGTGTATATGTGTGTGTGTATGTGAACAGAACAAATGTTATACGATCCTTGAGTGTAAACGATCTTCTAGGGTACAACGCGTAGCATTAAAAAAACAGCAAAAATCTCTGTCCTTCCTACCTGTGCTGTAAAAGACCGACCAGCCGGTCGGTCCGCTGTTTACTTGGCCGTTTGTATGATGATGTTACACGTGTGATTTTATTTTTTTGTTTTATTCATTGTTGTTGCTTTCACGCTTTATCCTTAACACATAAAATGATGAATGTTCAAACACATGTCCATTTCAACAAGAAACAGTAAAAAAAATATTAATATTTTTTAATTTATGCAAAGTTTTTTTGTTGTGTATTATGTGTGCATTTGATAAATATAAATTGAAAATTTGATATGTCTCCAAACATACCACTCCTCATACACAGTGTCCACACATAAATAAATATCAGAGAATATTTTCCTATTAATAAAATGAAATAATAATGAAATCAAATTACTTGTTTTCACATATTTTTTTAAAACATTATTATTAAAACTCTTCTTAAATCACTTGAAAGAACACACTACCACATGACCCCCATAATCGAAATTATGGAAGGCAAAACAAAAGCAACAAAACATACATTACTTGGGATTCACATCTACCTCTTAAAGGTGTAAAAGTAATTTCACATAACCCCTTTCCTTTGAGTATTTGTTATATAAGCTGTTTCTAACCATGAGTTGTTGAGGGTATTGTTGCAGAATGAGGCTGACGATGACCTGGCCCTCTAGCTCTGATCCTCACAATTTCTACATTTATAAATTAGTGTTTGCAATTCCATTGTAACTTTTAATTATGACCTCGAACCTAACAAAAACACCTAAAAGCGTTTAACAGCAGCAATTTTAAAATATTTTTAAAGCCAAAAATTGGTTGACAAGATAAACAATGTATGTAAATGTATTTATTTCACACATAAGTATTTAAAAAAAAATCTTTTTATAATAATATAAGCATAAATTACCAGAGATGGTAACAAGCAAAATCCAATGTATTTAAAGCAAACATATATTGGAAAAAGCAAGAGTAAAAAGGTTGGAAAAACACACTTTTTTACAAAAAAGAACAAAACTAGTAGAAAAAATATATTTTTTTTACTTGAAAAAAAAAAAAAAACACTGAGGCAAAATATTCACATAGAAATTTAAAGCTCAAAAACTTTAAGCAAAAGCTCGAAACTGGAGAATCTAAAAAGGAGAAATATCAAACATGAGTAAAAAATAAAAAAATCAAATTAGTCTTCCCTGTTAATTACACGAACATGAAGTTTTTTATGGTAAAATATACGCTTGATTAAACATTTTTAATAGTTTACCATATACAGGTTTTAGACTCTTACATAGAAGAATTTTAAATTTTAATATACATCTTTTATTTAGTTAATATAATATACTTACTTATATTTCAAGTTTGAAAACAATAATTATACTAATAAAATTATATGACCAAATATTTTCTTTGTATTTTTATTTATTGAATTTTTAAATAATTTTTGAAAAAAATATTATAATTTTTTTTATTCTATAATATTATTTTTTGTTTTGTTGCAAAACCTTTACAAATTGTTTTTTTTTTTTAACATATGTTATAAGCTTAAAATTGAGCTTATTTTCTAATATTTTACATATAGGCCAACCAAAAATGCTCTTAAAACTATGCTTAAAGCCCTTAAACAATTATTCTGTAATTGCTTCAATAAAAAATAATCAATATTACCTTTAATATTGATAATTTTTCATTGAATTAATATATTTTATTTGAGGGATTTAAGAACTATATTTTTTGTATGGTAACGTCAATATAAAAAGCTAGTGTTTCACTTATTGCCGCCAGTCGTCTACACCAAGATTCAATAATTTTAACTAAAAGTTGTATGCAATAAGTTTTCCCGTATCAACATGATAGACGTGGTTATTTCGATTTTATTCATTCAACACCATAACTAACACCTAAAGAAAGAAAATAGAAAATATATGTAGTATATTCAAACATGCAGTTCTATACAACTTATGGTACGTATATGTTGTTTTAATTATACATTTATGTTTAATATAAGAATGTAGATAAAATACGTCATCGTTCTGAAATCGTTCCAGGTAATATTGTTGTAATTGGTTTAGAAGTGACTGTTGTGGTGAGATGTAATTACCCCCACAGGCATTTTCTCCATTTACATTAAGGAAATAAGGAAATTATATCCGAAATTTTATGGAAAAAATCCCAAAAATTATAGTGTCCCTATGGGGGCAAAGACCGATTTGTTGTGAGGATTATAGTAAATTTTTAACCTACTACTAAAAAAGCTTGCCTCAGCGAAGTCGGCTTCGGAGATACGTAGCATACATTTAAAAACCCTAATGATGGTCATGGGCCGGCTATGAAGAAAAGATATACTCATCGAAGCCGGCTTCGGATATAGCACAGAGTAGAAAACCCCTTAACCCGGCCGCAGACACGGAAGAACTATACTGCACGCAGAGAAAGCATAGTTGGGGAAATCACATAGGTTTGTTGTTTTTTCGAAGTTTATATAAATCTATATATATAAAAAATTGTTGCAAGTGAGTTGTGACTTTATAACTCACGAACGGTCGAACCGAATCCCATTAAATTAGGGTTTGTTTGTATGGTCGTGTAGATGGTTTATCTAAAGCTTGCACGAAATTCGCGTCAATTCGTGAGTTATGACTTTTCATGTCAACATGTGATTTTGTCCATATAAAAAAAACAACAACAAATACGTAGGCGCCCATGAGCGTGTGCAGTATGTACTTCATACACACGGTAAATACACGTTGTAGCGCACACACGCATAAACATTGACAGCTGTCAGTGAGTGATCATTTTAAGGTTATTTTTCTTTGAACTCGCGGATTGAGAAACCAATGAACCAATGAATTTGATTCAATGTTAATATTCATGCGTGTTCGAAGCACGCCGGGATCCGCTAGTATAGCATAAAAATATAAGTTGATATTGACGAGTTACGTACACTCTAATAAATATCTGTTGAAATTTACCCAACTTATACTAGGAAACTGTACTCCTACTATAAATTGGGTAAATTTACTCTGTGTGCGTAAACGAAAAAAAGTACACACATTATGCGTAAGTTGGTACACATATAATGGGTAATTTTACATTGATAGTGAGTAAAAATTGAATGAAATTTTAAAAGTAATTCGAATATTTACTAAAATTGTGCGTAAAAAACCTATTTGAAGAGTAAATATACGCATTAAATGCATTTCTATATGCGTAATTATATAAAAAATGGGTATATTTACCAACGCATGGTGAAAGAATAAATTTATTATATTGTTACGATTTTTACCCTTTATAAAATCGTTGATTTATTTACCTTTTAAACAAATCGAGTTCTTTCTATATTGCAAATAATAAACACTGTTTGAAATTATTTATAGCTCTATTTATTTATAACAGTCACTGAAAATTACAGAAAAACACTTTAATAGCACACTTTATTTACACGATGTAGATAGGCTAAACGTTAGCTTTATAAACTGAACTGCTGCGTCACCGAGTATCAGTATTTATATGAGTAGTCAGGTATTCTAGTTATTTCCAGTTTATTACGGCACTAGATTTTTCCAGCTGTCAAAATTCGTGTGAAGAAATTTCTAATTGTAGAACTTTCTTGTAACAATATGTATGTATGTTTTAATAATAATGAATTATAAATATAATACATAATATAATATCATACATATATGTATGAACTTTTTAATCGCATCTATATGTATTTTATATGTATAGCATATTCATATATGCTCATACATGAAATCATGTATGACCATATATAACCATATATTATAATTTTGAATAAACACTTACAATTTTTTTATGAAAACAAGACAGTTTTATGACTGTGTATGTAAGTCATGTTTTTTTTATTTATAATTATTCATTGATTATTGTCAGCATTTTATAGTTACATAATAATCATATTTTTTCAGTGTCAGAATTTTTGTTTCCACAGTATGGGTATAGCCAATCATGTTATAAAATAGAAAGTGGCAATCATGAAATAATAAAATATTTATTATAATAATGATGGTTTGAAACTATTTATTAACCATTAACTTGATTGTGACAACCATACCCGAATGCAGCAAGAATAATATTGTAGCAGTGAACATGTTGCAACCATATTTTTCTTTGCGTATGGGATTATGACTATTCTCACAATGGGGATTTCGTCCATTTGAAAAACGGTCTTAACGCCCTTCCCCTGGGAGGACATTTCTAACTAGGGATAGTGACTAAAATTAAAAACTTTCGACAATACATAACGAATTGTAGAATTTTAATGCTAACACCTTCCCGCCGCAATTATGTGCCATTTAATGTTAAGCTTTTTGCCTTGATCTATATGCCAAAAATTCATTAACAAACGATACAGAAGGTTTGTAATTTTTTATTTTCGTATGCAAAATTGGCTGGTAAACCAAAGTCAATACTGGATATCTCAGATATAATACGCGATATCGAAGAACGGGTTTCGGCATCTTAAAGAGAACGTTATATGTGTTTAACCCATTCCAACTCAAAATAATATTCGTGCCTAAGTTTGCATATCCCTGTTCGCTTATATTAAAAACAAGACATGCGAACGCCTGCTCACTTCCTTAACAACTAAACAACAAAAAATTTTAAATAAAATAAAAAATTGCCGTTCAGTTTTGTTTGTCTTTTGTAAAGAAAATTTTTTTTCTCCATTTTTTGTTTTGTTGAAATTTATCAGCAATCTATAGAAGTTGGGGTAGGTTGGTGTGGTGTGAGTATTTTACACCCAATGGATACTAGTATTTACTTAGCGCACTTCCTTCCTTTTAAACGGAAATGACACCAAAAAAATTAAGAAAAAAGGAATATTTTTTTTAAGAAAACGCCAACCATATTAGAAGAAACATTTAAAAATTTAATTTAGAAGAAGTGCGGTAAGTAGAAAAATCAACAAAAAAAAATCAAAAAGGACAACAACAGGGCTTTCGAAGTGAGTGGCTGCTTAAATAAACCAACAAACTGAAGAAGCGAAAAATACACACAGAAATAACGAATTTATAAAGATGGCCTGTCCAAGCAAGAGAAAAGGATTTAAAAAAATATATATATGTATAAATATGTTTTTGTATATATGTATGTATGTGTAATAGGGTGAACAAGAAAAAAAATATTTTTGGAACCTTACCACTGAATTAGATTCCTTTTGGTGCGAAAGAAAAGGAAAAAAACTTTGTGAATTTTTTTAGGTTTTTCAAAAAGGTTGCGGTCGCAGTTCCTTACTTAATTTGGGTTTTAAGTTTATTTTTTAATTTTTATTCTTAAATATGTTCTAAATGTTAAAATAAAGACAAATTTATGGAATAAAACATTTAAATTTAAAAATATACAATATATCACCCAGCATCTTATCAAATATCTTTTAAATTTAAAAATATTGTACAAATCTGTACATTGTGTATTTTTAGATTTAATTTTTTCAATTAAATTGTTTTTAATTTAACACCTAAAACATATATAATTTTATAAAAACAACTTGCAATTCGTAAAAGACACATAATTCAGGGATAAAGCCTAACAAATTCGAAACATTTTTAATTTCTGGGCACCTTTATAATATAAATATTTATATATGTGTATATAAATAAGTAACAAGGAAGGTATACCCGATGTAACCAACCGATATTGCTTCAATTTGGATATGTGAAAGAGGCTCAATCTCAGAAAAAAACGCAGATTTATTTGTACACACAGAAAAAACCGCAATGTAAAATCAACATGAAAAATGTTAATTTGAAGTCATTTTAAATTTCTGCAAAAAAAATAAATTAATTTAATATTTACGTTGTTTCAAATAAAATCAACAGTGAAACATGTTAATTTTAAATTAAAAATTGTTTTTTTAAATTGTTAACGTAAAAATAAAATTGTACACATTAATTTTTACCTTTTTCAAGGTAAAAATAACATTGGTCAATGTTAAATTTTAAAGTTGTAATTTTGTAGTAAAAATTAAAGTTTTTCAAGTAAAATTTACATTGGTTTGTTTAAAAACAACACTAACCATTGTAAAATCAACACTAAAATCAAATAAAAATAACAACTAAGCAATGTAAAAATAACACGAAAAATGTAAAAATTAAATGATTTCATGTAAACTCGTAAACAAATTTCAAAAAGTACAGCTACTTAAAAAAACAAAAAACAAGCATTCTTATTGTGTTTATTGTAGTGTGCTTAACAAAGTGGGTGAATTTTATTCTAAAAAATATAATAATGGCTGCGTCTAACAATAATAATAAGAATTTAGAAAGTCTGGTACAAAACCTTGTGTCTCTTCAAGAAACCATTAATTTCAAGAGCGATGAAGAAGGAAATTTAATTTTAAATATTCCAGTGGTTAAAAATACAAATCAAAGTTCTCAATTAGACGAGCTGTTGAAAACTTTTGACTTATTGTAAATGAAGTAAAGCCTTATTTGACAAGTAAGTATCTCTTAATCTATTTTTGTTTATTTTGTAACAAAAACTAAATTATTGCTTAGGAGCTGAAATAACATTTGAAAGCCTAAAATACATATAAAAAGAGGACATAAAGGAAGCTATACCACCTTCGAGCCTGTTTCCGAAAAAAAAATAATTTTTTGGAGAAAAAGTGAGGTACACTTAGAAAAAAAAGTTAGTAGAAAAATTTGTAAACGGTTTTCAATCCCACTTTACTGTTTTGTACTGATTTTTAGTAAAAAAATTATTATTTAGCAAATCTCTTTGCTATTTACATTTTACAAATTACAGAATTTTTACAGAATATCTACAAACTTTCGTTGCTAATTTTAGAAATCATTTTACAAATTTTTAAAAACCGATTTGCTAAAATTAGCAAAAAAAATTACTAATTTTAAAAAAGTCGATATTGAAGGAAATGTTATTTCTTATAATTTAAACTTATACATACAAACTTAAATTGCCCTAAAATATTACATAGGATTAAAAAAGGGATCGGAAGTGAAGATACCGACTCATGTCTAAAAAGAGGACATCCACATAAAATAGCACTAAAAAGGTTTTTAGTTCTAAAAATCAGCCCTAAAAACAATTAAATTTAACCTTAAAAGTAAAAAAAAATTGACCAAAATATTTTTCAAAACAGAAATTACCATATTAAAACAAAATGATAAATTCGTTTATGTTTTAACAATTTTTAACATTTTTAAGCCTTTGATTTTTTTTCATTTTGTATAAAACATCTATTAAAAAATATCAAAAAAAAAAATTTAAACTTTGTACTAATATTTTAACTAATTTTTTTGCTGATTTTAGCAAACAGATTATAAATTCCACTTTACAAAAAGTATACTAAAATCTAGTAGCGGCTACTAATTTTTCTACTAATTTCATTGTACTACACGTCAGCAGACATGTGTTGCTAAGATTAGCAAAAAATACTGCTGGGCTCAAATTAGCAGAATTTCCCATAATAACAGCAAAATTTTCAGTTGCCATTACAGACTTTTTTTGGTGAGTGTAAAGACAAAGTATTTTAAATAATCTAATTGTTTAGTTTTGCCTAACCTTTCTATAATTTTGCTATGTTACATGGTATTGATGACCATACATTGTCTGAAACAATTGCCGATAAAGTAGTCCCTTGGTTACAAAATCAATCTAATGTTAGCACAACAAACACTCCGAGTTCATCCCTTTGCACATCAGATGAGGGTTCCAAGACATCTAAGGCAAACTAAGAAATCAAGGTTTTTGTAACCATTAATTGTTGTTACTTTTTTAGAGTCTTAAACTTATTTAAGAAGACAGCCTTAAAGGAAAATCCATTACAAGTTTTTATGAAAAAATTCTCATTATTGGAGGACATTTTTTATCGCAATGTAAAATTATCGCCAAAAGATTTGCCAGCAATAGTAGATGATATAATAGAAAACTTTTCTTGTGCTGGTAAACTTTATAAAAAATACGTAAAGGACAAAGCGTGATTCAGATTCGATTTAGCATAATGATTGTTCTGAATTTGATGAACCAATTTTACTGGCCTTAAAAGCTTCTCTCTCAAGGGAGTTTTCTAACTGCGATCTATAAGTAATAATGAATTTCTTAGCGATTGACCACTTTAAAATAATAGCAAATATGACGAACTAGTAAGTTTTATTTAACTTAGAAAAGTGATCTATTATTAACTTGCACTATTTATTTTATTAGATTAATATATTAGATTAATATATATTAAAAGCCACCTTCTTTAGAGTAAATGGAGAGTGTTTATTCTAAAACTTATGTTCTATGTTATGAAGTTTAAACTCGCAACTTTGATGATAATATCCAATCACATGTAGTAGGCAAGTTAAAGGATGAAATAATTTTAAAAGAATTCCATGAATTTACAAGTTCACCTTTACATCTTTTCCCAATTAATAATGGTAAAATGTATTTGAGAAATAAATTTTTGTAAATTTTGTTGAATTAATGTTATACTTATATATGCAAAAACAAATAAATGAATAAAATGTAAATTGTGTTTTACTAAACCAAGATTACTTTAAAGTTATTTTAATATAGAAATCATTTCAAATTTACAAGGAATTTCATGTTATTTCAATATGGTAATCATTTTAATATTAAGTGATTTAATAGTAAATTTTAAATGAAATTCGTGTTTATTCAACATGAAATTCATGTTATTTTTACATTTTCTACTGTTGATTTTAAAGGACTTAAACATAATTTTTACATGATAATCCCTTAAATTTTACTGGAACAAAAATGTAAATTTTACATGATTTCCAATTGTTTTTATTAAAAAAAAATTAATGTTTGTTTTATTGTAAAATCATGTTAAATTAACAGAAAACGCTAATGAAGCAAAATCATTATTAAAAACTGTTAAATTAATATTGTTTTAATTGATTTCACAATGATTTTTTTCTGTGTGTATGTGAACATGTCTAAAATTTACGAAATTCGAATTAATTTGTACTCAGAACTATAGTCCTACAAAAAATTTGCTGATACCCATATTGCCTACATTCAGAATATTATCATTCAATTATTTGTATATTGTCTTCTATACCACTAAGGTCATTTAAAAGCCTAATTAAATTTCTTTGAAAGAAACTTAAGATTTCCTTATATGAAATAGAAGAAAAAATACGTGTTCATTAATTTTCTCTGCTCTCATATCCATTTCTAAATTTCTGCGAAATCAGTGGGTGACCCAGGAGATACCTTCCTTGTAAGTTATCAGAAGTTATTTCTTACCATTAATATCGTTGGATGGGTGAAAGTATTGTATGGGGCCATTTGTTGCTTGTTTAATTGTGCGAAAATCAAGGAAAAATAACTCAAACATTGTGGCATAAAAAATTACTATACATTTAATTTCAAACAAATATAATTGTTTAAAAACAAAAAGAAAACAATGCCGAATTACCCTTTAACTTATTCAAAAATATTTTCCAACAATGCTGACGTTCAGAAAGACATATTAATCATTCAGCATCATCAAAGGAGAACGAAAAAAAAAACAAAATAATAATAGTAAATTTGGAAAAACAGAATATTCTGATTGAATGGTATAGTTTTGTTTGAATTCCTTTGTTCGGGTGCGCCTGCGTACGTTCATGTTTCATTTAAACGTTTGGGGTTTTCATTTCTAAATTATGCATAAATTTGTGACTATCAAAATTAAGTGAGCATTAATTTTTACAATCAACCCTCCCTTATTTTTGAGTTAATTCCTTTTTCCCTTTTTATTTAGCACATTAAAAAATCAATTTGGTTAGGTTAAAAAATTAGAGTTAAACCACAGTAGGTATTCTTAACAGAAAGTTAAAAAGGCCATACGAAATCGTTTTTTAGATTTTAGAACTGAGGACGCTTTTCTAAGCAGAAAGACCACACTGGTCCTTTGGTTCGTACCTAAACCATAAGCAAAAGTTTTGCTAACACTTAGTCGAAAGGCAAAAATTCTTGCTAAAACCAATATAACTTTAAAAATTTATTGTATAAAAATAATTATTAGTAAAATAAAAACAATTCAATTACTTCCTGTAAACTGCCTTAAAACGATATTTTCTAAATGTACACATTTTTGGCGTCCTTTTGTTTTATGTATATATACAAGATAGATCCAACAATCTTCCACGGTTGTATTTTTAATGATTTTTTTTGGCTGTATAACATCTTCATCTTGTCTATCCTAACTAAAATGTGTTATTCAGCACAACATTGGAAATAAAATTAGTTACTGGCACTGATTCAAAATTAGTTTATTGCTGAAAAAAGGAACTTAAACATTTGCTGGAATCACAGTTTTAGAAAAAAAATCCGAAAATTAATACACTTAATATACAAAACGTTTTGTTAATTTCCAAATAACTTTTATTTTTGAGTGCATAAAAGCGGCTCCTTGCCAGTACTGGGAAGTAAAATAATATTTAAATTAAAAAGAACACAAAGTTAGTTTTCAAAGATTGATTTGCAAGATTCTAGGTACAAACGTATGCATAAAATTTTTCTGAAATTCTTCTTCTATTTTTATTTATTTAGTTATTTACTCAGTCTATAGAAAATAAATTTCTTACTAAGAGCATGTAAGAGTAAAAATATAAAATTGTGGTAAAAATTAATTATTTAAATCTTAATAATAAAGTTTTAGATTTTTGAAAAACTTGAATTTATGAACTTTAACATTAGCTGACCACAATCATTATTTAAATAGTTAATTATACAAAAGCAATTTTAAAATATATTTTTTTAATTCAATTAAAGCGGCGTCCTTTTTAACCATTTTGATTTTTGACAATCTTGGCATATTTTAAACATAATCGATAATTTGCTCCACAGAAACACTAGGCTTGAATAAAGATAAGTTAAAAACAATCACCAAATCTTGTTTTCTTATCGTTTTCACAAAGATCACGTTTGCTCTTCCTTTTTCATTTAACATTAATCCATTCTGAATTATTTGCTGGGATGTCAGTTTCTTTCAGAGAAATTATTAGAATTCTAAGGACAACATAATCTTGCTACGCACATCATTACAACTAACAGCAGCGTTACTAACATCATTATCACAGATTTGCTCTTCGTATGTTTACTAGAACTAACGCAGCATAACTAACATAATTTTCAGAACTTTAAGACAAACAATAACTTGCTCTTCGCGTACCACATTAGATTTTAATTTATTTACATTGCGATCAACAACATTATTATTATGTAAGTCGATTTGGACTCTATAGTTTTTAAAGAAAAAATCAAAAATTGCTGTAGTATTATTTTTAAAATTAATTTAAAACCCCGATAGGCTAGTTGGTAGCGTGCTAGGCTATCAGTGCGGGGGTCGTGGGTTCGATTCCCACCGATAGCCTTTGTTGCTAGTGCTCGGTTAGGGTATTAGGGTATAATTTGTAATTATATGATTAATATAAAGAAAATAAAAAAGAATAATTTAAAATCCCAGTAAACATCCGATAATGTCAATATTAAGAACAAATGAGTTGTACAATTTTCTAAATATATCATTAGACGTCAGTATCTGTCTCATATTTGGCAGCATAAGTATTGGCCCATCTTTGGACCTACATATATGAACCATATGCTCGGCTACCTAAGATCAGTCAAAACTAAAATTTCTATCTGCTTTTTTGTTTGTTATATTCATAATCAATTATTGATGCAAGTATATTTTAGACCATTACAAATTCGGACCCAAACACTTAATTGACTTTCAACCACTTTGGTGTGGGGTATTCTATATAGTCAGTATGTCTAATGTTAACTTTTATACTCGTTAAATTTGTATACAGTTTTCCGTAAAGTCTCATAATTCATTTCATAACTCCGGAAAGTATCAATTTAATTTCGTGCAAAATAAATATTTTGCAAATTTAAAAATTTATACAAATTTAAGAATTTGCAACCATTTATGGTATATTTCTGAGGAAAGAGTAGCTCTTGCCTTTTTGGATTCAAATATAAGTTTTAAAGAAAAACGGTTGAAAAACTTAAATTAATAGAACCTATTATAAAATTAAAAAATGGTCGGTATTATTTGAATTTAATAAACTTTCAAAAATACTCCTTGAGTGATTTTCTATCAGAGAAAACAACGTATTTCTTCAGTCGTTTTAGTTTATCCCTGGAATTTCTAAAGTTTGGTGCTTCAACTTGAGAAACATAATTTGAATTTGCTGAGAGAGTAGTTAAATTCATTCAAGATTTTAACAGAATATTAACCAATGATGAAGAGGAAAAACAATTGTGGCTTCAGGTTGTTGTGGCTAATCGACAAAATATTCGTCGTATAAAAATCTGATCTAATATTATATTCATAAATTTAAAAAATATAGGTCCAGAAGCCAACTGGAATCAAAATACTTTAAAATTTGGCCATGCTGATAAGAACATCTCTAGGGAGGATCCATGTTCTCGCAAAGAAAAAAGAACATCCCACATATTACATGTATACAGGTTAACAATAAAGAAAAAACTTCACTATTCAAATTTCTTGTCGACAAAATTACAATAAAAATTCTAAAAAATACTTTTTCATCAACACCGTCAGATTTTGCCACAACATCAATATTGAGACTTTGAACATAATTTTATAAAAATATTTCTGTGAAAAAATGTGCTTAGAAATTGTAAATTATGAATAAGTGGGGATAAGCTAATAGAATGCGGGACAGTCCTGTCAACGGTAGGATAATGCGCCAAAAGCATGATGATTGTTTTTAGGAATATGGGGTGTATTACCAGATATATTTCCGTACACTCAGAAAAGAAGTTAGTAGAAAAACTTGTAAACGGTTTTCAATCCCATTTTATTATTTTTGTACTGATTTTTAGTAAAAAAATTATTATATAGCAAATATTTTTGCTATTTACATTTTACAAATTACAGAATTTTTACAAATTTTTGTTGCTAATTTCAGAAATCATTTTACAAATTTTTGAAAACCGATTTGCTAAAATTAGCAAAAAATTTACTAATTTTAAAAAAATGGATATTGAAGGAAATGTTATTTCTAATTAAAACTTACACCTACAAACATAAATTGCATTAAAATGTTACATAGATTAAAAAAATAGATCGTAATATTCACTTACTCATGTCTAAAAATAGGACATCCATTTATAATAAAACCATGGTTGGCAAGCAATACCTTTTTATTATAACGATAGTTGTCTATCACGCTCTGATCAATACCGATGCATGTGTCTTTAAATATCACGAGGTTTACTACCTGTTAAATTTTGTTATATTTGCAAAATACCGTCATAAGTCGATGTTTTGGTAGTTAATACATTTAAAAATTGAATTCGTAAAATAGCGCACTAAACCGGGTTATACAAAAAGACATTTGCCTTTAATGGAATGGCCATTTTAAAATTTTCATATCGGTCTTAAAGTAGCTGTGGTAGCCAACTACAGTTATTATGAAAAGGTATTAAATGCCAACCATGTATAAAACACTTTTATTTAGGATCTGTACAAAAACCATGTAAGCTAGTGTAATAAAAGCATATTTTCTTATGCTAAATTGCCCGTTTACAAAAAAATACCGTGTTGAAATTACGAAAGCAGGTTAACATATACATAATACCACAATGTACCCAGCAAAACTTGCCAATACCATGTAATGGGAAAGGTAATAAGAAAACAATAATTATAGTACCTACACTTTGGTTAAACAACACATAACTTTATCATGGGAATGTGATGGGAGGTAAATGGTTACCAAAAGCTTACAAGCTTACAATGTTCCGTTAGCTTCTACCTTTTCCAGGCGAAGATCTTTGCCACCTGTGTATGTGCATCGGAGTTTCTTAGAAAGGCTACAAAGGGCGGGGGGGGGGCATTAAGTCTCCCAATAGACTTGGTGGATCCAACAAATTAATACTAACCTGGGTTCCTGTGCACGAGAACCATGCGGGCAACGAACGGGCTGACAGGTTGGCCAAGTGCGGGGCCCGTCGTCACTTTTTTGGTCCTAAATATTTCGGTGGTGTAAATCTTAATGTTATTATTGGCCAGCACCAAGCTAAGAGATCCATTATCCCGTCTAGTGGAAAATCCAGGAGACTTCTTTCTCTGAAAAGGAAGAACTTAAGGACCTTAACATAATTTTTCACTGGACACTGTAATCTCAGATACCATTAAAGTTCTGTCCGATTCGGATACTTGTAGGTTCTGCTGAAATAGCGGATCATATAAATAGATAAATTTCCACTTAAGCTTTTTACTCCAACGGACTTTTGAATAAAACTAGGTAAAATGGTAAAACCCCAGAAAAAATTAACTAATAGCAGCTCATTGATTTTTGCGTTACTAATAATGACCTACCCCTGCCCACTGAATTACTTCTAAACTGAAAATAATGAGTTACTAATAATGCATTATATGTACATCTACTTATATTACATACTGCATTACTTTAAAAGTGAAAATAATGAGTCAATAGTAATGCATTATATAGTTGCTTATATTCCATACTTCATTACATTCAAAATTAAAATTATGAGTTTTTAATAATGCGTTATACTCCTAATGAGTTTCTAATAATTCAAGTCAGTTTTAAATTTTAACTAGTTATTTCACCTTACCTATAACTCGTAAGCTTGTAGGCAACTACTAGCTACCTCCAAAAAAATCCCTATGTCAAAATAATGAGCTTATCTGACAAACTTTAACCAGTTACTGCTCATTCTAAATTCCATTATTTGGAAGGTCTTTTTTTTCCTGGGACTAGTAAAAATGTAAATACAACTTATGTACAGAATTTAAAAACTGGTAAGTTGTAAGTTAAAAATTGATATAAATAACATAAACCAATCTATTAATTTATTTAATTTATTTATTAACAATTAATTTATAAATATAACAAAGTTTAGTACTTAACCATAGTTATGAATCTCAAATTTATATAAAAATATTTGTGGTTAACGTTTAACCTTTATTGTTTATAAAATAAGTTACCCGTCATAGATATGAGAATTAAAATCATTTAAAATCACAGTTTTGGAAGTTATAAAAAAGAACTGCTTTAGAAGGGGAAAATCAGAACTAAATGATACTTTGGAATCAATAAAAAATTGATTGCTTAAGAAAAACTTTAATTTTTTTTTTTTGCTGGGCAGGTATTGCCTGACCAATATTTTGCTGGGTAATTTTCTAACCTTATAAACAAAAAATTAAAAGGACTAGTTTTAATAAATGTGGTTATGACAGTTTATGTTCCTTTTTTTTTGTAAAAATATAGGTAAGAAATCATTGTTTGTAAAAACGTTTCAGTTAACAATAACATAAGAACAAAACAACATGCGCTAACAGTTTCATGCTACAGTGCGCATGGGTGAAACCATTTGCCTTATATAGACACTTAAACCGATTTATAAAAAAAATAAAAAGGGGTTAAATACAATATTTCTTTAATGTTGTTTTCTTAGTTTCAATTATAAGAATTGTTTTTTTCTATTATTATTATTTTAACTACATATATGGTTAAAACTTCCTAAATTGTCCACACCATGTTCCGAAAGTTTTCAAATTTATTTGTAAAGACAATATATTAAAAATGATTCGAAAAACAATTATTATGAAATTTGCATTATAGTATATTCTTACAGCCATATGCATAGACATTTTGTTGATTTTTATAACACACTTATAAATCAAATTAAAATGCTAAACACTTACAAATTTTCTTTATAAGTCTGTTATAAGAACCTACTAAATGTCTATGCATACGGCTGTTAGATTAAAAATAAACAAAAAATCACAACATTAAAAATGCAATTTTCTGAAGAATATTTGTGTAGAACTCATTATCTTAGAAATTTAAAAGGCAAACACTCTGAAGTTTTAACCCATTGAACTTAACGCAAATATGCTGGGTATACTTTTTCTCATAAAGCTTTGCGAATATATATATATGTATATATCTCTTTAAAAATACAAAATTTTTTAAATGTAGCAAATTATTATTTTGGGTTTTTACTAATGTTAGTGTTATGACAATATTTTACAAAAATTTAATGAAAATCATAAAACATGGATAGTGGATAGTTTTGGAATTGAGCGCCCCGGTAGGCTAGTTGGTAGCGTGCTAGCTTATCAGTGCGGGGGTCGTGGGTTCAATTCCCACCAGAGGCTCTGGTCTGTTTTCGCTACAACGAGCCGAAGGCCTTTGTTGCTAGTGGTCGGTTAGGGTATTAACATATAATTTGTAATTATATGATTAATAAATAAAATAAATAAATAATAGTTTTGGAATTTTGTCCCACATGTAATATAAATACATATGCTATTACTGTGGAACATTGTTACATGTAAGTAACGCAGAAATATTATATTTTCATTGTTATTTGAGTGAATATTTTGTGGTTAAAATAACACGCATATATAACTTGAATATCATAATCGTATACAATTCTAAAACTTCCCCGCTATAAATAACACGGTGTAACAAAATAACAATAAGCACTGTTTATAATTTTCATATAACATAGTGCGGGTTTTACAATTTTGATAGCGCTGACATATATGTGGCTTTAGCAATAAGCGTGTAAGTCCACTTTTCTCAATTTTGTGATGTCCATGTTAAATTGCTAAATTTCTATATCACTTTTTTGAAATATTTTAATTTCCGATTTTTTATAACCAAACAAATCGTTATCGTTTATCGGTGTTGATTTGTATGGAGAGTTAAATTTTCGAATAACGGGTTTTTCATCTTTCAATACTCAGTAGGGCAACAACTTTTTAACATCTTGTGCAAATTGGCATAGTATAGTCGAATAGGCCATTAAAAATAATGAAGAAATACGTTTTTACATTTTCGCTGGCGTCAAAAAAGTTCACGCACCAACAGCGATGAAGTTAAAAATTTATTTTTAGTTTTTATTAAAAATATCATATTTTCATTCTGTTTTATATATATTTATATGCCAAAAAAATGGAACCGTTTATAACAATTAGGGGTGAAGGGAAAGTTTCCCGCCAACCGCGAATTTTTCTTTAATTTAAATAAAGTAAATTAGAATTTATACCCAGCAAAAACATGGTATCAACTACTTACGTGCTTAATTACTTTTGTTCGCGATGTCCAAAAAGTAATGGGTCCTCATTATTTTTTGGCTGTTCGTAAGCGAGGGGGTAATGACCACCCATTACTTTGTGTTTTTTGTAAGTTAGAAGGTAATGACCACCCATTACTTCTTATTAAAATCATAGGCTGGTAAGTAGTTGATACCATGTTTTTGCTGGGTATGTAATATGGATACAAGATGATTCATTAATCAAAAACCAGAATAGGAATAATATTTGTGCAGAACGTGCCATAAGATCTGTAAAGCATATATATCCATTTTGCAAATTTACACGTACTTTAAACTTAAAATTTTTATAATATATTATTACTTAAAATCGAGTTCAAGATCCTTTTATAAAAAAATAATAATAATGATTATTTATTATTTCTTTTCCTCCAATATTTCGTCACCACATTGGGTGACTTCTTCAGGGAAATTCACCCAATGTGGTGACGAAATATTGGAGGAAAATAAATAATAAATAATCATTATTATTATTTTTTATAAAAGGATCTTGAACTCGATTTTAAGTAATAATATATTATAATATTGAAGATCGAATAAAGCAGGATAAATATAGTTAAAATTTTTATATTATATTTTTATATTTTTCAGATTTTTTTTTGTATTGCTTTATAAAATAAATTTGGTGCGTGAAGTTTTTTTTGTTAAATAACCTATGTGGTTTGAGTGTACTTTTACTATATTGTTATATCTCAAAAATATACTACACAATTCAATTAGTTTCTATTCATATTATTATTTTAATTTTTTATTAGAGTGTTAATATTAAAAAAATAATGTATTTATTACAATATCTTTTGCAAATGGAAACTTTTTTGTTTGAATTTTTGCAAGAATAGTTTTTATATAAGTTAAGATACGCATTGCAACACTACAGAATATTCGTGGCAAACATAAGTGCTACCCTGCAATTTTACTTTTTATGAAATATTATCGCTACACGCGCACTCAAAATATTATTATGACATTAATTTGGTAGCAGACGCTACCTTGCATTTTTATTCTTTATTCTTGCTCACACAAAACGTTTGATTTCCGATTTGCTGACGAGCATAATTGCTGTGGGTTTGTTTCGATTTAAGTTGTAGAATTCTTTATTAAAGAGTAGTATTAAAAGAGTACTCGAGCTCGCATAGCGAGATTAACGGAATTAGTTAAATAACAAAAATAACACTAAAGTAAATCTCGTATTGTTAAACTATAAGTTGAAAGTAAATTTTGTAATGTGGAACTTTAAGTTGTATTGGCACTCATGAATTATAAAAGATTAAATTGGAAAAATAAAAATTTATAAAATTAAACAAGATATATGTGACTTTTATTGAACGACATTAATCAGCTCGCATAGCGAGAGGTGCAAGTATAATTGGCGCACAACACAAAAATAAGTGAAAAATCCTCATAGAGGATAATAAAGAAAAATCCTCATAGAGGAAAAAAATCCCAACACAAAACAGTAAAGAAAAAAAGTGGAAGTAATTCAAATCAAAACAAAACAATTGAGCCTTACAAGTATCAAAAACATAAAAAAAAAGAAAGTGGTACCTAAGGAAAAAACTAACAAACCTTTACAAGTATTGAAAACTCGATTTCAAGCAAAATTAAAAACTAACAAAACTTTTACGTATCTATGATTTGACAAAATATTCGCAAACTACAGTGACAATAATAAATATCTACTTGAAGGACACAATTGGAAATTCGGCAACAACCCCCACATTTAAAAGGACTCATCATGCACAACAACTATATGATAAGGGTCATGTAAGCATTAGAATAAGAATATTATTTTATAAATTAGTAGTTCTTAGAATTTTTTTTTTGGAAACAAAAGAATTATTTAAAAAAAATACAAAGAATAATTAGGCACTTCTACAGATTAGAAACTGTTTAACACAATAAAATAAATATAAGAATAAACCTTGTTTTATATCAATTTCGGATTTGGAAAATATTTCACTTCAGACTCAAAATAGCTCGGTCAGAAAATCTTGCTAGTTTTCCCAAAGTTAATGGATGAACTTTCGGCCATAATAGATAGGTTGGCAATTTCAGAAAAACCGGTAGAAAGGGCAGATAGTATGGACGCAGCAAATCTTCAGACATTTTTAGATACTGCCATTGAACGTGCCGTTCAAAGAACCAGGCAGGATTTCGAGGCCACTATTAGCGATTTATCCTAAGGATAAATAGTTTAGAACCACCGTCCGCTGTGGAAGAGTATAAGGAGATACAGATCACTCCAGGTACGCAGTGTGACGAAACTCTAGACATAGTTAAGTCAGTCCCTGAGTTCAAAGGAGAAACTCAGAGATACGTTTCTTGGCGCCAAGCCACCATCACAGCACACAAATTATTCGAACCCTACACGGGAAGCTCCAAGTACTATCAAGCGGTGGCAATCCTCAGAAATAAAATCATAGGGAACGCGGATGCTGCATTAAGCACATATAATACGGTCCTAAATTTTAAGGCCATTATAACAAGATAAGATTTCATTTATATGGAGAAGAAGTCCATATTTACATTGGAACAGGAGCTTTCCACACTCAGACAAGGCCAGAAAACGATAATTCAATTCTATGACGAAGTAGAACGAAAACTGACCGCTATCGTAAATAAGGTCATAATGTCACATGAAGGCGACAATCCTTTGATTAAGTCGCTAAATCAGAAATATCGGGGGGACGCATTGCGAGTTTTTGTCTCTGGGCTCAGAAGACCACTATGCGATACTCTTTTCTCTTGTAAGCCTTCGGACTTACCAACTGCATTGGCTCTAGCCCAGGAGCTTGAAACGAATCAGAACCGATACCATTTTGCGGCCATTTACAATAACGGACTCAGTAAAACGTTGCAGAATGCTACAGTTCAACCATCTTCGGGACAAAGCCAGGAAAAAGCTAGGCAAAACCACTTTGGCCAACAACCAACCCAGACACAACCTTCTCAAGGTTACTTTGGGCAACAAAACGTCCCATTTTACCAAAATCGCACCCAGAACCGTACGGCCAGTCACAGCGGCATGGCAGTGTAAATTCTAATTTCCAACCTCACTCGAATCCTCGCGGTTTCGCCCAGGACACTACCCAAAATTCGAATCAACAGGGTTTCAACCCTCCAGTTGATACCGATGTGAGCATGCGAACAGTGAGAAGTAATAATTTCCAGGGATTTCAGACACGGAAAAGAGACATGGCATCCGATAGACAGATACCTGGAAAGATCTAGAGGATCAACCACCTTGAACATGAAATTACCCAAGATGAATCTTTTGGGGAAACTTATAATTGTCAAGGGGACCCGGATGTCCAAACTTATCAAGATCTGTCAGGAGACCGAGCCTATACCAACCCAGTCTTTGAGGACGAGGTTAATTTTTTAGAGGAAGGTCGGTACTCCCCTATATTGAGAGAATGATAGGTGGTAGAAATATAAAACTTCTGATTGACACGGGAGCTTCACGAAGTTATATTATGAACATTATCGGGCTAAAAAATATTAAGGGACTGGAGAACCCTTTCTTGGTAAAATCAATTCACGGAGCTGACATAGTCAATCAGAAAACATTAGTAAACATTTTTAATAAAACCGAAACTTTTTTTATTCTTCCAAATTTATCTTTATTTGATGGCATCATTGGATTTAATTTCATAAAGGGCATAAAAGGGATTATCGACACTGAACACGATATTATCTACTTTGATGGTGGACGGGAAAAACTGAAATACCTCGAGTTGAATGCGGTTAATGCTCTAGTGAGTGACATCTGCATTCCAAAGAGTGTCGAAGAGGGTTTTTTCAGGAAAATTAGTGAAAATTCGGCCGTCTTTGCGAACCCAAACGAGGCCTTACCATACAACACCAAGGTTTCCGCTACAATACGGACCACGGATCAGGAGCCAATATACTCCAAATATCAATCATACCCCGTTTTAATGTTAGAGTTCATAAATAAGGAGGTCGGCGAGCTTTTGAAGAACGGCATAATAAGACCGTCTCGATCCCCTTACAATAGTCCAGTTTGGGTTGTTGATAAGAAAGGTTCGGACGAACATGGCAAACCCAACAAACGTCTTGTAGTCGACTTCACGAAGCTAAACTCGAGGACTATTCCTGACAAATACCCGATACCTGACCCGTCTTTTATCTTATCGAATCTCGGAAAGTCTAAGTTTTTCACAACCTTGGACTTAAAAAGTGGATTTCACCAGATAAACCTGATTGAGCGCGATCGCGAAAAAACCGCTTTTAGCGTAAATAATGGAAAATACGAGTTTTGCCGTTTGCCATTTGGTCTTAAAAATGCGCCGAGTATTTTCCAAAGGGCTATCGATGATGTTTTACGTGAGGAAATAGGGAAATCCTGTCACGTTTACATCGATGATATCATAATATTTTCTGACTCTGAGCAGAAACATATTGATGATATTGATAGGATACTGAAGAAGCTTTATCATGCTAACATGCGGGTATCATTGGAAAATTCGAAGTTCTTTAAAACCTCCGTAGAATATTTGGGGTTCGTTGTTTCAACCGACGGAATAAAAACCTGTCCGAAGAAGATTGCAGCCATCATGGAATACAAGGTCCCTAATACACTGAGGGGCCTGAGGTCATTTCTTGGATTGGCAGGTTATTATAGGAGATTTGTCAGAGATTACGCAGCCATTGCGAAGCCCCTTACTAAATTTTTACGTGGCGAAAATGGGCATGTCGGCACTAGACATTCGAAGCACATCGAAATATGCTTGGACGAGGATGCCATAAAATCTTTCGAGAAAATAAAGAAAATCCTATCATCTGAGGATGTTCTTCTTTTGTACCCGAACTTTGAGGAACCGTTTGACTTCACGACGGACGCTTCGTCCCATGCTATTGGAGCTGTTCTCTCACAAAACGGACGTCCTATCACGATGATATCTCGGACTCTGTCTCCCACTGAGGAGAACTACGCCACAAATGAACGTGAGCTCCTAGCTATTGTGTGGGCTTTAAAAAATCTCAGACATTATTTATATGGAGTTAATAGACTCAACATTTTTACCGACCACCAACCCCTCACATTTTCAATTTCCGACAAGAACCCTAATTCTAAATTGAAACGCTGGAGAGCTTTCATTGAGGAGTACTCTCCAAAGTTTTTCTATAAACCTGACAAGGACAACATAGTTGCCGATGCCCTTTTCAGACAATTCGTTCATATGATCGAAAATTCTGAATCTACGGCGTCACTCCTAGCCTTCGGTAGTGAAATTTCACTCACTGAAACTATCCCCACTGTTGAAAATCCAATCAATTGCTTTAGAAACCAAATTACTCTCACCCAAGGTGCCGAATGTAAAAAGGAGACCAAAATTATCTTCAGAGACCGTATACGACACTATGTAACATATGACGAAATTGGAAACCTTTCAAGTATAATAAAAGACTGTGTAAATCCACAAGTGGTCAACGCGATTCATTGCGACTTACATACGCTGGCCCAAATTCAACATTTACTCATAACGAGCTACCCATCCGTAAAATTTCGATACGCGAATAAATTTGTGACGGATATTTTCAATCCCGATGATCAGATCGAAATTTTGGTGAACGAACACAATAGGGCACATCGTTCAGTATCAGAAAATACAAAACAAGTCCTTCGAGACTATTACTTTCCTGATATTAAAAAAAAAACTCAAGGAGATCACGGGAAACTGCAAAATCTGTCATGTGGCAAAGTACCAAAGACACCCAAGAAAACAGAGACTTGGCGAAACCCCTATACCCTCTTTTCCAGGAGAGATACTTCACATTGACATTTATAACACAGACAGGAAATATTTCCTGACCTGTATAGATAAATTTTCGAAATTTGCGATAGTGAAACCTATAGCCTCCAGAGCTATAGTGGATATCAAACCGGCGCTCATGGAAATTTTAAATTTTTTCAAAGACACGAAGACAATAATTTGTGATAATGAAAAATCCCTGAATTCACAAACCATCAAATCCTCAGTCAGGAATAATTTCGGCGCTGAGATTTACACAACTCCTCCGATGCACAGCTCTTCTAACGGCCAGGTTGAAAGGTTCCACGGAACACTGACAGAAATCTCTATATGCCTTAAATTGGAATGTGCCTTCGAGGATACCACTGATCTGATTCTTATGGCCACCACAAGGTACAACAGGTCGATTCATTCAACTACCGGACTGAAACCAATTGATATAATTCAATCTATACCGGATGATTTAAGGGAGACAATCCGGAATAAAATTCTGGCTAAGCAGAAGTCCGATCTGGATTATCACAATAGAGAAACTGTGGTAAAAACGTACAGTCCTGGTGAGAAGGTCTATGTGAAGATCAATAAACGCTTAGGAAATAAATTTAATGGAATGTTTGCCGAAAAAATAGTTCAGCAAGATCTTGGGACAACCGTGAAGATCGATAACAAAATAGTGCACAAGGATAACATTCGTTTTCTCATTACAGCACCCTAACATTGGCAGTCATTATATCCACCAATTATGCTACTATCCTGGATTATACTTCCTCACGCTATATCCCGATAGCGGATGGCAACGTGGCAATTTTTAAAGGTTATGGAGTTTTGGCCCATGTAACGAACTTAACAAGTTTTATAACCATAACGGAGGAAACCGAAAATTTAATAGCCCTACTACCGAAAACGCATATGAGAAAGCTATTGGAATCAGATGTACACGAGATACGAAAGGAAATAGAGTCTCTTCGCATACACCACAGACACGTACGTAGTATTAACATTCTTGGGACCGCGCTGAAATACATAGCTGGCACGCCAGATTACGATGATTTTGATGAAGTGCGTAACAAGCAGGATGAACTAGTTACGGCAAGTAATGCGCAAATGACCATATATACCGAGATGCAGTCTCGGATAAATACCTTAACTACGACCGTCAACGCACTTTTGAATAAAACTAGGGCTACTGGAATCGACTCGGGATACCTATATAGTCTGCTAAGCGAAAGGAATAGAGTAATACTTAGGGAACTGGATAATTTGGCTCTATCCATAACTTTGGGGAAACTACAAATGATAAATCCTATTTTGCTAGACAGCTCAGAAGCAAATTTTATTCTAAAATCCGAAATAGACTTGAATATTAGCGTTAGCGAGATAATTATTAATTCAAAATTGAAAATTTTACAGAACGAAGATATTATTACATTTTTAATAAGATTTCCAAAAGTTGTATTAGTTTGTAGTAAAAAATTAATTTTTCCAGTTGCCCACAATAATATAATTATATCATTGAAGTTGACAATGTGGCAAAATGTGGTTATAAGTATGTTATGTTAGAAAAGTGTAAAAAGAAATCTACAACTTCATTTTGTGAAATTTTTGATCACGAAAATAAGTCGTGCCTCAGCAATCTATTGAATATTAACACAGCTGCTTGTAGCACAAGTTCCGCGCACGAGGTGCCACCCCTAAGGGAAATTGACGATGGCATCGTCATCATAAATGACCAACCCTCCAAAATGATTTATGAAAACGTAACAAAGACCCTTCAGAAGGGTACTTATCTGATAACATTTGAGAACGTTTTGACTGTTAATTCGACAACATTCAAAAACCTGCGAAAAATTGCTTTCAAAGGCCCCGAGATCCCGATGGCTCATACCGTAAACCTAACGGATCATACCTCTATTTTATCACTCCAGTACCTTCACGATCTGAACATCAAAAATATGGACCACATTTCTCACTTACACTCAAAAGTAAGGGGAACGTGGTACATCTCAGTCTCTCTTTTTTTCCTAATTTTAGTAATTTGTATTACATACCTTACGCAAAAAGGCAACGCAAGGTCGAAATTAACAATGTTCTTAGCAGTTATGATCAGACGAGGACGTCCAATGCTTAAAGGGGGGGACAGTTAAGATACGCATTGCAACACTACAGAATATTCGTGGCAAACATAAGTGCTACCCTGCAATTTTACTTTTTATGAAATATTATCGCTACACGCGCACTCAAAATATTATTATGACATTAATTTGGTAGCAGACGCTACCTTGCATTTTTATTCTTTATTCTTCTTCACACAAAACGTGTGATTTCCGATTTGCTGACGAGCATAATTGCTGTGGGTTTGTTTCGATTTAAGTTGTAGAATTCTTTATTAAAGAGTAGTATTAAAAGAGTACTCGAGCTCGCATAGCGAGATTAACGGAATTAGTTAAATAACAAAAATAACACAAAAGTAAATCTTGTATTGTTAAACTATAAGTTGAAAGTAAATTTTGTAATGTGGAACTTTAAGTTATATTGGCACTCATGAATTATAAAAGATTAAATTGGAAAAATAAAAATTTATAAAATTAAACAAGATATATGTGACTTTTATTGAACGACATTAATCAGCTCGCATAGCGAGAGGTACAAGTATAATTTATACATATATCCGAATGTTATAATAAAAGTTGGACTACGGGAACAACTCCGCAAGCTATGCTGCCATATAAAATTTTTGTTAAGTCGCGTGATCTTAACGTATAAGTTCCTATATGTAAATACATTGGTTTTATTAAAATATTTTCCTTCTAATTGCTTATTTACTAAGGCATAATCTCTATTAAGCTCGATTGTGTTTTCAACGATTGAATTCGTTAAAATCGTAAAAAACTGTAAAAACCTACATAAAACGCGAAACAGTAGTTTTAATATCAGTTTTTCTCATCATGACGTAAATATGGCCACAGGTCTTGAGCTTGCATTTTAATCAAAAGAATCCTTATTTTTTTCATTTTAAAAATTTGGTATGTTAAAAACTAAATAAAAAACCGCCAAACTTTAAAGACATTTTACGGAAAATCTGTACCTTACATCAAAAAATAAAGTACACCATTGTAATCAGCATGGCCGAACTTCATATATAGAATTGATGGTCAGAACTCTATTAATTTTTAAAAGTTATCATTTAGTCCTGTAGTGTAATTAATTTGCTTTATTTTTGTAAATATACAGAGATTGAAAGAGCTTCAAAAATAGACAAAAATAAGTTTTCGAACTTGGAAAAAAAATTAACAACATTTTGTTTGCAGCGGTAAAGGTGTGTTTAGCTCTTCTATAAAATATATGATTTTTAAACAAGTGCTTTTATTTATATCGTAGTCCACAAATAATTAAATTAAAAAAATAATAATTTGCTGCGATAAGTGTTTCTAGTTAAAGCTATCAACGTGAACTATAAAATCGATGTATTTTAAAAAAGTTTTTATTTTCTAAGGCTGAAATAGCTTAAGAATTTAACAGTTTTTGATTTTGAACTATTCCTAAGAACATGCAGCAATAATTTAACAGCTAGATTTTCTTTATTATCTACTCTTCTGATTTTTGTTTGAAATTATTCGGGCTTCGTGGAATTGGTTCTAGTGGAAAATTATGTAGAAATTATGTGTTTGGGAGTTGTTAAAAAGGCGTAATTCCTACATAATTAACATGTCAATAAAAATGTTGTACATCGAGTTACTCGTCTGATATTTAGAAATTTTAGAATAAAACAATATTTTGTCGGCACTTTGAAGTGAACAACAAACTGACTGATACAAAAGTACTTTTTTTTAATATGACTGCAAATGTCAGATGCATCATTTATTTAATTTTAATATTCATTGATTGTTGCCATCATTATATGCTTGCATAATTATTAACTTTTGTTACTACAAGTAAGGTACAAAAACACTACATTATAAACAAGAAATAATAAAATATTAACTATAAAAATTACGATCCAAAAAATGGATTCATCTAATCACATAAATTTGGATTTGACATGATAAAAAACAAAAACCAATTTCAATAGAATGGACAATTTAATGCAATTTGAACGAAATAATAGTATCAAATGTAACATTTAATAAATATGATAAAACTTTTCCTGAAATTTTATTAAACATCTTTCATAACTTTTTTATAATAAGAGTATCATAGAAAAATGTCATCAAAGCTTTTTTTGGGAAATGTCCCATATATCGGAAACTTAAATAGATTGGACGCAGTTAAGGAAGCTTAGCAAAATCATCATACAGGGTGGCGCAAAAATAACCTTCCGATGTTTTTTGGCTGTAATTTAAAAAAAAAATTAAAAACTTTGATTCTTCTTGTGGATTATTTTTATTTGGTCTTTTAATTTTTTTTACATCAAGTCGCGAATATGATGTCATGTAAATGGCCGCCGCCACAGTTGATTGTCATTTGAGCCCTTTTTATGGCATTTTCCATCACTTTGGCCAAAACTTCCGGCGATAGGTCCTCACATTCTTGACGGATATTGTCTTTAAGAGCTGCAAGAGTCTGAGGCTTGTTGACATAAACCCGCGACTTCAAAAAGCCCCACAAAAAGAAGTCTGGAGCGGTCAAATCAGGCGATCTTACTGGCCAGTGCAAATCGCCAAAACGGGAGATTAGGCGCCCGGGAAATGCATCCTTCAGCATATCGGTTGTGGCACGTGCAGTGTGTGGCGTTGCACCGTCCTGTTGAAACCACATGTTTTCCAATCCCAATTCATCAAGTTCCGGCAAAAACAACTCGTTGATCATTGCTCTGTAGCGCTCACCATTTACAGTAACCGTTTGGCCCGCGACGTCTTCGAAGAAAAAAGGTCCGATGACTCCTCCATCGAAAACAGCACTCCATTCAGTGACTTTGAGCGGGTGTAATGGCTCTTCGTGGGTTACACGCGGATTTTCAGTGCCCCAGAAGTGTAAATTTTGCTTATTTACGTACCCGCTAAGATGGAAATGGGCCGCATCACTCATGTTTATTTTTGATGAAAAATCATCTTCATTTTTGCTCAAATAAATAGTCACCAATATTCCGCGTTCTGGAGCAGTGTAGCGTAACATTGTTAATTAACGTGTATTTCGCATGTGTTTACTACACAAATGTCAAAACCGAACTTACATTAGGGGCCAATCGCAAAATTTATAGCATTTTCTGATAGGAGGATTACTTTTGCGCCACCTTGTATGTAGAGACCAAAAATAATTTTTAACTAAAAAAAATTACAAAAAGTATTTCATGAAAGCTTAAATTTAACTAACGCAGCTGTGTAAGAAATATTATTAAATGCAAAATTCTGTTTTGAAAAAACATTTGTAATTTTAAAGTTTTTTTATTTTGTTCCTTACATTTCTGATTCTTATTTTAATATAATTTATAAAAGTTCTTTTCGAGTAACTAAAAACAATCAAGAATTATCTTTTTAAAATTATCCCGGTATTGTATGATAAAAATTGACTATATGCAGAGATTCGTTTAAAGTTTTTGATTGTTTGATTTGAGTTAAACACTGGCTGAACACAAGATATGTTACTTAAAGCTGGCGCATTCGTATAATCCAGAGTTTTTAATTTTTATTTTTACAGCCGTATGCATTTTGTTGATTTTTATAACACACTTATAAATCAAATTAACATGCAAAACAAAAAAAAATTATTTATAAGACTGTTATAAGAACCAACTAAATGTCTATGCATACGGCTGTTAAACTTTATTTCCTGATGAATGTCACCTAAAAAAAAATTATTTCTTGTGCGCTCACAACAAAATTCAAAGTCTTTAAACTGAAAATATCTTTAATCATATTTAACAAGTAGTATATTTAATTAGGCCCTAATACATAAAATTCGGTGTAAACATTTATCATTTTCATTCGAAGTCAGATTTGTAAGTAGTCTTACACATTCGCTGCATGAAAAAACACACAATATTTGTTCAACTGTAAGTAATTACCAAAATACGTAGTTATTTTTATGATGGTAAGCTGTTAAAAAATAAATGCTTACATAATTAAGGCTTATATTGTTTATAACTTATTTGTAACTAAACAATATAGAGCTACCAATATCACTTTATTTTTATAATTAAATAAGTAATCGCAGTTTAGTTTGATTGGTTATAACAACAACTTCGTTTAACAAAAATAATTAGTAATTTTAGTTTCATTATATAACCGCTTTTTTGGTAATAAAAGTTTTTTCTGCAAGTTTTGGTGTGTTTGAAATAAGAAATCTTTTCAATACCTTTCCGGGGACGGATTTTAATAAGCTACTGAAGTTTTCTGCAAAAAGTGCGCACAAAATAAAAAAACTTTCTACCACTACTTTTTAATAAAACCTTTTAATTTAAAAATCGTTAATAAATAAAATGAAAATCTTCATCAAATTTTACGAAAAACTGATTTATTTTAATAAAACTTTATTGTTTTAATACAAATGTATTAATATCATTTGGATAATTCTTTGATTAAGTCATTGCAACCAGAGGAGTTTTCATATAAAAAATTCATGAAAATCTAATGTTTTTTTCTCAGTCAGTCCAATTTTTTGTGAAACATATTTGAAAAATTATTAAGAAACAAAATTTCACATGGGGTCAATAGACAAATGGGGAAATTGTCTCATCTACCACTTAACTAAATTCAAATACGTTGCAACGTTACCAAAGCAAACATTTGTAATGATACAAACTTAAATTAATAATATTTTTTTATAATGAAAAAAAGCCAAAAGAAAAACGTCAATGGTGGTTGAATAAAAAACAGTTACATTTTTATTTCATACTTCCGAAAACTTTTTCCATTTTTGTTATAAAAAAATTAAAAAAATATATAAAACTTTTTTAATTTTTATTTCTGTCCACTTTAGTTAGGGAGGGAGTTGGTTGTGTAGATAGATGAATTTCACGTAAGTCACTAGCATACGCATTTTTCTTTTGTTCAAAGGGTTGGTGGGATATTTTGTGTTTTCTTTGATTTAAAACAAGAGTAAGGGTTCAAATTAAAGAAGTGACTAACTTTTTTTTAAAGGTTTAACACTCAAAAAAACACACACACAAATGTGAAAACAAAAAGAAAACTTATGAAAAGTAATAAAATTTAAAAAACTCAAGGTTATACAGAAAATTTTTAGAAAAAAAAACAAAACTCACAAGAAAAATGTTTGTTTGGCCGAATCTAGGGAAAGCAAAACTAAGGCACCTGACGTTTAGCGTAATAATTTCATAAGATCTTAAATCCCTATGAGGACTATATATTTTTTTACGAAACGATTTTTATTTTCATGATTAGCAATTAAAATATTAGTTATGCTGCAAAAAAGTGCCACCATATACCTTCATTTTGCTTGTCAAAAATTGTTTTTTTAACCCCTTAAATAAAAAATTATATTAACCCACACTTTCATGTAAATCCTTTTGGCGCACACTTTCATATAAACTAATAAGCACACGAAGTATTTTTAGACACAATGTGTTTACAATTAAGCACATTATGCTTAAATTTTGTATTATTTTGTTGAATAAAAATTTTACGCACAAAGTTTGTAAATATACTGACTTATAATGGTAAAAAACTACGACATTTTTAAATTGAAAAACAAATTAAAAAGAAACTATTAGTATTTTTAAAATTTATAAATTATTGTGAATTACTTAACAATAAATTAATTGATTTTATCCTTATTGTTAGTTACTAAACAATAAATTTATTGCTTTTAATACCAAAAAAAAATTTTGGCTGTTTAATTTTCAACAATGTGGTGGTAAATATACGCATTTTTGAAGAATTTTTCCGAATATTCAGTAAATTTTCTCTTTAATTTCAAAATTTCATTTAATTTTTACTCACTTTTAATGAAATTTTACCTATTTTGTGTTCAACAACTTACGTATATTGTGTGTATTTTTTTTTCATTTACGCACACAGAGTAAATTTTATCCAACTTATAGTAGGAGTACAGTTTCCAAATATAAGTTGGGTAAATTTCAACAGAAAATTAGTGGATAGCAATTATCAGCACTTCCAAGGGGAAAGCGGGAACAAGTAGGGATTTATCGTCCACTATATTTTTGTTGCCCCAACTCATATTTGCTTTGTCTTTTGTGTGGAAAATTATAAGTGATATAACCCTAGAGCAAGCATATTTGGAATAGCAGCCAAATGAAAGTGTAAATGACAAAAACAAAATTTTATTTTTGTATTTAGTAGATTAATGGAAGATCGGTTGCCATGATATGTGGATATGGTAAAGAGGTAGGGTTGCCACATTGCAAAGGTCAAAAAACTTGGTATTCCGAAAAATAGCTTAATGAAAAAAAAAACAAACGGTAAGGATATATGACAAAACGGTAGAGCTTTTTAAAAGAAAATTTTGTATTTTATGTCAATTGTTGAGATACTAAAAGTAATAATATGGATTTTAGCGCAAGAACACGTAGTATTATTGAGATTTCAAATGACCGTAAAAATGATACCCTAAAAATTATCAATCCCATTTTTACGGACTCCAAAGCGGGATGAAAGACGCAGCCAACGGTGCATAATGCTTGCCCAAGCGAAAATTTGCATTAAATAAACACTCTCCGATGAATGGAATTATACACCCAGAAAATAGTATCAGTTGTGGCCACCGAATTTGTTGCAATCGTATTCTGCTGGTCACGACAACTATCTTCATATTCAAACATATTTTTAGTTGTGAAAGTTAACAAAATTCCTTTGTCTAATTAATTATTTATTTTTATTCCACATAAGTTTTATTATGTTCCACAAAATTTTATTTAAAGAAAAATTGTATTTGCTGATTTTTCCAGTATCGAACCAAAGCTTCAGATTCATAGTTCACACTTTAATTCATTGTACCACAACTTTTTTTCATTTTCTTTGTTATATTTGCAATTTAAACATTTCAATATTTTATGCTAATTAAAAAATTAGTTTTTTTTTTTGAGATTTGCATTCGGAAATTTAGAGTACTAGGCTGTCTTACAACTTTGATGGCTCATTTTGAATTTGAACATTTTGTTAGGAAAACAAATATAATTTAAAATTTGTTTACAAATATTTACCAACTATAAGTTTCGTCTATAATCAATACAATCAACAATTCGACTAGTTCCTCTGACACGCATTTTTTCTATTAGTATAACAGTATTTGCAGTTTCCACTTTTAAATATCGACAATTTGATAGATTGTAGCAATTTTCCACCAAATTCACGAAATAAATGGTTGCTTCTACTATACAAAACTACTTGTTGAAACTCACAACAAAAGTTAAAGGACATTGATAAAACATTTTAGGCGTTGTTTATTCACTAAAATAATATAATTTACAATATTTATAAAATTACAAATTAAAATCTTACATTTGTTGGCCTTATAAGATGTTCAACAATTTCAAAACAAATAATTAATGAAAATATTTGACAAAATTCAAGTTAAAAAAATTATAAAAATTTAAATGCTAACTCGATACAAAATTATTAAAATTATAAATGAAAATATACACTGGCAAAAATCAACAACTACTTAAGGAATTTTATTATTCAAGTTGATTGGAATGACCAATAATATTATAATAGGATAACTTCTTAGATCGTTTTTCCTTTTTTTTATTCCCAATACAATAGTTTTGCTTTAATTATCGATGAAGAAAATCGCTTAAAAACTTTTTGGTTTGGTAATACCATTTAAGCTCAGATAATATGGCGACTAGATCAAAATAGGGATCGATTTTAACAGTTTTCAGTATCCGGTTAAATATATATGCTCATATATATTCCCACATATTGTTTAATGTATGCATATAAGTGTGAAAGTATGTGTCATTCATGAAGGCATCGTATATTTGTCTATGCATGCTAAAAATATACCCATTTTTGAGCATATATGGAATCATACATGTAATTGCTTGTCATATATTTTCAAAGTAATAATCATATGTTATCACATTTTCTATTTATAATATTGATTTATTTGCTTTTGAATTGTTTGATTCAAACTTCAAAATCAAAATGTCAAAATTTTTGTATTTATTTATTTTGAAGTTTTTAATATTTTAAATGATTTTTATAATAATTTTTTTTGGAAATTAATTAGTTTTTCTCTAAAATTATTTTCGTTATGTTTATTGTTGTCTATAATTTTTATTTCAGTCTGCGAAATACATGCATTAAAAACGGGACAGCAAAAAATTATTCAACAAAGTAATGGTCATGGTTTTGGATGCGAGCAATTCTTATTGCAGGTAAAATTCTCATAGGGTTTGACGCTGTGTGCAGTAAAATTTAATGACCGCCCATGTAAAAATCGAAATATATATGAGCATACATGATCATACATGGGCCTGTATATGATCATACATGTGCATACATGGTCATATACGTCCATACATTGTTCAATATATGACCATACATGATCTCTAATATATGATCATATATCTTCGGATCTGAAATTTGAGGGTATAATGACGTATATGATCATATACGAGCATACATGAATAATATATGAGCATGTATTATAATATATGCACATATATCACCATATAGCCTCAAATTTCGGATCCGAAGATATATGGTCATATATGAGATAATGTATGGACGTATGGATGTTTGCCCATGTATGATCATATACAAGCCCATGTATGATCATGTATGTTCATATATATTTCTATTTTTACATGGGCGTTTAAAATATTTATTGTTTTAGGCAATATTGTATAAAACAATATTTAAAAACTAGTGCGAAATTTCTTCTGAGCCAAATTCAGTCTTCCACAATGCAATTTTATGAGGAATTTTTTCATTAAACATTTATTTTTCCATTATCGTAAGTCCTTTATTCAAAAAATACAAAAAATCACCTGAAATGCATTTAAGTACTCAAATGTTATGCTGTAACCAATAGGGGAGAGCGTGGATACTGAGAAGGTAGGATAGCGTCAACCGAAAATACTAAGTATTCTATCCTGCTGACTCTTGTGGATTTTTTCAATTTTTATTCTCTATAATTTACTAAAAAATATTTTATGTTTCTTTGCAATAAAAACAAATTATAAAAAAGAATATAATTATATGATATAAAATCCTACTAATACTATTAATTTAGAAAATAATAGATCAACAATACATAAAAACTTCAATACTTTTACTAAACCCATTTTACACTGAACAACACTTGAGTTTGTTGGAGAGATGGTTAAGAAGAGTGGTATTTGGTACGGAGTTGCTTGTTCTCGGCAATTCGTTTTATTATAACATTCTGCGTTTTGTTTTCATTCATTTCAAAACAAATGTATAAACAAAAATTTCTGTGTAAACATAAGAGCAGTTTTAAAAGAGAATTGACAAGAATTGCTGCAACAAAAGTTGCTCTGTTTGAATTGGGACTGATAACATTAAAACAAAAAAACAAATAATATAATTCTGTTTTTTTCCAAGATTTTATATCTTCCAGATGAGTTATTTGTCTGTACTTCTAAAGAAAACGTGTAGTTTTACCGTCAAGCGTAAAATTTCGACCCTCTTCAAGTTTTTGACACTGTGGTCAATTTAGCTCTTCTTTTAGAAAACAG
Source organism: Eustalomyia histrio (assembly GCA_949748255.1). Classification (NCBI taxonomy): domain Eukaryota; kingdom Metazoa; phylum Arthropoda; class Insecta; order Diptera; family Anthomyiidae; genus Eustalomyia; species Eustalomyia histrio. Next base: position 10,642,464 of record OX456528.1, read on the forward strand.
TAAGATAAAAATAGCACTAAAAATGGGAGATACATTTCATGTAAAATTTTACATTCGACGTTACAAAATTATATTTTTCTTAGATATGCGTTGTTATTTTACAGAACTGAATCGGTTATGCATATTAGAAAAGGAACAAGTCAAATTATAAATAAAGTAAATAGTTCATAACGAAAAGGAATAATTCACTGCCTATATGTAAATACCCAGCAAAAAAAAAAAAGGCAGTCATTCTGTGACTATAACTTCTTTCATTGCTTCCTAAACTTCAGTTGACATTCTTTTATGATTTTTTAGTGTTATTCTAAGGCACTTCCAAAAGAATTCATGTGTTCATATTTCAAATGCAGTGATCTGGATATAAACCCGATGTATATCTTAAAATATCACTCTTCATTACTTCTAAAGCATAAGTTGTAGTATATCGTATATTTTTTAAACCTAAAGCATTTATTCAAATTGAAAAATAGTTCTGATGAAATTTTTTAATTTTCTTATTAAATCATTTTTTATATTTTAGTTTAAAATTTCATGAGGGTTAGAATTTATGCAGTTTTGCAATTTTTATAAAAGTTTTGAAATATCAAGAAAAACAGATTTTTTTAACTTTAATTGAAACTAGCTGGCCTGTCATTTGCATTTTTTCAGCCATTAATTATTTTTTTTTTTTTTGATGACGCAATCTGTGCATTTTTGCATTATGTTTATTATTTAACACTACACCATTTCCAGTTTTAATTCAGAATTTATCAAAATAATTTTAAAATTGTGTAAAAATTATTTCATATAATATTGTCCCATAAAATAAAGTTTCTAATACTTCAATGTTATTTGTTCATTTTCATCTTAATTTCTTAAATGAATGATCACATAGGGCTTTTATAATTTATAAAAACTTGTATATAATTAAATTAACAATTTGGTTGTAAAATAAAATATAATAAAAAACTAAACAATTGTACACTCACAATATAATTTCGTTAAAAATAATATAAAATACACATTAAATTAATCGAAAATACAATCAAAGAGAGGACTACTGATTTTTCATTATATTCAACCCTTTTTGTTGTTTATTTTCAATCATTGTTTAATAATCGACAAAAGTAGTAAAAGCAATCGAAAGTAGTTTTAAATAACTGACAAAATATGAAAAAAAACGATTTTTGTGGTTTGTTTTTAAAATTAAATTTTTTTCATTTGCATGTAATTTTACAAAACACAACACACACAGATGTAACATATATATTTTTATTTTCTGTGTGTATCTATATTTGAATAATTTCTTTTAATTTTGATTGAAATAATTTTGTATATAAACAAACTATTTTGGTAAAAAAAACAAAAAGAAATTTTATGAATATCTGTTTTTGGAAACAGAAAAGATAAAATTATACATTTAACAGAAAATATCAACTTCTACTGAATGTCTGTAAATTTGTATAGTTTGTTTTTTGAATGACTGATTCCATTTATTCTTCATTTAAAAACAAACTCGTACGTATTACTTTTTAAATGAACTACAGTTGGTAACAGAAAATATTAAAAACTTAAAATTTGTATTTTTGATGGGAAAAATATCTAAAATCCAGGAATATCTAAACATGCATGAATATCTCATATACCTTCGTACGTGAACATAATTCTACATATTACCTCAATTTTCGTTAATGTGCATATGTAAAACCAATCATATGATTATTTTTAACAGGGTAGTTAAGTTCTGTTATTCAAACTTGGATTCCAAATATCGTTCACTTATCTTCAGAATTGTGACCTCTAGTTTGATTACGTGAACGCGCAGACGGACATCTCGGAATCAACTCAGAAAGGTATTCTGAATTTGATTGGCTTTATATATATATGTATATGTACAATCATCAATCAGTACAAACTTAATACACCCTATACTATAGAGTGGTGTAAGGTATAAAAAGCATTTTTAAAAAGTTGTGGAAAAATTAAATAATTTTAAATTCGTGAGTTGTTGTCAGCTGAGAACACATTTTTGCTTTCTTCTGCTGTTTTTGATTCTCCAGTTTTGAGCTTTAAATTACTTTTTCACATGTTTTGCCTAAAGCTATTGCACACAGTGTTTTTTCCCAACATTTTACCTTATCAGTTATGGTTATCAGTTGTGATTAAATTTAAATATATAAACAAAAATTAGTTTGCAAAAAATTCCCGATTCCTTGGAGTTAAAAAAACTCAGGAATTTTAAAACCCTAATTACCACATGCAATAAACCATGAAGAACAATATATCCTAAAATAAAACGCTATTAAACCAGGCCCCTAAAATGCTGCTATTAGGTACTCAAACCGTTCTCTAAATTTTTGATCACGTTTTTTATGAATAGGTTTTCTTATGGAGTTCTCTCTTAAACCAAGATCACTTATATATCGAGAGAAGGGTGTGAATCAATTTATCTCTCTAAAATATGTACTCTCTGATTAAACAAACTCAGAGAGGAGTCACAGTGTGACACAAAGTTGTAAAACACCCCAATTGACACTGGATTGGCCGGTCATTTTACCATTGCTAAAAAAATCTATATAGTTACAAATAACACACACACACAAACCCTGATATCCCTCATTTAGGCTATAAGTAAGTATTTAACTCCATATATGCAGTGTATCACTCACAACTTATATCCCTTAAACAATCCTTATGTCAGGTAAAGTCTAAACGTATCTTAGACTATTGTGGGTAAATAAATATTTTGTGGGTAATTCCATATTTTATGACTAGTTATGAGGGTCAGGGTAGGTAGGAGGAGCTTTACTCAAATGTATGAATATCGATATTTTAATGTTTGTTAGGAAGTTAACAACCCTTCCAGAGGGCTTGGTTCTTGAATATTTGAATAAATAAAATAAAAAAAAATATCAGATATGAGTAGATCTCATTACATCTATTTAATTCTCAAAATTGGGGACAAATTTGAGATCTAATTAGATCTCATCACATTTGGACAGATCTGACTTACCGTCGAATTTGCTCTGAATATTATTAGATTTATTAGGAAATATGATATTAAAGTAGTAGATCGGATATTAAATATGAATTGATTAGTTCCCATATGACCAGATATGGCCATATCTGGCCACATTAGGGTGGATCGATTCAGCCTGAAAATTTTGCAGAGATTTATGCTATTTTGTACAAGCAATATACAAAAATGTTAGGTGAACACAAAGCGTTAAAATTTTAACTTAAATACTGTATAAAGGCCGCAATTAAAGAGCAAAAGCAATAAAAATGGTTATTGAGAAAGCAATAAATCCTTCTATCACATTTTGTCAAAATATTCCAACGTTATCGATGAGTGGTATAGAACGGGTTATGAATATTTATGAATAAGAAGTTTCTTCAATATTATGAAGTTTTTGTTATTTTAATTTCAAGTTGTTTTTTTTTTAATTATTTAAATAAATAAAAATGCAGTCTTACTGAAAATTACAAACAATAGTTTTTATGAAAGTATGAAGATTTGTGGAACATTTGTCATAAATTTTGATGAAACGTGTTATGAAATTTATGAAAAGTTCATAAATATGATGAAAATTGATCACAAACGATTTATGCAACAGTTTCATCAGTATGATGCAACTTTTTTTTACCAGAATGTGCCCTCATCACATTTATTGAGTAGAGATTGCATTTAACCGCAATTTTGCTTAACCGCGGTATCGGTAAAGTTGATGCGTTTAATCACTGTTAACGGTTAGTCGAGCTCAGTATGACCATTTTATTCATCACAATTGTTAAACACATAATGAATAAATGTTTGCCTAATAAAAGCAAAATTATTATAACTTAAACCAGAAAAAATAAAACTCGAATTTGATTAGAAATCTGTATGGTAAAAATGGGTTGAGTATAGAGAAACGGTTGCAAATTAGAAGTTAAGTATGAAGTTAAGGCCTGGTATAACGAATACCTACAACATATGAACCGTTAAACAGGGCTTCGACTGTACTTATGTTTTCTCTACAAAAGAACAAATAAATTTAAAAATATTATTTTTTAAATGTTATGTGTAGCACTAAAATTATAACTTGTGATTTTAAACAATTATATATCGGAAACTGCATGACCTGAAATAGATCATACTTAGCATGACCTGACATAGTTCATACTTGGGACTAAAGCATATAATTTCCAATGCTTTGGCATGACCATTTAAAAAATTATTTCTCAATTGTGTGACATAAATAACATTTCAAGTTCTTAGATAGACTATTAATAAATCTTAGGCATAATTCGATAACAAAAAATCAAGCCAACTAAACATTTCGTCGAAATACATATTTTCGTTTTTTGCCTCTCAATAAATGATGTTAAACATTTCAAGCTTTTCTCCCACTAGCACGTAACTGAAATACTTTATTGCAACAACTGACTATAATTTACAAATAAAATATGCTTGAAAAAAAAAACAAAACAAAAAGACCAGTGCGTTCCTTATGATACCGTATACTATAAGGGAGATAGAAAAAATAGCAACACATTTGAAAAAATTACCCCTTTCGATGACAGAGTATGAAAGAGTATGATGAAAGAGAATAATTAAAAACCAGAGTGTTTTCTGTAATACTTTATGAAAACATTCGGCGTCATCTAGTAGAAAGTAGCAACATTAAACTATGGAAAGGGTTAAAAACCATAATTAGTAGGAAATGAAAAAAAAAAACAGCAAAAAGGTAACGGGCAAATAAGAAAATTATGGAAAAAAATTCTAATTAGAAAAATATTAATAAACACTAAACACTATAATAAAATTCATACATATTTATAAAGAAATATTGTACATTAATATATTTGATGAACTCCATAATTTATTCTAACAAATTAAAGGTAAATGTATATTAGACCGTACCAGAAAACAAAAATTCGGCGTACACCAGCGAATATAAAATGTTTTTGAAGGGCAATTAATGTGCGACCATAATCTCAGAAAATTAAAGCTCGCAAAAAAACATAAAACTTTTGATAAGGAAGTATTTTGACACAACAACATCAATATGTCATACTTTAATATCCGATTGTAAATACTGAAAATATTAGGAAACATTTAAAAATGTGAACCCTACATTCCGCAATAAAAACATTCTTAAAACAGTTGTGCTGGAACTATCGAAATACTTGCTTAACAAACGCTTTAATTTTCTGGAATTAGGGTGGCACATTAGGATTGTAGGAAATGAGATTATGGGGGGTAAGTACTAGAATGGAACACTTGAGTCAATGGACCTTAGACCAAAAATATTGTTGTCGATATATCACACTTTAAGATCGGACTGTAAATATTGAAGATATATCGAAAAACTTAAAAAGGCGACCACTAAGTTCGGCAAAAAAATAAAAAAAAACTTTTAAAATGGCCTTGCAACAATACTTTATATTCGAAGGTGTACGGTGCACTTTTTTTTGCCTGTAAGGTGGTACGCTCTAATGTATATGTTTGGTAACATGATCACATTACCGTATACATTTCATGGTAATGCATAAACTCCAAATGTAATCACTTACAAATAATGTGATACGTAGCTGCTCATTAGTATTACCAACGACGCTGAAAGTAGAACAAAAGAGTCACCGAGCCAAAAAAGATTATCAAAGGTCAGATCTTTCAAACAATAATTCAGTCGTCAGTAATCATTCAGTTCTTAGAAAGTAATCAATAACAAATGCTTTTAATAATTTGCTCGATTTGCGCGAATGAAATTTTTATTTTTTGATTCACGAATAAAAATTGTTTGTTATGATTTGCGAAGTGAATTACATTTGAAATAATTTTTAAATCAATTTTTTTAAAGCTCTCCTAAAGGCTCGCCGAATTTAATACAGTAAAACGAATTTATAGTTCAAACGTTTACTTTTACGATTGATTTTTGCTTAAAAACACTTATTTTACGGTAAGTCCTAAAAAAACCCAATTTATGTGTGTTGTTTTCGGGTTTGTTAATTTGTTTTCAAACACTCAATATAAAATAGACAATCTTCAATAAGCAATGACCCAAAGGAGAGCGTGGATACTGAGGAGGGTTATGTAGCGGCAACCGAAAATACTAAGTATTCTATCCTGCTGGCTCTGTTAAATTTTTCAATTTTTATTCTCTATAAATTACTAATAAAAATGTTCATGTTTCTTTGCAATAAAACAATTTCTAAAAAAGAATATGATTATATGATCTAAAATCATATTAATACTAATATTTAAAATATTAAAAATTTTCTGAATTTTCGAAAGGATTAATGAAACAGACAAATTACACAAGTGAATAATTACAAAATATAGTTGAAAACTTCTAGAAAACTCAAGTTGACGTACAATTGTTATTGGCTGATAATTTTTTGGCAGCATAGATCTGAGTCAAAAAATATTTTTCGATATATGTGCTTTACATTACCTCCTTGTTAATATATTTGAAACTAAAGGACTAACAATGATCCCGCAACTTTTTGTGAAACAACGCAAAACGCTACCCATTACCCCACAACACGCTCAAGGAATTTTCCAATGTCTATTGCCACAAGTCGTCATTTTTGTGTGTTCTATAAAAATTAATCGTTGCGTAGATGTTTAGGTTATAATTTTAAACCAGTTTGTTTCTAAAAGTTGAAAGTTATGTAAAAGCTATTAATTTTGTCAGTGGAGAGTTCTCTTTTTGCTGGGTAAATTTAAGATGATGATTAAAGAATTTTTAGAAGAACGTTAAAATACATCATAAATTTTCATAAAACTTTGAACTTTTTTTTTGAAATTTTTAAATTTCAACCGGGGAAAAATTTCTCACGAACTTTAATGGCTTCAAATCGTAATTGAAATTGTGAAAATTAAAAATTTTTTATTTTATAAGCAACACAAAATTGTCACTTTTTTACTAGAAATATAGTAATCTTGTATATTAAATTTGCTCGAAAACAAATTGTACTAAATATTCTCGTGAAATTCATTATCGTGAAATATCAGTTTTTTATAAGGAGTTTGACAGTTTTTTTCACATAAAACAACTTGCTTTGCTTAATTTTGCAAAGTTCGGCCTATACATCCAAATTTCATCAAAATTGTAAGGTATTCTTTAAAAGTATTAAATTATGCAAACCCACCAACCCTTATAATCGATTTAAAACAAAAACAAAATGTGAAATAAACCTTAACGTACAATTTAAATGTTAAATCTGAGGTAATTATTTTATAAATACGCACACAACACAAATCATTACAAAAAATGTTTCACCGAAAAAAAATATTTATAATTTGGCAAAAAAAAAAAAATGATTAACAAATTTCATGTGCGAATGAAAACAAATTACATATTAAATGTTTATGTAAGTGTTAACACTTTGCTTGCGAGTAAAGAATAAAAAAAAGACAAGGGTTTTGAACAAGGTTGTTAACTGAGACCTTTGTCATACCGTTATCCGATTTAAAACCCTTTAAACTGATAACCGATACCAGTACCGAACTCTTATGTCAACAAAATTTTATTTTAATTAGTAAAATATAGTGTAATGTTTCTTTTGCTTCTACAAAGCTGCTTTTGTGTACTCAACCCTTGATCTATTTATTTTATAGCGTTTTTGTGAATAGCTTTTCTCGATAATTTTTCTTTTTACCCGAGTTTGGTGCTAATTCGGTAATTATCGAGGAGACCGTGAGTAGTAAAGTTACTCTATAAATTACATGTTTCTCTATAATTACAAGTTCATTAATATTCAACAAAATATTAACTAAATTAAGCTAGGATGTTAATGGATTTTTCGTTTATAATATATTATTATTTTAAATTGAATTTGAGATCTTGTTTAAAAATTAAATTATTTCCCTGAAGAAATCCCCCAATGTGGAGACGAAATATTAGAAAATAAGTAATCATTTTTATTTTTGTACAAACAAGATCTCAAGCTCAATTTAAAAGAATAATATAATATAATATTCAAGATCAAATAAAAGAAAATAAATTTAATAATGTTAAGCAAACAGTTTCTGCTGATTTAAGCAGTTTTTTCTGCAGGACTCTGAACTGATTTTCAGTAACTTAAGCAAAAATTTTTACAAATTTTTTTCTATTAGTGTCCACATACCCAAAATTCCGATAAGAATAAAATACCGTTACCGAATACCGCAACAAACAAAAAATCGGTACCAATACATAACACAGTGCTTGAATCGATAACTTTTTTTTTGAAAAAGCTGGTAAACTTAAATCGAGTACGCTTATTAGCGCATATTTTTACGAAATTCGCAGTTTAAAAAATAGTTATTTCTATACAATTTGAATAATTTATTGAATTTAAATCAATTTATCTTTACTACTATGGGTAAAGGAATAAAATTTTAAAATCAAGAGGAAATATATAATGGAAATGACAACACTTTTAAATTATAACAAAATATATTATAATATATCATTTTTAGTTCTTAGATAGAAAAACATACTTATTTTGAGTTGAAAAATAACTAGATTTATCATACCAATTTGTGCTTTTCTTGTATTTTATTTATTACACTTGTATTTAATTGTTGAAAACAAATTAATTTATTTATTTTAATATTTTTTTTGTTTGCAGTAAGTTATAATAAATTATTTAAAAATAATAAAGATAGATTTTTTGTTTTTTATTTATGTTAATTTATAACGAGCTTTCAACCTCCGTATATATACAAAAAAAAGCAATGCAAATTGGAGAATTTATGAGATTAATGGCAGAAACCAAAATTGATAGCTTCCCGCATAAACACAGCTGATGTTAAAAAATTGCAGATAAATTGAAATTAAGTGAGTTCAATTAACATGAAATCAGTTTGAGAATTGATTGCTATCATTTTATTGCATGTGAAGACACCAGGTTAAAAAACCAAAAATAAAATTTATGTATAGCACACGCAAATTATTTTTTTAAAATAATTTTTTTAAAATTTGTTTTAAAAATATGAAAAAGTTAAGACCGGATTGAAAAACAAAATTTTAATTTTATGAACTTTATTATTTTTTTGAATGGAAAATTAAGACTCAGTCTTAAAAATTGTCTTATGACAGTCACAACTCTTAGGAATAGGCACGTTAGACTATTTATTACATACAAATTTTGTACTTACCATTTATTAAAAAAATATTAACAATAAATACTCAAATTTGACGACATTTTATTAAAAATCTATCTTTTTATTCTCCAATTAAATATTTACTTATTTTTCGAAATGAGTGTACAATAATGAGTAGATGTCAAACTATTTTTTTGACAATTACAGGGTGGCGGAGAACGAGCAATATGGTTTATATTGTTTATAACTTTTTTATTTAGTGATTGTTATTATTTTTTTATATAATACAGTCAATTATTGTTTAATTAACCAAAAGTGGTGGCAATTTTCTTAATCGCACATACGTGCTCTTTCTAACACATTTTCTATAGATTTTCGCAAAATTTCGGGGATAATGTCATGATCTCATTAAGATTGTTAGTTTTTGATTGCGGGATAGTTCTTAGCAGTCGGGAGCTGCTTAATCCGGTGAACGAGAAGGTCAGCTAAAATCGCTTGTGGGAGAAATTATGCATATAGTGTTCCATATTAAATTCCCCAAGTATGCTTTACAAAATGCTTTAAAAAAACAAGTAAAAAATATCAATTCAAAAATGTAAAGAATTCTAACCATATAGCTTAATCTGCGTCACCCTGTATAAGTATAAACATATTTATTTTAAGTACGTTGAGCCCTCTAATCGACGAGCCTGTGTCCAGGCGTTGTATATGAAAAGTAAGTAATTTATAATTAGATATTAAGCTATTCAGATTAAAAAATAAAGTGTAGTAAATTTTTTATGAAGAAAAACAGTCCATGGGTAGACAGAAATAATTTGTAAAATTTTGTTTGTAATATTAAACATCGTTCATAGAACATTTTTATACCCTCCACCATATATGGTGAGGGTATATATCAGTTTGTCATTCCGTTTGTAATATGTCGAAATATAGGTTTAAGACCCCATAAAGTATATATATTCGTGATCCTTATGCAATTTTAAGTCGATTTAGCGATGTCCGTCTGTCTGTCTGTCTGTCTGTTGAAATCACGATCACGACGCGAAGACGCAAGCGGGGGTGCCTATTTTTACCCAGATTATTGAACATCCTCCCGAGCAGTTTGGTATTTAAAATGAGCAAAATCGGTCAAGCGGTTCAAAAGTTATGAGTGAAAATGTGAAGGTACCTCTAAATTTTCCATACAAATTTGTACAATTTTTCTGTATCAAAAGTTATGAGTAAAAATGTGAAGGTACCTCTAAATTTTCCATACAAATTTGTACAATTTTTCTGTATCTATTTTTTTTTCTGTTATGTAAGTAAAAATGTTATTAAGTCTTCTTATTGTTCGATTACATTTATTGTCTTACATACTATGGATAACTAAGTTAACGTAAAAATGAACAATGTTAAAGTCGCTAACAGAGCAGACGTCTGTAAATAACATTGCTAAAACTAAATAACAAAAGTTCGTTACATAAATTGACAAAACATATTCATATTACAGTTCATGCAAAATTTAGTATATACGTATATCATCTTCATCCCCTTTGGTGGAGGGTATTCAAAGATTCGGCACAGCCGAATTTAGCCCTTTTTTACTTGTTATAAATACAAAGGTCCCTTCCCTGTAGGATGCCTGGGGTCAAGTGTCTACAAGTCACCACTTTTGTCGACTATTTTGGGTGACTTTTTGGTGACATGTCAACAAAGCTCTATAATTTTTACATTCCTTTTTTGCAGCTGCAAAGCTGTGCTTGTTCTTGATTTCCTTTATTGTTTTATTTTGTTCTTAATTAAAATATAAAGAAACATGAATATAAAATGTAAATATTTATATTTGAACAAAATATATAATGAGCAAAAGAAGTTACAAAAGACTTGTGAAAAAACAATAAATTTTGTATAAAAATAAAAACAACTAGAAAGAGGCAATAATTTTTAGTGAAAGCTGTAACTCTAAAGATTTTGTGTAACCTGATGAAGATTTTACGGAGCCTGTGGATGATTTTGTGCAATCTTTTGAAGATTTGTCTACTGCAAAATTAAATTTGCTCGAATTTTTTTTTAATTTAATGAAATTTATTAAAAAATTGTATTAATAAAATATCTAATTTAACAATATAAATGCACCTGTTTAAACTTATTTCTTTTCTAGTGTGGAAATTTAGTAAAAAGTTCCAAAAGTGTAGACTAGAATTACTAAAATATTTTAGTGAATCTCTAGTTCCAATGTCTACACCTAGTCAATAGTTGTGTAGATTCGCAATGACAAGCACATGTTAAATATCTACAGCAGAGAGCTTTGACGGGGATATAGTCAGTAGTACTGGTGACAAAGTCAATAGTGAATCAGTACAGTACAGTGGTACTAGTGAAACTCTGGTTCCAATGTCCACACCTAGTCAATAGTTGTGTAGATGACACGCACATGTTAAATGTCTACAGCAGAAAGCGTTGGCTGGGCATAATTAGTCAGTAGTACTGGTGACAAAGTCAATAGTGAATCAGCACAGTTTCACTATCGACATTTCCTACAGGGTTATTACCAGTTCTCTCGCCAATTTGTATATTTTATTATACTCTCCACTATATGTAATGAGCGTATACATTTATTTATTTGTTATTCCATTTATAACATGTCGAAACATAAGACCTGAAAGGTGTATGTATTCTATCTCTTTAAATGATGGTCATGGCGAAAAGACGCAAGCAGAATTACTAATTTTCACTCAAATTTTTTGTGAAAATGAGCAAAGTCCGACCAGCGGTAAAAATGTATTTTGGTACAATTTCATACTAGCGTCTGGTGAAACATTTTGTTATATATTTTACAACAAACGACCAGAGGGGAGAACTTAATACCAGAGGGGAGAACAATAATACTTACAGACTACTTGCCAAAAATACAATTAAAATAAGTTATTCAAATAAAGTTTAAATATGCTTTTCGAATAGCAAAAATATCATTAATTCATAAAAATTGACTTACGATCTAATTAGGTTTTCATTTAATGTATAATTCGTTCTATGTAATCCTACGAAAAAGTACTCATGACTTCTTAAAAATCTAAAACGGAAATTAAGATTTATGATCGATAATAGCTCAGATCATTTAATATTTGAATACATTATATCAAATAAAAATAAAAGAGATTGGATTGACCTCCTATTCTACAGTAATTATAAATTAATTAAATCGCAACGAATATTATAGTGTTTATTATTAATGATTTCCTTTTGGGCAATTCGGTTACACTGTGCTGCTTACAAACGCATACCAAATCGGTTAAATATTCAATAAAACATGTAAACATACCCCATCATTTTAAATTTTTTATTGCCTCCATTTTTCTACTTGTTAAACCCTTTTTTTGCCAGTTTTTTCACGATTTTTTCGTGATTATTTTTTATTTATTTTTTTTCAAAAAAAATGTATGTACATAAAACACGTTAACATTGTAAACAAACACTACACTTGACCACAAAGACATGTTAATTAACATATGTAACACACAACACGGGGGTAATATCAGTCAGTAACAAGTGCCCAAAAAGACCGCAAAAAAACAAGTTAAAGTGTTTCATTCCGTCAGGCCGAATCTATTCATACCCTTCAAAATAGTATTATTCGCTAAGGGGTGATGGCAGACAAAAAAAAATATACTAAACTTAAATCGAAACAACTCCAAAGTTATATAGACCTATTTCAGATACTTCATAGATCCGCTGGACATTTTTTAATCCAATATTGTACATACGAATATACAACCAGGCCTTATTAAGATTTATTTTTTTTTTTCTTAAAACGCCCTCTAGTGAAAAATCCCATACGGTTGAATCTATTTTAAACAAATTAATTTCATTATAGAATAATCTTTATACCAATATAAGGAATTTGTATAAATGCATGGTCCGAACTAATTTTTAACAGGACGTGAGTATGCCAAACCTGATTCGATGTAATAATGTTCAATAAAATATTGTAAAAATTTAATTGGACTTGTTTATCGAAAATATATCACTTTTATATACTGATGTCGCTCGCAATATCAAGGAGTCCAACTAGATAGCCAATAATATTATTTTTATATCCTGGATATTAAACACAAAAAAGGTAGTGGCTATTATCCAGTAATGACCAACCCTGTAAGTTTTAAATGTTCGATATCTATTAATTATGTTAAGGGTCTTTGAAATATTAAGAATGGCATCTACCACCGATTTGTAGTTATTAATTTTAAATTACGATTGGTCTTGTATACAAAATAAGAAGTTAATTACATTTTAGGAAATTCAACGTCGGAAAAGGAAAAACAACAAAAAAAAAATACAAAAATGTATAGAGGAGTTTAAAAGCTATGACTAAAAATGTGTAGCACAAAAAGAAGACATATAAATCCATATAATTTTCTAGACCCGAGTCCAACTAAGATCAAATTTAAAATTTCAAAAGTCTCAAACACTTCAGACAAAGTGGAATTAAAAAATAAATATACCTACAAATTTTGTTCTCTTATGATATACTCGTGCATTACCTTGTAATGATAATTGGCTATCTTCTGCACTATTTAAAACATAAAGTATTGAGTTATCGATTATTGATTACGTAAGCAATGATTTAGAAACGTAAAATAATATTTAAACATTTTCGATAATATATTTTAGAAACATTACTTTGTGTGTGGTTTTTTATTTTGAAAAACAAGAGGGTAAGGCACACATATTATTCGACATCATGAACGAAAACACGAAGCACAACAATACAGTTATATTTTAAGCAATCAAAACTATAAGCCTCGTTAGCTTAGGGATTTCAGGTTCGATTTCCTGCGTGACCATATTATATCCACTAATTAAAAAAATATTTGTAATAATTTTATTAAATAAAATTTTTTAAGAAAATCTATTTTGAGACACATTACTTTCACCATCCTCGTAACCATGTAGGTAACCTCTTACTTTTCGCATGTAAAGTTCATCAGTAAAAAAAAAACAATTATTCGACAAAAATATTAGCTTTTTATAGCTTTGATGTTTGACACTACCAAAAGTAATAAGCGTGTGCCCATACGTGTCGATTCAGCAATGTCTGTCCGTCCGACTGTCTGTCCCAGTCAAATGACCGACTCCTGTAATCAAACTTTAGTTCGCTTTCCTAAATATGACCCAAATCGTACTGTGGTGTAGGGTATCACTTAGTCGGCATGTCTGACTTTTATACTTGTTTTTTTAAATAAATTTAATTGATTTTCGTTGCACTGAAATAAAAAATTAATGGTTTCAAAAAATTATTGGAGATTAATTATTGTTCAGCTTTGAATTAATATATAAAAAATCAGCAAGCTTTCAAAATTTACGGGTTTATTGTACAAAAGGGGTTACAAATATATTTTTCATTGTATTGTACATCGCTGGCCACAACTTTTTCTCATCTTTCTGGCTCTGTGTCTGGCAAATCACACGACTTTTTGCGCATGTGGTTGTCGCTTTTGAATTAATCCTATGGCTTTTAATTGTTTTCTGACTGTCAACTCATAAACTCCCAACTAACAACTCCTGAAACATAAGGCTTTCGTACACATGCGCAATGATTCCGGGTATGACTGACCGTTTCTCGTCTTCGAGCTAAAAATAACACCACTTTTAAAGCAACCAAACCATCTACGACACGATTGTTCAGACAGAGCATGCTCGCCATAAGCTTCCACCAAGATTCGATTACCCTCGGCCGCACTTTTCTGCATATTAAAGAACAAAAACACTTTATCTGGTACGAAATTCAACATGTTTAAGGCAATATTTAGACTTTTTTTTTCTTTTCAAGCAAATATACAAGCTGCCAAGAAGCTCATTCACAATAGGTTTTAGCGGCAAGACATTGGAAACTGAAATATTGGTTTCTGTCTAGTGGCGGCCTTTTGTGTGAAACGCTCATTATTAATTCAAAGTCCAATATATTTTTTTACAATTATTGCATTTCATGTTTTATAACAATTATTAACCTTTTTATAAAAATTAAGAAACTTTTCGTTTTCTTATATTATTTATTTTTTTTTTTGTTGTAAAGTTGTTAACTTTAAGTTTACTGGAAAAAGTTGCAGGGTATATAAGATTCGGTACAGCAGAATTTTGTACTCTAACTTGTTTATATTAATTTAAAACCTTTGTATGAGGTTTTTATGTGTGGTGATTTGTTTTCTTTTCTTTTTTTCTTTTTATAAAAAAAAATAATGAGAATATTTGGATAATTTGCTTTTAACAACAATTTTATGTTTATATTTTTTTAGCGAATGGCTTTTAGGATGTGTGTCAAAAAAATGTGTAAGTTTAGAATTGATTTCATTATAATTTGTTTGTTGTATGGGAAGTTTAAAAAAACAATTAAAAATTTTAAAAGGCGACACAATTTAGACGAACTTATCAATTTTTTTTTTGTAAGCCAATATTCAGCAAAAACAATATAAAGGGTGTCCCAACAAGAACGCAATTTTTAAATTTTAAATAAAACACAGATATTTAAAAAAAACGTGAAACTTTATTATATCATAAAGTAGACAGAATGAGGCCGCCGCGGCTTTGCTGGCATGCACGCGATCTTTTAATGAAATTTTCAATGACCGTTTTGCATGAATGCTGCGGTATATCATTAATGCAGCGTCCAATTTCCTCTTTTAAGGCTTAAGTCGTCGGCTTATTCGCGTAAACCATCGGCTTCAAAAACCCCAAAGAAAAAAATCTAATGGTCTTAAATCGCACGATCTAGGCGGCCAATTCTGATCTCCAAAACGCGAAATAACACGACCGGGAAATGACTGATGCAGCAATTGAATTGTTTCTCTGGCTGTATGACATGTGGCGCCGTCTTGTTGGAACCACATGCCCTCCACATTCATTTCTTCAATTCTAGGCAAGAAAAAACTGGTTATCATTTCACGATACCGAACACCATTGACTGTTTGCGCTTGACCTGCCTCATTTTCATAAAAAAAGGTCCAATGATTCCTCCAGCCCAAAAACCACACCACACAGTGACACGTTGAGGATGCATTTGCTTCTCGTGAATCACTCGAGGATTTTCCTCACCCCAAATGCGACAATTCTGCCTATTGACGAAGCATTTTCATGTTGTCTCTCCAATACCCAATTAACGAACTCCCTTCGCTGTCCATGGTCAGCTGGCTTCAGTTCCTGAGTCAATTGAACTTTGTATGCATGAAGATGCAAATCTTTCGTCAAAATTCGCTGCAAAGTGGATTTGGAGACACCAATTTGCTGAGCTCGGTGTCGAATTGAGGTGGATGGAGTTTGAGCGACATCATCACGTACAGCTGCGACATTTTCGGTCGATCGACCTGGTCGATGGCGCGTTGTTGTCTTTACATCACTAACAGACCCAGTTTCGGCAAATTTATCCATTAATCTCTTTACAGTTGACTCTTTTGGAGCATTATTGTGACCCCAAATTGATCGCAATTTGCGAACTGTAGCCGCAAAACTTTCACCATTTTGGTAAAACAATTTCACAATGAGAATGCGTTGTTCATTCGTGTAGCGCTCCATTTTTACTAACCTCGTACCTTCTACTAGCAAACAATAACAATTGTTCAAATGTCAAACAAGGACACTTCAAATGTTGCCAGATTTAAAAATTGCGTTCTTCTTGGGACACCCTTTATATATATATGTGTGGGACCAGGCAGAAAAGGGTTAAGACGTTCGGCCAGGCCAGAGTAGAGAAGAGATACGAGACGAATTGAAACAGACGGACGAAATACAATTAGCAGAAACAAAGAGTTAAGTTAACGCTGCGCACTCGACAGGATAAGATATCATTTTAATAAACAAAATATTTTATATCAATATTAATGTATTGTATTGTATTTCTTTAATTTCCAAACAATTCGCATGAATTTATAAACAAATCATCAAAATATTTAAATAAAGACAATATTATTTACCAACCAAAGAAATATCATCTCAACTAATGAATTCAAGTGAATGGCACTAAAAAATAAAGTGATAGAATCCCTACAAATGTTGGCACGTCCGGAATTGGACAGAACAAACGAGCCAAGTCAAAAACTAAATTAAATATTCACTAAAATACTTAATTATAAACAATGAGTGAGATATATGTTATGTTAGAATATAGCAAAAATATTCGCATAAACAATTAAACAAAACATTTAAAATTGATAAAGTGAACGTGTGTGTGCAAAAAGTGTTCGACGTACAATTCTCTGAATGAAGTTGTGATAATAATATATTAGAACCTGTTGAAATTATTTGCCAAAAGTGGTTGAAAGAAAAAACAAGCGTTTACAACAAAAACAACCACACAAAAGGAAAAAAAGTTCTAGAAAAAACACACATAAGCGATGTACGCAATGTTGTGAAATTGCATTGAAGAAAAAAAGTTCTAGAAAAAACACACACAAGTGATGTGCGCAATGTTGTGAAATTGCATTGAAGAAAAAAAAAACAACAAACACTAAAAACAACACAGAAGACAGAAATGATCATCATCCATATACCTACATAAACACAAGTTGAAAAGTGCATAGTAACGAGGATAAAAGTGAGCCGTATAAATTGATGCTTGTATGACGAAATCGAAGTGCATTGCCGAAAATTGAAAGACACAGCGTGGGAACGAAACGAAGAGAGTGATTTAGAAAACTTGGTGGAGCTATCAATGAGAGTTTGAAAAATAGATAAGTAGGTGTAATATTATTTTGTATATTTGTATTGTTCATCAAAACAATTATAATTACGATGATGACGGGCATGCATGTATGCGTTAGCATTTTGTGTTGAATTTTTGAGAAGTAACCGTCCGTTGCTTGGCAGAATTTCAAGTTTGTATATATTTATCAGTACTTGAAATTAGTAATTTCATGAGTTTGAATCGTTAGTGAACATTTTCAGTTTGGTGAGGATTTACCTCATGTGTTGAGATAAGATTATAGTTCGGTGATATTAATTATAGTTCAGATTTCGATAATTTTTAAGGCAAAAATCAGAATTATAATTGCTTTGATGAAACTATTTGATTTTATAATTTAAGAAGAAAAAGAAAAGAATTTTTTATTAATTTGAAAAGATTTTCCATAAATTGAATTATTTTATATTGATACCAGTATTTTATATTACTATTTTATATTAATAATATTATTTCATATTCAACTATATTTAATTTATATTTTAAAAATAATTTTGTAAGACATGGACTTGTCCAAGTTCTCGGGCGAGGGCAAACCGGAGATCGGACAGTGGCTACGCGATTTTGAGGATTGTGCCTTTACCGTTCACTGGAATGATTTGCCGAAATATATATACGCACGGCAGATGTTAACGGGTGCTGCCAGAATATTTTGTAGAAGCCATTCTGGGGTGCGCGATTGGACGTCATTAAAGAATTAGTTAAAGAACGAATTTGTTAGAAAACTATCTGCTATAGAAGTGCACCGTATACTAAAAAACCGTAGAAAATGCCCAGGTGAAAGTTTTAGGGAGTATTTGTATAGTCTTATGGAGATCGGAGCTCCCATAAGTTTGGATGATGAGAGCGTTATAAAATACTTCATTGAAGGAATACCCGATAGTCGATCGAACAAAACAATTCTTTACCAGGCAACCAGTATAGAGGACTTGAAATCAAAGTTGAAAGTGTACGAAAAGGTCAACAAACCGGCTCAATCATATTACAACAAACCGCGTCCGAAACAGGAATCCCCCAGGGATGGTGGTGGAACTGAGGGGAATAATTTCCAACGTTGTTATAAATGCGGGGAAAAGGGTAATTTGTCTAGAGATTGTAAGTCTAGGGAGATCAGATGCTTCAAGTGCCACGAATTGGGCCACAAATCCTTCAATTGCAAGAAGAGGGCAAATATCAAGGAAGAGAGGAAAGGGGGTACCGATAATGTTCATACTTTATCATCATCTATGAATCCAGACGTGAACGTTTATGGTTGTGAGCTTTCGGCTCTCATTGACACCGGCAGTGACATTAGCTGCCTACGATATGATGCATTAATGATGATGGGAGATGTGGAATTGAGTCCTCAAACTCGAACGCTAATAGGAATAGGCCAGAAGTAAGTTACCACAATTGGATGCTGTAGTACTGATGTTGATCACGATGGCATATCAGTCCCGATAACGTTCCACGTAACGCGTGAAGGGGATATTTTGTATTCGGCTGTAATCGGAAACGATGTTTTTAAGTACGCGGACATGAAAGTTGACTCGGAAGGTGCCAAATTCTACAGGAAGGTTCCCACTCAGGAGGTTGGACTTGGGGATGGGAAGATTGAAGATGGAAACTTGTCGGCGAATGATCGTGATTTTGATGAAGTCGTACGTGAGTTAAGTGAAGTATGTATGTCGGCCCGGACTGATTTCGATTTAGCTCATTTGAGACGTGACATTAGGGAAGATATTGTGGATATGATAGAGGAGTATCGCCCTATTAAACCGGAAACATTTCCAGTGAAAATGAAAATATTGCTCAATGATGAAGTTCCAGTATATCACAATCCAAGAAGAATGTCTTACGGGGATCAGCAGACTGTGGACCAACAAGTCGCAGAATGGCTGAAAGATGGAAACGTGAAACCCAGTTATTCGGAATACTCATCACCAGTGGTTTTGGTATCTAAGAAAGATGGTACCAAAAGATTATGTTGTGACTATAGACGCCTGAATGAGAAGATTGTACGTGATAACTTCCCGATGGTAATGATTGATGATGTGTTGCAGCGTTTACAGGAGGCGAAAGTTTATACGACTCTAGATCTGAAAAACGGATTCTTTCACGTGCCGATTGACGACAACTCTCGGAAATATACTGCGTTTGTTACCCATAACGTGCCATTCGGAATGTCTAATTCGCCCGCGGTATTTTGTCGTTATATTTCGGCGGTTTTTCATGATTTGATAAGGGAAGGCACCCTTGTGGTGTATATGGACGATATTGTGATACCGTCAAAGGATGAGGCTGAGGGCCTCGAAAAATTGAGGAAAGTTTTGGGAGTCGCACGAAAGAACGGACTTAATATCAAATGGGATAAGTGTCAGTTTTTGAGGAGGAAGATAACATTTTTGGGTTACGTTCTTGAAAATTCTACTATTTTGCCATCGGAGGAGAAGACAACTGCTGTTGAGAGATTGTGACTGATTGCAATGCGTTTGCGATGACCATGAAGAAGCGGGATGTTCCATTAAGGGTATCCAGGTGGGCACTTCTCCTTCAGGAGTTTGACTATGTGATTGAGCACAGATCAGGTACTAAGATGCGACACGTGGACGCGTTAAGTAGAGTTTCATGTCTGATGCTGGAAGATACGCTACGCCACAGAATAAGAAATGCTCAATTGGAGGATGAGTGGATTAGAGCCATAAGTAAAATACTGGAGAAGGAAGATTATGATGACTATTACGTGAAATACGGTATTGTCCATAGGGATCCAGCCAAGGAGCATTTGGTTATACCATCGAGTATGGAACGGGAAATAATCGAAATGGCGCACCGACAAGGACATTTCGCTGCTCGCAGGACTAAAGATTTAGTTGAAAAGACGTTTTATATTCCGAAACTGAACGCAAAGGTGGAGAGTGTAGTGAAAAGCTGTATCGAGTGCATTATGGCTGAATCGAAGGCTGGCAGGAAGGAGGGATTACTGAATCCGATTGATAAGGCAGATAGACCATTGGTGACCTATCATTTGGACCACGTTGGTCCCATGGAAGCCACTCAGAAACAGTACAATCACATTTTGGTAGTGGTCGATGCTTTCTCGAAATTCGTCTGGCTTTATCCTACGAAGAGTACGGGTGCTAACGAGGTGATTGATCGTATGCGCAAACAGTCTATATTATTTGGAAATCCAGCACGGGTGATTACAGACAGAGGCTCTGCTTTTACCTCTAATGCATTTAGAGATTACTGCGAAGAGAAAGGTGTACATCATTTGTTGATTGCTACAGGAGTACCTAGGGGTAACGGCCAGGTAGAAAGGATGCATAAAATCGTTGCACCAATGTTGACAAAACTCTGTATTGAGAAGCCGCAGAATTGGTATCGTTATGTAGATAAAGTGCAGCAGATTATAAACAATACCCCCCCTAGGAGTACCGGAAATACACCGTTTTACATACTGACCGGTGTACAAATGAGGACGAAGGAAGATTTTAATATTCGTGCCATATTGGAAGAGATAGCGGTGGAAGAGCTTCAACAAGAGCGTGATGCTATAAGAGACGAGGTGCGGGAGAATATTCAGAAGATTCAGCGGGAGAATAAGAGATCGTTTGACAGGAATCGTATCCCCGAGAGAGGATATGCTGTTGATGATTTGGTCGCCATCAAGCGTACCCAGTTCGGTTCCGGGTTGAAGCTTAAGCCCAAGTTTCTTAGACCATATAAGGTTGTCCGGAGATTTGATCATGGCCGATACGAAGTGGAAAAGATAGGAGAGTGTGAAGGTTCCAGAAAATGCACCACTGTCGCTGAACATTTGAAGCCATGGAGTTCCACATTCGGGTCGAATGCCCAGTCAGGAGGGCCGAATGTGGGACCAGGCAGAAAAGGGTTAAGACGTTCGGCCAGGCCAGAGTAGAGAAGAGATACGAGACGAATTAAAACAGACGGACGAAATACAATTAGAAGAAACAAAGAGTTAAGTTAACGCTGCGCACTCGACAGGATAAGATATCATTTTAATAAACAAAATATTTTATATCAATATTAATGTATTGTATTGTATTTCTTTAATTTCCAAACAATTCGCATGAATTTATAAACAAATCATCAAAATATTTAAATAAAGACAATATTATTTACCAACCAAAGAAATATCATCTCAACTAATGAATTCAAGTGAATGACACTAAAAAATAAAGTGATAGAATCCCTATATATATATATATATATATATATATATATATATATATATTTGTAAAAAATACTGTCGGAGACCATTGTGACGCATATAATTTAAAAATGTACATAATACATATATATTAAACTTATGTTTTCGTCATCGTGTCCCCTAGTCAACGAATTTTAAATAACATTTGTCTGGTTTAAATAGTACAGAAAGCTAAATTGTAAATATTTCGTCATTGCGCACATGTACTTTTTTATCAAAGATTTACTTCCTATATCGTATCTCAACGGGATTTGTTATTACAGAGATTTAAAAAAAATAATATACTAAGCCGTTTGGCATAGTTTCAAATATGAATTAAGATGTTGCGCTCTAAAATTTCAAGGATTGATAAAGAATTAATGCGAACAGAAATTTTGTATGTTAAGGATTCATAGGCTGTTTGTTTAGAACTAAAATAAATTTTAAATATAAAACCCCGGATTCATGTATGTGGGTCGAATTGAAAAACAGGGGCCGGATTTGTTTCTGTATACGCAATAAAAACGGGCTTTGGTTGGACTCTATATACCTTTTTAATATGTCGAAATATAGGTCTACGACCCCGTAAAGTATAAATATATATTAATGATCCATAGTGAAGTTTTTTATTGCAAATCTGTATAAATTTTTTGAGCTGTATTTTCATGACAATATATCTCATATATATTCATGATCCTTATAATATTTTAAGCTGATTCAGTGATGTACGCCTGTCTGTTAAAATGGAGATCATGGTGCGAAGAGACAACCCGGGTTATTAATCAGATTAATAAACATCTTCTAGAGCTAAATTAGAACAGCGGTTAAAAAGATGTGAGTGAAAATATGAAGGTAGGAGAACCCCTAAACGTTCCATACAAATTTGAATATATTTAGTAGGACAATTTCATAGGACCTAAAATATTTTGACGCTTAGAGGTATATAATATTTTTTTATTCACATCATAATTTATTTACTTTAAAAATTTTTTTTCAACACAAAAATTTGTTTTACATTCATAAAAGCTTTTAACCTCAACAAATTTGTTTATCTCTATGCTTTCATACCTCATTGTTAAACATTATTTGTTTCAGAGATACTGGAGGTATAAAAAAAATTGTAATACAGAATTAAATGTTTTGACTTGTTTTGTCAATTATATTGTAATTTGTATTTAAAGATTTTTGATACACCCTAATGTGTGTATTCACTAACACAGCCATCAAGAAGAACACAAATATTCTCAAAACCAACTTAATATGAAGATTTGTTTTATTTTTTACATTTTATATTTTGTACAATCCAAGCCATGCCAACTAGCAGGGTTGTCGGATTTACTGGGGTTTTGTCTACAAGATTTTTTTTCAAATCTTTAATTTAATATGGAATGGATTTTAACATGAAATGAATACAATTAAAATAAATTACCAAACATTATTAATTAATTATAATTATTAATTTTAAATGAAAATGTTTTTTAAAACAAATGAAAAATCACTTAAAACCCGGACTACTAATTTTCCATTAAATCAAAAGAACTTTTATTGTTAAATGTTAATAAATTAATTTACAATACCGGTAAAAAATAAATTTTTCTTTTATTTTAACTGTTAGCAAACTAACCATGAATCTCTAAAAATAAATGATATTTGCTTTACAATATATTTTTTTTAACTGTAAACTAAACTACAAAATCCGTAAAAAGTAGTGATATTTCCTTCATTTCGTTTTTTTCACTGTCAATATTTTAATTACAATATCTGTTAAAATAAACGAATTTTCATTTATTTGACCTATCAGCCAATCAGATATACAAAAAATATATTTTTTTTAACAAAACATTTTTAATGAAAATATTAAATTTAATTTATTTTTTTAAATAAATGTCAACAAAGTTAAAAAATATATTGCTTTCCATTTTAACTATTTAATCACTTAGAAACTAATGTACGGATAACTTTTCAAATCGACTACAGTCAGTTACTGTAAAGTTATTTTTTAATGTATGTCAAATAAATTTCTGTAATTTGTTAATATTGTAATAATTCCACTGTAATCAATTAAAAATTTATCAGAACACATTAAACATCATTTAAGTTTTTAAAAACAAGATTTGGGATAAATCCCCCAAGAAATATAACGACCCTGCCACCCACTTAAAATGCTGTTTAAAACACTTGTCCATGTTGTTGTCGTTTTTTCCACGAGTACCCCTCATTGGCCAGTTCCGTTGGGTGGGTGGCTCAGTTTATATGGCCAAAGTATTTCCAAAAAAAATCTGTTTTTTTTCTTAAAGGATATTAAAAATGTACTGCATTTCAAGAAAAACAAATATTGTCTGGTTTTAAAAGACCCCTCTACTACCTTTAGGTTAAAAGAATATAAATTTTTAAATGGCAGACTTTCATCAAAAGATTAAGAAAGTCATGTCCACTAAATTAACTACTTACCTCGATTAAATACTACTCATATAGATTTTTCGAAAACGTTTTGTTTAAATTTATATTTTTTATATCGAATATTAATTTAAAATTGACAAATTTTTAACAAAAAAATAAATAAAATATTATTACAAGAGTAATTATTTACACCATCAAAACATCTAAACATTTGAATGTGGTAAAATGGGTATCACATTGTGGTAAGGGGCTTAATGCAATTGTGAGGCGTTTAACCTAAGGTTTTTCTTGGCTCTGCACTTAAAATAATACCGATATATTTGTAGGAAAACTGAATGCCGAATACCTGAATAACGAATCTGGAACATACCTAATAAGTACAGACGAATTGTTATGTATGTATGATATTTTATGGGACATTAAAATTAAAAATTCACAATTTTTCCACTATCTTTGTATTTGCGACCTGTGGAGTAGAGTTGTCAAAGTATTGAGTAATGGGATATTAAGTACCTAGGCGGAATGTTGTTATATCTACTTTACATTGTAGACCATCTTAAGTTCGGTGTCTGGCGATTATTAAACTTTTTGTGCCACCAAAGTCAATGTCTGCACATAAAAAATAAACTAAAATAAAAAGAGTTCATAGAACGTCTTATAATGAAAGAAAAACCTCTTAAGGAAATAACAAAGAGATATAAAGAAAAAGAAAAACACAAACATTAATGCTGTTGTAGTATTTGCAAGGATACTTGAGAAAATATTTGCAATAAATTGTCTGTCTAACATCCTTTTCCCATGGCTAAACTTTGTACACTTTTTATTTTTTAACTTAATTTACTCGCACTTTCCGTAATGCAGTGATTTTTTTATATTTTTTACTTCTGTCAGCATTTTTCATTTCCCGTTCTTGTTTTTTATTATTTTGTTCTTTTTTTTTTTTTGCAATGCTTGAATTTTTTTTTAAATAAAATTAACCCTATATTTGTTTGAAAATTTACGAGTGTGTTTTCTAATTTTTTTTTATTGTCGCCTACAAAGGACGACAAAATTTGAAGAAAGTAAAGGCCGTAAGATTTGATTATACTTTTTCTAAAGGTTTGAGGTGGCTTGAACCCGAATGAGACCTCGGAATTTATTGATTTTTCGAGATACTTAACATAACGCAATATAACATATCTGAAAATATGTTATATTATATTAAAAAAAATAGATCTTCGCTAAATTCGGGAATATATCAAATCTCGAATTAAGCTTTATTCACGAAATTCGTTATGTCATTTGAAAATCCCAGCTGTTGCCTACAAAATTCAGATTTTAGTTTTCCAATGTATTATTCTGTCCATTGAAATTCATTGATATAGTATTTTCGCTACATTTGACCTTATTTTACGGTCAGTTCATTATAATCTTTACAGGCGATATCTCAGATATCTGAAAACATCCAAAAGCATTTTTGAGGGAAAAATTATGACTTAGATTTCCGAAAATTAAACCTAAACAGGCGAAAAACCGACTTTGTAACTTTATATGAAGATATCTCGAAAACCTTTTGTAAAAATATTTAAATCTATCGAGGATTTTATCCTAAGGCCTTCTGCCCATACATTTTTTTAAATGAAAGAAGCACAACCTAAAAAGTCAGAATTTCGCATTAAGGAGTTAAATATATTCATATTGTTTTATTTTTTGCCTTGAAAATTTAAGAAAAATAATTCTACAAAATAAACAGATTTTAAAGAACATGTATGTTCTCAGAAAAAAAAGTTACTTAAAGTTAACAAACTGTCAAAATTAAAAAAAAATCGCCAAATTGTAAAAAATCACCAGAATTGAAAAAATCAATATACTTTAAAAAAGACAAAATTTAAAAAAAAAAAATTTCAAATTACAAATATTCGCCAAAATTCGAAAAATTCATAAAATTAAATAAAAAAACCCTAAAATTTAAAAAATCGCCAAACCTGGAAAATATTTCCAAAATATATTTTTAAAAAACACTAAAATTAGAAAAAATCGCTCATATTGAAAAAAGGACCTAAAATTTATAAAAAAAACGACAAATTGAAACAATCGCTTAAAAAAATTACCCAAAATTTAAAATAAAAAAACGCTGAAATTGAAGATTTTAGATAACATTTTAATCGTAAGAGAGAAAACATTTTTGCGCCAGAGGTCATCTGCACATGTGCTTATGGGTATATTACGAACCCTGGTGTACTGAAGTTTTTTTTCACTTGCGAATTTCGTGACGGAAAAGCACTTAAACAATCTGACCGATCGGTTTATAAAAATGGCCTCTAAATAAAATACAAAAAATACACAGAAATGTCTTTATATTTCATTTATATCACAAATTTTGGCAAAAACACAGCAGTCAAATCAATTAAAATCCATATCTAATTGATGCTTGGGTGATCACTATACTACATTTGACAAAATCCTTCTGGGAAATTGCTTACTTGAAAAACTTTACAACAAAATAAAAAATTTTCCGCTATAAAAAGTGATTTTGCAAAAAAATAGCATTAGTTACAATCTATAAAAACTTAAAAATTTTAAAGCAAAAAGTAGGTAAAGATTTTGTTTAAATAGTGGGTGTCAAATTATACATATTATACTTATGGATTTCTATAAATAAATCAATTTTACTTGAGTAAGGGCCACTATTATAGTCAGCACCAAAAAGGAAGGTCTGTGGATTTTTTCACTCTGAAAAAACATTTTTGTTTACTAAAATGTTTTATTTAACTTATGTATTAACTTCGAAATATCAAAAGAAATTATGGGAGACATTATGCATTAGTGAGTTAAGTTAAAATGAACACTGTAGTATGAGACCCATCGTAAAATGATCAAGAAATATTAAATAATTATTGTGTCTATGTGAATTTGTAACTAAACTGAAAGTTTTTCAGGGGTAACTACTTTTTTAACTCCTAGGTAAATACTTATTACTCAGAGTAACTACTTAATTTAATGTTGTGAGTAAAAACTTATTTCTATACAATGCGAAACCCTGCTAGTAACTCATTATTCTCACTTATTTTGTAAGCCAGAGGGTAATGAACAGCCATGAGTTTAGGGACATCGCGAACAAAGGTATTTAAGCGATTAAATAGCCTGGTTACTGGTAACTAGTAAAACCTTTGTGTAATACTCGTTTAATTACCTAGTAATGTAAAACATACATTTGCGATGCTACTTACATGTTTAAATACTTCGTAGTGTATGTTTTGGCTGGGGAGTTTAAATAAGAGTTTTTGTGGAAAAATAAATTTTTTGACAAAGTTTTTACAAAAAATACAAAATTGATGGTAATATATATTAAACAATTCTGCACCGTACCACGAGTTTGTTTCTTTAATTGATCTGTAAACATTTTATGTTTTATTATTTTTAATAAAAAATTATAATTTTTGTAATGGTGAATAATACTCACAAAAGTAAAGGGTGTTTTTTTAGAGGTTGTTAACTTTTATCTAAAATATTATTTGGCATTTAATATTAAAAAATAATTTTTGACACATGTGTACCGCAGCCACCTTTTTAAATTTCAATTTTTTTATTCGGCTAAAAGTGACAGCTAAAAATTTATTTTTTCCATCGTGACAAAATAACTTTTCCCTAATGATTTTTCAGCTAATCTTGAACAAAAGAAATTATTTTTATAAAAATTACTTCCATTTGACAGTTTAGTCGTATTGCAAATGTAGGGCAGTAGAAAAAATTACGCTATTTACAGTTTAAAAAACATGAAAATTCTCACCACTTTCGCTCAAAAATTGATGCATACAAGAGAATAAATTTTAATGAGACTTAAGTATTTAAAAAATTAATTTTCATTAAAAATATTTACAATTGTAAAAAAAGTTTTTTTTTTTATTTTCGTAAGTTTGTGTTTTATTTTAAATATTAACAAATCCGACTAAGATATAATTGTGAAATTTAGAAAAAATCAAAATTTTACTTTATATGCAAGGATATCCTAAATACTTTGCCTGTTCAAAACAAATTGATAGAAATATGTACATTTTACAACGAGATTTAAAAGAAATCAAAAGGAGCTAATTTTAAAATTTGTTGTCCAATTCGTGATCTACATCCTGAAATCAATCAAAATTGCTGATTTTCATTCCCGATGTCCTTTGAGTATACTTGGGAATTTTTAATTGGCATTGAAATTTAATTGGCTTTACATAAAACCAATGTCAATTGTAACAAAATCATTACATTTCAATGCCAATTGTATTTTTTAATTAGCATTGTGCAAAGTAATTGTAATGAAATCAAAATAATGCATAAAAAAGTAGTTACAATTGAATAAAAAATATTTTTTTTTTCAAAACAAACATTTTATTGGTGAACAATCATATTATGCATTTTTTTTTTGCAAAAAAGTTTTTATCTTTTATTTTTTTTTTTTAATTTTAGTAAATTTTGTATATAATACAAATATGCCTTAAAAGCGACTGCAGACTTTTTACTATTTAAAAAGTGAGACAAATCTATTATAGCGCGAGTTATCTTATTGAATTAATGAGAGGAAAATTCAACAATAACATAAATGACGTTAAATAATGCTAATGATTTTTTTCCATTGAGGCAAATATAATTTTTTGAAATTTAAATAATTACCATTTGAAATTTAAATAATTACCATTTGCGTTGCCATTGAAAAAACAATGGTAATGCCAAAAATTCATTTACATTAAATTCATAGTCAATTAATTGGCCTATTCAATTAACTAGTCCCAAATATGATTTTGAGCTCATTTTAAACATAATCTGCTGATATCGTAATGCTTAGAAGTAACATAAACAACATAGTGGTGTAACATGTTGATTTAAATGAAACTTGAATATGTTTTAGAGGACAAAAAATTGGTGGACACATATTGTTACTTTGATATGGAATCTCAACTTTAGGGGTTAAAAAGGGGATTCAAAAATATCAACGTTTATTTTTTTATTTTTATTTTTTTTCTTCTTGTATTTTTCTTCTTCTTCTTTACTATTTAACGTTTCACAACATAAACATACAACTCTGACTGTTTACAACAAATTATTTGTATAGTGTATTTCAATACAAAATGCAAAATACAACACTGGTTGTGAATGGCCCAAGCTCAAATTATTACGAATATCGAAAAAAGCTGCGACACCGTCTCGATGTGATTTAATAAGCAAAATTATATAATAATTATATAATTATATAATAATTATATAATTATATAATAATTATATGATTATATAATAATTATATAAAAAATATGTTCGGACGGTTTTATACACCGGAGGTTGCGATTTCAAAAAAAGTTTTATTTGATACCCAACTTATCTGTAAGTAAAAAAAGGAAAAATTGGGTAATTTTTAACCCCACTCTTTAGCCCCTTATAACATACGTCTCGACTAATTGTTTGTTCTCTTCAACACATGGAAAAATTTCGTCAGTTTCCTACTGAAATACGGTTACTAAAATCGGTTGGTGCGACTGAACATGGTTTTTTTATAACATATACGGCTAATACAACTGAATTTTAGCTGCAATACCCAAAATATTCAGGAATCGCATTTGAATAATAATGTACTAGTACTAACCTAATTAATTAGTTAAAGCAACCAAAATATATTTTTCAATTCGGTTGTCTCTTTATTTTTCTGTGTGTAGTAGTTTCGTTAAGATCTGCTTGTTAATACTTTTTTTAAGAGTTTATGACAACGCCATGTTAAATCATGTAAATGAACAGTCACTTTATGTGAAGTACCAAATCTATTGAATTCATTAAGGTTGTATATAAATATGTTACATACTATACTAGCCTTCCAAAAATTGTTTAAATTTCTTAGTTTCGAAATCGAAAATTTTCCAATTTCGGCCCACTCTAATTTAATAATATATAAAAAAAAAAACATTTCAAAACATTTGTGAGTTTTTTCGCGACCAACAAAATTCCTTAACTAGAAAAAATAAATTTCAATCAATTGAGGTAGTATGTTGGTTGTGTTAAATTTTTCAAAACTTTTATTTTAATATCTGTAAGCTACAGTGAACCAGGAAAAAAAACTTGTAGGCGAATTATAATATTTTTTCAACAACATTGTATTAAAAACCATTTAAGATATGAAATTAATCTAAAAAGCTAGTGAAAGTTAACTTAATTAATAATATTCTTATTCTATATTTTCATGGCTCCACTGAAATTTGTGATCAACTTTTTGTTTTTTGTTCACTGATTATAGTTAAATACCAGATCTGAATTAAATTAATGATAAAACACTCCTGTTTTATAGAACTTTTTTACTTGGAAAATATATTTTTATAATTTAATATAATTTATTTATTTTCTTTTTTTTTAATTAATTTTAAACACTTATTGTTTTTATGCGTTGTATGTTCTTATAAGAATCACAAGAAAAAACAAATTATTACAGACAACCCTTAGACATTTATCATCATCCTTTGATACAGCATAAATTTTCACAAAATTTCTTTATTTTTGTCTGTATTCCTTATAGTTCTTTAAATATATATTCTATTAATAAACACTCACATGTGAAAACACACTTCTAAAAACTCATGTATGAGTTAAAAAATTAAATAAAAAATGGGCAGGGAAGGGGGTCAACAACTCATACTTACGACAAAACTCTTTTTTCGTGTTTATAAAAACAATTTGACATTAAAATTATTTCTTATTGTGTATTGTTTACACTCTAAGAGTATGAAAAAATGGTAATAAGAAAAAGTGACGAAAAATATTCATCTCTTAACTTTTATTAATTACTCATTTCAATCTATGGAACTCAGCCAGACTCTCATATGTGTAACATATGTATGTGTTGTACATAATTATTTCTCTTATAGGCATAAGGCACAAGCTTTTCTAAACATATAACAAATATAATAAAAAAGAGTGCATAATTTTAGGCTTACTCTTAAAATGATAAAAATAGCATACTTCTAACCCAAAAGATATAAAGAAACTAAACTAAATAAAATTTCATAAATTGTTATTCTTACTCAGCAAAAACAATTGGAAGTTATGCTTTACAAACGACTTTCTTCATTGTTCCCAAAGTATCAATTAGTTTGGAAATAATTTTGAACAACCTTAAAAAAATCACATCTTTCATTACTTTCAAGTAACTCTACATCTAAAATATCATTTAATTATTGGTTTTGAAGCATTATTACTCTAAAAACAATGCTAAGAAGTTATACACAGTTTACATGCAGTTAATTTCCAAACAGATGATCGCGTGTTCGAATCCTAGCGGAATCGATACGTTTTTATTTATTTTATTTTTATATTAATAATTATTTTTTTTTAATTCAATATTTCCTTAATTTTTAAAAATAAATAAAAAAAGTACTGAACAAATATTGAATTGCAGTAAATTTTTTGTACTTATTTAGTAAGTACTTTTATTTAAGACTAGCGGGCAAAGTAGTAAAGATGTTGCGCGTGCTAAAGTCTGTGATTAACGGGTGTTCCCAGCTGAAAATGATTCCAGAAGTACCTTATTAGAGAATCAGCACACAGCCAACACATATTTTTATTTTCACAGTACACATATTTTTAATTTCAAGTATCTAGGCAAAAGGGGTTTCGGGCAAGCCGTCAAAGGAAATACTTCTCCTACTTCGTAAAAATTTCCCAAAGTTCGGCATTGTCTATAGTAAGCGCAAGAGATTTGTGAAGGCATGGATGTCCAAAAATTTTGTCTTTCTAGCTAGAGTATGGGCTAACTCAAGCGAACATGGGTTTCAAATTTCACGTTTCTAGGTGAAAGGGGATTGGGCATGCCATTTAAAACTCTACGTAGTAACTTCCAAAAATCTAGAGCCCGCATTAATAGGTTTTACGGTCGACCGGTCTTAGCGGTAAACCCGGTCTAGACCGGTCGACAGTTCGACCGGTTTAACCGGTTAACCGGGTTGTAGTATATTTTCCAAATGTACGCTTTTGATACTTTTTTCTTTTAATTAAGTAATAGAAAAATAGCTTCAATTTATATAAATTTAATATCAATTTGATGTCAGAATTATACAGATTATTTTTGCAAAAAGACATTGGCATTTTCATATTAATGTATGGCAGGTACAGGACTTTCTAAATTTAAGAGCCAGTATCGGAATATTTTTGTTCCACAACTTCAAAAATCTTTACAGTTCCAGGTCGGAAATACGTCTAGATTATTTCTGCAAAGTTTTAGTCTATTGTGAAGCAATTCATAAAAACGGCGGACATGAAACCGAAATAGACCGTGGTATTTCCAGATAAATGTACAAAAAGTGAAATACTTTCTGAGTTCAAGAGCCAGTATCTGAATATTTATGTTCCACGACTTAAAAAAAGTTTACAGTTACGAGTCAGAATAACGTCTAGAATATGTCTACAAAGTTTTAGTCCATTATGAAGCAAGTCATAAAAATGTAGGACATGGGACCGAAAAAGACCGTGGTATTTCCATTTAAATGTATGAAAAGTGCTTTCTGAATTCAAGGAGCCAGTATTGAATTATTGTTGTTCTACAGCTTAAAAAGGGCTTAAGTGCATTTTGTTACTACGCGTAGCGGCTTTTGAGGCCGGGGTGCCTCATAGGCCAGATAGAAAAACGTTTTTCTTTTTTATTCCAGAGGGGGTCATCCTTTTTATGGTCTTGGGGGTCACCACAAGCCCCGGCCCTAAAAATGGAAGATACAAAATAATTTTCTTTTTTTTTTATTCCAGAGAAGGGAGGTCATATATGTTTTTTTAATAAATTAAACTTTTTCGAAACCCAAAGGCCACCTTAATAGATCTAGAGGGAGTCACATAACATGGATTATGAAACAATTTTGTTTAAAATGCTGAGGAAATTTCCTTTCATTTGATTACCCACACTTATATAACACTACGCGTACCGATTTTGGGGCGCCAAAAATTGAAGATAGAAAAATATTTTATTTTTTTATTTCAGAGGAGTCTTTTTTTTTTTTTTGAAACGCCCGACAGTGCACTTTTACCAAAAAAAAGTTCAACTCATTATGATGCACGGCATAAAAACGACGTACATGGGACTTTCTGAATTCAATAGCTAGTTTCGTAATATTATTCTCCACAACTTAAATAAATTTGTTTAATCTGAAGTCAAAATAATGTCTTTAGTGTTTCTACAAAATTTTAACTCATTGCGAGCCTTTATAAACCACAGATACGTTATCAATTTAAAAAACATCGTTTTTTTTAATTTTGAATTCTAAAACCCCATTAACCAGGTAGACCGTTTTACCCGGTCATCCGGTCTAGACCGTGAAGACCGTGAAAACCGGTCAACCGGTTTTAACGACCAGTCTTTCGGTCGATCGGGTAGACCGGTCCCACGTACCAAATTTTAAATTCCGTCTAAGCTGATTTCTACACCGGAGGAGGACCCTTAATACCATATCTCAACTTCTTATCTCTAGCAGTTTGTGCCGACCGTCAAGGGGGATGAATTTTCGCCCTTTGAACTGAACACCCGAAAATTCCAAAATACACCAAAAATTCCAAAGACACAAATTCCCAAAAATCCCGTTTTAGCGGATGTCTGCGCCGGAGGATGAAAATCTACTCATAGCCCCAGCGTTTTGGGTTGGGCGATGTTGAATTAGTGAGTGAGTGATTATAAACTCTATATAACGATATTCCTTTATATAGAGATTATAAGTTAATAATTTTGTTGTTACAAACATCAGCACAAACTCATTTGGCCCTAGTCACGTATACCCATTACCGATGTAAACAGTCCAAAAAAATTGATTAAATTTACAAAATTTAAGCTATAATTTGTGGAATATTAGTAGACTGAAGACATCACAAAAAATGTCATATTCTGTTTGCTTCGTCTCACATATAAAGATATTACGATGAAATTGGGTACACTGAATTATACAAGCCCAATGCGAACCCCTACTGCTTCTAATGAAAATGGCTCTATGTTTAGACCTAGTTTTATATATGTGCTAAATATTTGATAAATTATATTCGAAAAACTATTAGGCAGCATAAGAATAAAATGGTATTAGTTCATTTTCTCAGAAATAAACCAAGCGTTAGGAAATATGAAAATTTTCAACTCAGTTAACCAATTATAGACAAATATAGACACAATTTCGTTGTAACCCATTAAAATTTCAAACCCCAGCAGTAGTTGATTTTTAACCAAACTTGTGTAAGGTAATCTGGTTGCACCCTCTAATGATTAGAGTATTCAAAAAACCGGCCTTTTGGAAAAACCGGTTTCGGTTTTCTTCGAAAAATCGAAACCGGTTTTTTTTTTAACTTGAATAAAAAGCTTATATAATTTGTTAATTGTTTTAATTACAAACAAAAAAAATAGATATTTAATATATAAAGTAATAAAAATAAAAAAATACATTTTTTGAAAAAAAAAAATATTTTATAATATTTTTTTATTTGTATTTCATTTAAACATTTTATTTATTGGGTTTAATATTTTTTATATAATATCTTAAAAATTAATATTATAAAACTATATTCATATCAAATGAATAGAGATCATTAAGTTTGTAAATTGGGTAAAATTAGATACGTTAGTAACTTTAACGTTTAAAATGTTTGACATTTAATAAGTTTTTTTTAATATTACATTTTAAATATGTAAAAAGAAAATCTATTTTTCAGTTCTAAAATAATATTTAAGAAATTATATGCAATTTAAATGTTTCGTTTTGATAAAGCTAGAAGTGGAAAATACTCTTTCACTAATAGTAGATGTATTTTCTAACTTTTCAGTTCTTTTGTCGCCTTTATCAAGATATATGAAATCATCATATAATGATGAATGATTTTGTACAGTCTCTTTTTTAGGATTTTGAATACTGTTTATTGTGTTATTTAGATTAGAAATTAAACTATTTGAATTTGGAATATCCAAAGTTAAGTCTTCATTGGAATCTACCAGACTTACATCTAAATCTTCATAACCAAACGATTATAAGAGTGTTCGGAAAAAAAGAGACCAAGTAACCCAGTTGGTGATGTAATTAAAAAAGCCGGTTAAGCGAACAAAAAAGACCGGTTTCCGGTTTTCTTCGAATTTACAAAATATTCGAAACCGATCGGTTTTTAAAAACAAAGAAACCGGTTGACCGGTTTTCGGTTTCGGTTTTTGAATACTCTACTAATGATCTTTCTTCATACATCGATAATATTTCTACTATATATTTGGCAGAAATATAAAAATTTTGATTTAGGTGATATAGCACAGGCTTAGGACGATACAGTACAGGACGAATCCAGAAATCCAGTAAACAAATAGTTTCGATATTTGCTATAAATAAAATAAAATAACATACTGAAAATTATTGATCTAGTATATTATTTTAAAAGTTACAGGGATTTTCGCTTTTTGAAAGGCTGAGTGAATTAGCTGTGCTTAGTGTAAAAAAATCTGTTGACTGGATTTTGAGTAAAACGTCCTGACGGGGTCCTGTGAGTCCTGGAGCTGAGTGAATCATGTAGATGTGCTTAGTGCAAAAAATTTTGCAAGTAGAGACTCTTAATTTCCAATAATGTATGCCAGAGCGTAAATTTATTTTTAGAGATTTTTTAAATATATTTTTCTGTTATACAAATGAATTTTTTTTTTCAAATTTACGAAATTTTGACTTCTTGCTTGAAAATCGTTCGGTGAACAAAAAAAGTTTAAGTCCAGAAAGACTAGTAAATTATGCTTCCTATCGATATCAAGTAATTATCATTTAGCCTAAATTATTTAATATCTGACAAACGGCGGTCTTGGACATTAGAGGGTTAATTAACGATTTTAAAAATTGATATTAACAAGTAATGGCAAATGGAATAAGAAAACAACATGGGTGTGTTATTGGAGGTAAGTGGTTTTCCAAAGCTTACGAGTATAGACACAAATAAGTCATTACCTTTAAAATACTGAAATAAGTAGTTAATTGTAATATTGAAATTACTAGTTAGCAAAAGGGACTAAAATAAGTAGGGGAGAGTAGGGTAAATGGGTTAGAGGTTTCTTTTAGCTCCGAAAAAGTATACCCCAATGACAGGGTTTTTAGATAGATACACCCTTTTCAGAATATAATTAACTCATTTGTTAGCTGGATTTTTTCAAAGAAGTCATAGTGAGGTGATTTGGTCTATACATTTAGGTTTCAAATTAAAGTAAAAGATAAAATATATCCAATACCAGGAAATGCTTCAAATAGGAACAACCTATTACCAAGATTTTGCTGGGTTATTTATTTTCTATCAACAAACAAAAACTTGCGAAAATTGAGGAACCAATCTTGCCATATAAAATTTTTCATAAATTGTCTAAAAATAGATGACATTTTTAAAACAATTTGAAAAATCCTATTAAGCAAAAGTAAAAATGTTCATTTAATTATAATCCGTTAAGTGCACTCAAAGCATCAAATTCCACTAGAGGGCGCGATAAAAGTATAAAAGCAACAAAAAATGCTTATTAAAAACCATATTTCTACCAAATTTCATCAAAATCTTACAAGTGGATCGGTGAGTTGTATAAAATGCGTTCACAATGCAACAGCAAAAAAGATGAAACAATTGGTTAAGCTAAATTTTTAGCACACTGCTAAATGCATGGACAAATTTAGTTAATTTTTTTATGGTCTTTGATTTTTGGACGAGTCTAGAGGTGTCAATTCAGATGACAGCGACTTATAGGCAACATTTTTTTGGTAGACTTTTCTTTTGTTTTTACATATACATGTTTCTTTATAACAAGCTTTCAACCTCCGAATATTTAAAAAAATTAAGCAATTTAATTATTTTTAGCTAGGGTGGCGTATGTATTTCGAGCCGATTTAGTATAATTTTATGGATTTCCGGGCAGAATTTGAGTAAACAGTGACCAAATTAATATATTTTATTCGATTTAGGCGAGGGAGTATTTCGGCTTTTGGTGACTTTTCTCGAAGTTATTTTTTCAGCTGTGTGTTAAATATTTAAAAGCAACTCTTCGTCATAAACAAGGCAATATGTGTAACAAATATTTTGTTTTTGCGAGTACTTTAAAGCTAGACACAAATAAATTTTAATTCTGTATATTTCAGACCACCTTCTATACAAAAATATCAACGATTTTTTTGACGTTGGGCCGTTAAAAATATACGTGTTCATTAATATTGCCTTTTCTACAATATATCCAAATTTCATCAAATGCGGATGAAATTTGTAAGTAGTTTGTTCTGTTGTTCGTACAGATTAATTTCAAGTGTACAAATCTGTTTTCTGTGTATATATTTTTTTTATTATTTTGAAAGCGACTATTTAAAAAATTCGCTGTGATGGTTGTGCGGAATAACTGTGACTATTATGGTTGGCATTTGTGGTACTTGCTGCGTTCATTCTAAGATAAACAAATTGGGCGGAGTTAACATGATAACTGTAAGGTTAAAAATTAAACAAAAAAATAAATAAATTAATAATTAAATAAAAAAGGAGGAACACACATAAGAATTTCTAGTCTTTTCCAAGCCAAGGAAATAAGGAAAGTATTCCCACTAATTAATTTACACTTTCATTTAACTTCTTGATGCCTTGAAAAAAGTCTTTAACAAAAAGATAAAAATTCTTATTAACAATAAAATAAAAATCGTATGTTAATGTACTAACATATAATTAAAACGAATACCGGTATGGATAGAATTCTGCTATTTTTTCTTACAGAACACCACCAATTTTGTAAAAATTTCACTAAATTTTATATTGAATCTGCTTGTTTTTCTCTGGAAAAGTCCTCAAAATAAAAGTTTTTACAAAAAAATAATCATATAATATTAGTGGTTTTCTATAGAAAAAGTCATCAGATCTCCAGGGTTTTCTATAGAAAAAAATCTTACAATCCGATTGCTTTTCAATTTAGAAAGTCTAATGCCCGTAATTTTAAGCTTAGATATCTACTGGTTTTTGTTCGACTACACTGTAGGTATCTAAGCACTAGTATGTATCTAATCCTTGAAAATACGGGCATAAAAGGAAACTATCCTGACAGGTTTCTTTCGATCTTAGTGAAATTCAGATATGTGATTCGTAGATCAATCTCACGTTTATTAGACCACTTCAAAAATGTGTCTCTTATTTTTTTTCTCTTTTACATATCCGAGTTTCATTAACATCGAAGGGAACCTATCACGATAGCTTCATTGTGAGGGTTTTTCTGTTGGAAGAAGCTTCCAAGGAAAACATGTAAAATTTATGTCCTATTTATGGTTCAAAAATTATTTCGGAAGGATAATTAACGAATATTGGTATTTTTAGTTATAAAGTGACTATATAATCACGATAAAGGGTGGTTCAACCATAATGCACGATATTAATTGCAAATAAAATAAAAAGTTTTCAGAGAATTATCTTAATATTTTTTATTATTGTATAATAGAAGGATCTATGATAATTATCTGTGAAACAAAATATCGCCCAAATGGTCGCCACGGCAATAGATATCATACAAAATTTATATTTTTTCAAATTTAAATTATACTTGTTTATATCTTATGTATTTCACGATTTATTCTGAAGCTTTTTTATACCCTCCACCATATATGGTGAGGGTATATATCAGTTTGTCATTCCGTTTGTAACATGTCAAAATATAAAGTATATATATTCGTGATCCTTATGCAATTTTAAGTCGATTTAGCGATGCCGTCTGTCTGTCTGTCCGTCTGTCTGTCCGTTGAAATGGCGATCACGACGCGAAGACGCAAGCGGGGGTGCCTATTTTTACCCAGATTATTGAACACCCTCCCGAGCAGTTTGATATTTAAAATGAGCAAAATCGGTTAAGCGGTTCAAAAGTTATGAGTGAAAATGTGAAAGTACCTCTAAATTTTCCATACAAATTTGTACAATTTTTCTGTATCTATTTTTTTTTCTGTTAAGTAAGTAAAAATGTTATTAAGTCTTCTTATTGTTCGATTACATTTATTGTCTTAGATACTATGAGAAGAGCTATATGTGTGTTACTCTGATAACTAAGTTAACGTAAAAATCAACAATGTTAAAGTCGCTAACAGAGCAGACCTCTGTAAATAACATTGCTAAAACTAAATAAATAACATTACTAAAACTAAATAACATAAATTGACAAAACATATTCATATTACAGTTCGTGCAAAATTTAGTATATACGTATATCATCTTCAGCCCCTATGGTGGAGGGTATTCAAAGATTCGGCACAGCCGAATTTAGCCCTTTTTTACTTGTTTTCTAATATTTTATTATTTTATAATTGATTTCTTATTGTCAAAATATACAAGTACAAAGACATATTTCAAATTACACACTTTGTGCCTACAAATGGTTTATTTTCAGGATTTATGCATTAAATGTGTAATGTTAATTAAATAACGCGTATGTGCTTTATAAACATGTTTATCAACACACAAAATACTGTATTTTGCGTTCAATTTTTCAGATAGTGTGTAAAAAAGTTTTTAATGCATAACCCAGCAAAACCACACATTACCAAATAATGTGTAAAGTAATGTGTAGCCATAGGGGCTCATAGATTACTTTACACCTTACTTCACTGATGAATTTTACAGGCGATGAGCCTCAAAGTAATGTATATACCCATTACTTTAGAAGTGATAATGTAAGGGGTTACGTATATGGTTAAAAGAATGGAAAAAGTAATGTGTCTAAAAATAGATTTTAAAAAAAGGGGAATTTTTATTTAAAAAATTTATTACAAATATTTTAAACGTTATTAAAAATAATGTGGTCCAAATGGGAATCGAACCACGGAACTCTGGTTGCCAGCCAAGAACTCTACCCACTGAGCTATCGACGAATATAGTATTTGATTGCTTAAAACTTAAATGAATTGTTGCGCTACATTACCCTTTTGCTTACAAAAAAACACAAAGTAATGTATCTAAAAATAGATTTTCAGAAATATTTCAATTATTACTTTACATTTATAAATCATATATTATGTAATCAATAATCAGTTACTTATTATTTTATGCTTGGAAATAATGAAAAAGGTAACGAACTATCATTACAAGGTAACGCATGAGAATATTGCACCCATTACCAAAGTCTGGGTATGTGCGAAAATGCAAGCACTGTGGGAAAATTTACCAACTTTATAGTAGTTATTTTAGAAGCATTTTTTTTAGAGTGCATAGGTCACATTACGCAAATATTTGACGAAAAACGTCAAATATTTCCACAAAATATTTTTGAGGGGCACACAACAAAAAAAAAAAAAAAATTGTGTCAAAAAACAGCTGTTTCAACAGTGTTGTCAGATATTAATACTTAAATCAATTAAATCTAAGAAAAATCGCATCTTTCTGGTAGCATATGGATTCCGCGCCACAAAAAAATCCTCCGCTTTTGAGGTAAAGAATGGATCAAGCCGATTTCTGATACCCTGTTCTGAAGTGAAGCGTATTCAAGTAAGGGCGTTCTGCATCGATCGAAACAAATGGTAGTATGAAGGGGCAAGG
This sequence comes from Eustalomyia histrio, assembly GCA_949748255.1. Taxonomy (NCBI): domain Eukaryota; kingdom Metazoa; phylum Arthropoda; class Insecta; order Diptera; family Anthomyiidae; genus Eustalomyia; species Eustalomyia histrio. Next base: position 10,683,330 of record OX456528.1, read on the forward strand.
TCTGGGCTATAAGGCGGGTGAGCCAAAACTTCCCATCCATTGTTTTTTAAATAGTTTTTGGCCGGTCTTGCAACATGTGGCCGAGCGTTGTCATGATGGAAAATTATGGCCTCGTGTCTGGTCGAATATTCTGGTAGTTTTTCGTTGATTTCTCTCTACAAAGGAATCAATTGTGTTCGGTACAGGTCCCCTCTGATCGTCTAACACAATTTCAACAGCCTTCTGATCCTACCAAACACAGAGCATTACCTAGGCGCCATGGATATTCGGCTTCGGCGTTGATTTGGCTGGTTGGCCATTTTTCATCACCAGTAACAAAACGATGCAAAAATGACTCTTTCTGTAGCGTTACCCTGCGACTATACACTACACAGTTATAGGCTTTTGGGTTTATTTCCACTGATCATGTCTGACAATATTTTCTGCCAAAAAATACCAAGATTCTATTACAATATTTCTTCAGAATACTTTGAACTTAACTTGATATTTTGCAAAAAGCAGTTCTTTGTGTTGTTATTGTTTAAATAAAAACATTTATATTGCATTAATCGATTAATTGCAAATTTTTCGATTAATCGACCCAAATAACCGATAAATCAATTTTCTTAATTTTTCGAATAATGTCCTAACCGGTTAACCGGCAGTGTAAAATAATTCGAAACACTAATATTTATAAAAGTTTTACAAGATTTTAATTAATTTTTTAGAACCTATCTGAACTTTAAAACAAACAGTTTGATTTAAAATCTAAAGAATAACGGTTCTAAAGAACATAGTGAGATGAAATTTCAAATTTTTATGAATTTTTTATTAAAGTTAATTGTATTAAATCATTTTCATTCAAGTTCGGTTAACTTTATTTTTGACAGATAACCCGGTTCTGTGACCAATTTTTAAAATCCTAAAAAATCTGGTTTTTGAGACAATCAACAAAATCAAATAGAAAATATCTCATCAAGTTAAAAAATATGACCAAACTAAACAAAATCCAAACACTTTTGAAACATACATGTTATTTCAAAAATCGTGTGCAATTGTTTGTACACTAAAATAAGTAATACAAAGAAAAAATCCTTTTATGTATATTACACAGTTACTTAAAAATGTCTGCTAAGGAAACTTCTGCGTTTGATATACTTCCTAGTACTATGTAAAGACTTTTTGATTTTGGGTGTGTTTTGTTTTTTTGGACCTAGCGGGTCACAGTGGACCGACTCATTAAGAATTTTTTTTTAAATTCCTGAGGGGGTGAGTGTGTCCGAAAAAGTAAACTTTTGCCCAAACTTATTTTTAATGTTTTCCTCGTCTTCCATAAGTACCGATACTACTCCACAGCACAGCTCAAAAAAATTTTATCGTCATGATTTTAAGTTTTTATAGTTTTTCAATTTTTTAGAAAATAAATTTATGTTTTATTATAGTTTGATCAAACAATTTTTATTGTCAAATATTTGTCCAAATGTGACCATAGGGCAAACATGTTTTCCTCATTTATGTTTTCCACTATTTGAAAGTTGTTTGATTAAATAAAAAGAGGCAAATAAAAGTGTGTACTGTGATCAAAAAGTAATCTATATATGCTTTGACCAAATTTTGAACAAATATGTTCAAACATTTTTGCGGCAAATATTTGCCTAATGTGACCGAAGCTTATCTCATATCCAAATTTTATGCAAATCGAAGAGTTTAGTTTAGAATATTTCCCTTGTATGACTTTTAAACTCTAAAATTTTTTTGTTGAAATCTACTCTATTAAATGGAGGTAACTTGTTACCTACTATAAGTTTGTCAAAATTATGTAGGCACATTATGTTTAAAAATAAAAGACACAAAGTGTTTAAAAATACGATTTTAAATGTATCAAAAAGGTTCAGCAACATTTGGATTTTGTTTAAATTTAAATTATATGTGTCTAAAAAAGCTGCATTAAATGCTTGAACCTACATTTAAGATATCTAGAAAGACGCTTAATAATGCACATAACATATACACATTAAAGCTGTTGATGTACGTTAAATTCGGTTAAACTAAAACAAAATGCATTTAAAAGAATTAAATATTTTTATTAAAAATAGAAATTTGCAAAAAAAAAAAAAGAATACATTACTATTAACTTAAAAATTCTTAACAGTAACAATAACACGGTGCTACACTGAAAAAGAACTTGTGAAATGACCTAGTGTAGGTAGACCTACAACCTAAACAAGCTTTTATTCGTATAAATCGGTTAAAAACTGACAAATTTATAGTACTTTTTCTAATAAAGAGATATTAGAATTCCTTAAACTATTTTTTTTTAATTTTTGTTAACGAATCGCCCAATTAAAATTGGGTTTTGTTTTACTTTAGATTGTTACTCAAGTTCGGCGTATGCCAAAGCCAACTTAAGGAACTTAGGTCAATTACAGTTATAGACATAAGTGCGAAGGAGAAATAAAGAAAATCCACTCTGTATAGGTTAGTACTCTACTCTATCATTGTAAATAAGGCATTATTTAAATTGTTTTTGTAATAATACCGTTACTTTTTTTTCATACTTGCAAAAAAGTTGTTTACTAGTTAGTATTAGTGGTGCAGCTTCAAAAAACAACATATTTTTCTTAAAAAAGCTAACCAAAATATTTAATTGCGTTATAAGCTTAGTGTTAATAAAAATCATTTGATTTATTTAAAGTTGAGTGCGTTAGTGAATTTCTAGAGGTGTATGGAGAAATGGGATGCAGAATGTCAATCAAAATACATTTTTTGCATTTTCACTTGGAATTCTTCCAAGAAAATCTGGGTCAATTTAGAGACGAGCAAGGCGAACGCTTCCACCAAGAGCTATCAACACTGGAAAAGCGGTTCGAAGGAACAAGTCAGATCAGAATGCTAGCGAATTACTGCTGGTTGCCTTACAAACGTAGTAGATTAAGTAAAGATTTTTAAAAAATAAATATAATTAAAAAAAAAAAAGATCGTACTTTAAATTATTTCTTTTGTTGAATCATATAATCGAAATCGGGGTTTCGTTGTTTAGAAAAAGTACTATAAAATTGTAATTTTTAACCGATTTACACGAATAAAGGCTTGTTTTACTCAGAAGGACACTGACTTTGAGATTATTGTTGTTTTAAAAGAAGATTCAAAAAAACCCTCGTAGAAAATGAAAAAGTTTAAAAAAAATGAAAAATATTTATATTATTGAAAAAAATCTCTAGACATTTATATAAATAGTGTACGGGAAGTATATATATTTGGATTTCTAATTAATGCCGTTGACCGTTTCGAAATCGGTTAAAAAATGATTGAGTTAGAAAAGTTTAAGTGCGCCAGTCCAAAAAATACTCTTTTCCCCATATCTCGAAATTTTGAGGGTATATTGCACCTTATAAAACCGGTTATATAATACACCCAGCTAGACCTACAACCGGCACTAGGTCATTTCAAAAGTTCTTGCATTTTTTTTATGTAGCACCGTGTAATTGTTAACGCTCAAATTCCTAATTAAAATTTATATGAGTTTTTTTTTTAAGAAAAATTCTAAAGAAGCCGAGTTTTTTATAGGAAAAACTCCTCAGAATCTCAAGTTTTCTTATAGGAAAAAGTTCTCCGGGTCCTAAAGAAAAAAGTCTTCCGATGAAGTTCACAAAACTGAATTTTATTCATCAGGAGAAATGTTTTTATAATCTCCCATAGAAAATTAGAGAAAATGTCATCCGAATAAAAGTATTTTTCTGTTAAATATTTATAGGAAATATAAATTATGCCACGATAAAGGCCTAAGAAGGGAACTCTACGCAAAATTTTATAAAATCTGATTTTTTTTTAAGAAAATGTCTATAGGATCAGGGTTTTTTGGCAAAAACTCCTCAGAATCTCAAAGATTCTTTAAGAAAAATGTTCTCAGATTCCTAAAAAGAGAATTCCGATGGCTATGAGATTTAGATATGAGAAAGAGAACTATTCGCTCAAATGTCATATTTATAGGGAAAAAGGAGACGGGATAACAGCAGATTTATTATTTATATTTTTTTCAATGATAGGAAAATGAGGATTCAAACTGTGGATCTTTCGACTTTTTTCGTCTAGGCTAGTTCGAATAAGTCTTAACCCTGGGTCCATAGCGTATTCAATATTAGAGTTTCGCACCTCCCTTTAAACATCTGAATTTGAGTTGGGAAATCATGTAGAACCTCCTTTTAACTTAAGAAAGATTCATTGCGGAATAAAATTTCATAATTTTCTTAAATACAATACGTATCAGAAAGTCTAAAATATATTTGCGATTTATTTGGTCTAGCTGTTAATCTCGCAAGCCTTTTTAAAGTAGCGATATGAAGTCAACCTGCAAGTAACATATTTATCAAAAAATAATTAGTGCACTTAATTTTAATTGTTTGACTTACCTTTTAACTGAATACCAAGATTTTTTTTCAGTTTATTATGAAAATGGTCATCCTCTCTGGCTTAGTAAAATTTATTTTTTTCACTTGCATGTTTTTGTTTTATTATTAGCATTATATTGCGCTACGATAATTTGTTGTCAATTTGATTTCTGTTAATTTCTATTTTTATTTATACTTTGACACTTTTTCTATTACTATTTAATGTAGGTATTATTACGCACTTTATACCTTACATACAAATTTAAGCATAATGTGTGTAATTATAAAGAGTAAAAATCAAAAAAATGTCTATGCATATGGCTGTAAATGTTTAAAACTTTTAAAAATGTTTCTCAACATACAAACCTATTTTTCAAACACATACAAACCTATTTTTCAAACACATTGTGCTTAAATTAAAGCATTTTCATTAATTTTACACGAAAATGTACATATTTAATGGTAGTAATTTTACATGCATTTTTTAGAGTGTACACTCACAATATAATTTCGTTAAAAATAATCTAAAATACATATTAAATTAATCGAAAATACAATCAAAAAGAGCACTACTGATTTTTCATTATATTCAGCCCATTTTGTTTATTTTCAATCATTGTTTAATTATCGACAAAAGTAGTAAAAGCATTTGAAAGTAGTTTAAAATAACCATCAATTTTTAACTGAAAAAAAGTAGAAAAAAACGATTTTTGTGGTTTGTTTTTCAAATTGAAATTTTTTTTATTTGTATGTAATTTTACAAAACACAACACACACAGATGTAACATACATATTTTTATTTTCTGTGTGCGTATCTACTTATATTTGAATAATTTATTGTAATTTTTATTAAAATAATGTTGTATATAAACAAACTGAATTTATATTTTTAAAAACAGAAAACATAAAATTTTATATCTAACAGAAAATATCTTCTCCTACTGAATGTCTGTAAATTTTTATAGTTTGTTTTTTGAATGACTGATTCAAATAGTTAAAAAATTTATTTCTATAAATTTCAATTGATTCTTCGTTTAAAAACAAACTTTACGTATTACTTTTTAAATAAACTACAGTCGCTAACGGAAAATATATTGTGAGTGTAGGGTTTAAATAAGAAAGTTTATATACACAAAATACATCGATCAAAGACTGAGAAATATTTGTATGTACGAGGATGGTTTTTAATTATGTGTTGTTTTTAATTTACCTAAATGTGTCTTATAAAATTAGTCAATAGAGACTCTATAAATGGTTAAAGCTAATGATCGAAGTAGTGTACCCATCTACTTCAAATTTGGCAAAACGTTAGATTATACTATACACTCTAAAAAATGGATCTAAAATAACTACAATGAAGTGTGTAAATTTTCATGTAAAACTGAGCACAATGTTCAATTTTACGCATAAACTGTTTCAAAGAAATCTTTGCATACTTTTGTAGGAAAAGTTCTACTCAAATAAAGTTTTTTAAAGTTTAGAAACATTATAAAATTTTATAAACATTTTTTATAAAAAGTATGCATTTTGTGTGTAAACTATTTTAAATTTGAATTCTTGTCAAAATTTGTTTTGAAGCAACATTTCATTTGCAAAATTTACTAAAAATTTTATTGATCAATAGTTATTAAAAAAATACAGAAGACTGTAAAATTCGTAAAAATATGCTATTAAAATTTTACAAAATAAATTCGCCTATTTATTAAAGATAAGTGTAAACTATTCAATATTAAACATATCGATTTTATATTTATTCTAGATTGATCATAATTATTATCAAAATATTTCTAGATTCGCGAAATTTAAAACACAAAAAAATTTGCAAGAGAAGAAAATATGTTCGTTTGCAATTATCAGTCGAAAAGATTTAAAATCAACAACAACAAAAAAAGTGCCAGCCTACTTTTAATGGCATCACAGAAAATTATTTTGAAGCACATACAAAATTGACGTTTTGGCCAACAATTTCTAATAAATTTCCCATATTGCGATGCTTAAAAAGAGCACTACCAAGAAGGCAAAAAAAAATAACAACAAAAAACTTAACGTGAAGCTGATTTTTTAAGAATTTATTTAATTGGATGAATCAGAGGTTTTAAAACAAAATGATTATGAATACGCCAGATCGCCAGTTAAGTATCTAAGTTGTACTTGTTCTATTTTAAATTAATTACAAAAATTAGAAAAATTAAATATAATTATTACTATCGCAATTCCTCAAATCTAATATATTTTTTGGTGCCCAAAAAATAAACATACACTCATACTTTTTAAAATTGATGCGAACTTGCTTTCAATTTCTCTTTCAAGTTAAGTGTGTTAGTTTACGGTCAAGAAAACAGCTGATTACACTTCTTTTGAACTATTTTTCAATTTGCTTTCCACAAATATTTTGCCGCAATTTAAAACCTTCAATAGAAATATCATTAATAAATATTGACGATGACAACTTGAAAAGAAAAATTGCTTCCAATTTGCGTGCAGCCTACGTCACAGCTATCAATTCCAATGAATTTTGACAAGCAGTATGTGTAAAAAACTTGAAAGAAAAACTTGATGGTGTGGCTGCAGGGAAAGAACAATTTATGTAAATTAACTAAAAGTCAAAATATACATAACCTAAAAAATAAAATAATTTAAAAATCTTCATTCTTTATAAAAAGCCAAAAATCTGACAAAACACGTGAAAAACTCGAACAAAAATTCAATGCATTAAAATAAAGGTTTGAAAAAGAATACTAAGTCAATAAATTAGTGCGTTGAAGCTGCTGTAATTAAGTGCTTTTAATTGAAATGCCTAAAATATTGCATATATTTTTACATTCTATTTTTTAAATAAAAAAGTTATAACGATAAGCAGCGACATATGAATTCAAGACTCACAACTCATTTTATACAATTAATCTACATTATAAACTCTAGCAAAAATATTGAACAGCACTATAGAGTGGATCGATTTAAGTCGATGGAATTTCAACCAAATAGGAAGCATACAGTTGATTTCCAATCTGGCTGAATTAACCTAATTCATCTATTCCCAACCGTTCCAGTTCTTAGGAGAACTTTAGCTGAATTTCTATCAACCATACCGCAAACCAGAGATGCAAGCCGACCCAAAATATCGCCGGCGGCTAAAGGCTTTTTTCAAAGATGCTAAGAACTTTTTCCTATGAAAAGCCCGCCAGATTCCGAAAACTTGTCCTATTGGAAAATAAACTTAAGATTCAGATGAATTTTTTTTATAATCAACTATTAAATCAAACTTACATGTAATACAACAACAAATTTTATGTATAAGGCTGTAATAAAAATCCACAAAATGTATATATTTCATATGATTATTAGAATCTGAGTACTTTTTTCTACAAAAAAGCCTCTGACTAATGATTTTTTTTAGAAAAAGCTGCAATCAGAACCTCAGAACCTCGGATTTTTTTGACATTCGCTAAACCAAAAATCCTCGGACTAAGGTTATTTTTCTGCATACTCTAAGGATTTTTTTAGAGAAGAACATCCTGACTTTTTTATGGAAAACCCTCAGATTCTTCTTAGTACTTTTCCTAATGAAAAACCTTAGAACTTTTACCTACACTCTAATAAATTTCTGTTGAAATTTACACAACTTATAGTAGGAAACTGTACTCCTACTATAAATGGGGTAAGTTTACTCTGTGTGCGTAAGCGAAAAAAAGTACACACATTATGCGTAAGTTGGTACACACATAATGGGCAATTTTACATTGATAGTGCGTAAAAATTAAATGAAATTTTAAAAGTAATTCGAAAATTTACTAAAATTGTGCGTAAAAAACCTATTTGAAGAGTAAATATAAGCATTAAATGCCTTAAAATGCGTTTCTATATGCGTAATACATGGTTTAAATTAAACAGCAGAAAATTTTTTTTTTTAAATAATTCATTTTTTATATGTATATATATTCTGAATGTGTATATGCTGTCATGATGGTCATCTTGAATTTAAATTCACAATATTCACAAATATTATATTTATAAATTTTTTAATAATTAATTTTCGTTTTTAGATTTTTTATTTTTTTAATATTTTCCAATTTCCAAATGTCAAAATATTTATTACCATTCAAAGTTAGTATATTTACAAAATTTGTGCGTAAAATTTTAATTTAAGATACATAAGTTTTAATTGTTGAGAAAATTATATTATTTCCCTGAAGAAGTCCCCAATGTGGAGACGAAATATTGGAAGCAAATAATAAATAATCATTGCTTTTTGTAAAAAGGTCGATTTAAAAGAATAATATAATTTAACAAAATAATACTAATTTTGGGCACAAAGTTTTGTATTTTAAGCACATTATGTCTAAGAATACTTCTTGTGTGTATTATTGTATATGAAAGTGTGTACAAAACATTTTTAGGCATTCTATGTTTATATTTACCGAATTTTCGTAATATTACATAAAACTTTACCCATTTTATTGTAGTACATTTACAAACATTTTTTCTTAAAGAATAACCCGAATAGTTTGAGTAATTTTTACTACAGCAAACCCCTTACATTGTAAGGATTTTCTATGAAAAATACTCAAATTTTTAGAATTTTTTTTGCTAAAGAAAAACCCCCACATTCTGAGGACTTTTTCCTAAGGAAAATTCCCTTCCAAAAAGATAATAGAAGAAAGATATATAAAAAATTCTCAATCACAACAAAAAAAATTTTAACGTATGTACACGAATACGGTCAACATACTGACAGCCTTGGAATCTAAGGCGTTTTCAGAAACAGATTTTTAGTGGTCTTTGTAATTGATAACAATCATATTAATTGTTATTGTTATTATATAAATTTCTCATGTTGGTTTTTATTGTTTCCTTTTATAATGAATATCATTTCATTATAAAGCGCATATTTTTTGAAAATGCATTTATTTTTTTTATTATTTTAAAGAACAAAAAGTCATAATAAGTGTAATTCTAAACATTTAAAAAAGTATCATTATACACAGTTAATTTAAATTTAAAAAAAATTCTAGAAACGTAACGTTTTATATTTTTATGCATATCATAGTTTATATATCGTATATAAACTTTCTTACTTGTGAATATAAAATTTAGTTTGAATATAAAACCTATATTTAAATGGATGTCGCTCAATCTTCCGATCCGGTTGTTACCATAAATACCTGAAATATAGAACTTAAACATCCCATGTAAAAATCGAAATGTATATGAACATACATGATCATACATGGGCTTGTATATGATCATACATGGGCATACATGGTCATATACGTCCATACATGATCTCATGTATGACCATATATCTTCGGATCCGAAATTTGAGGGTATATGGTGATATATGTGCATATATTATCATACATGCTCATATATTATTCATGTATGCTCGTATATGATCATATACGGCCATATACCCTCAAATTTCGGATCTGAAGATATATGATCATATATGAGATCATGTATGGTCATATATTGAACAATGTATGGACGTATATGACCATGTATGCCCATGTATGATCATATACAGGCCCATGTAGGATCATGTATGCTCATATATATTTCGATTTTTAGATGGGATATTTGAATTTTAAATTATATTAAAAATTTGTTTGTTTTGTAACCGAAAATCACTTTACCATCAACCGATTTTATTTAAGGCTAAAACTCAGAAGCAGTTTCTGTTGAATTACGGACACGTATTTTTTTTAGTGTAGACTTTCAGCAACGTATATTGTCTGGTTTTCTGAAAAACTAAAAAATTTTTCCAATCGGTCCAGTAAAATAATCTCATCCTGACTATATTAACATTTTTAGGGGTTTCTTTATTGCTATTTTTGAACTATTCACAACACCCCTTCCGCATTTTCTCTATTACTCTCTTCTTAAGAGGTAAATGATTAATGCTACAAGAACATAAAATAAGAATATATTTGGATTTTTCGTTTTTTCTTCATAAAAATTATTTCAAAACAAGGACGAAAAAACTAATGTAATTTTTTTTTATACAAACCTATACATGCACTTAGATGGGATAGACACATGTATATATGAACATAAATACGTTTGTATTTAACATATTACATACGAAATATTTATCTACACATATACATTCACAACTATTCATACACAATTAGATTTCACGAAAAAAGGCTATGGATTTGGTTAAGAACCAACCATCAATGTACCCTGCAAAAAGAAGGCAAAAAAAATTAATGAATAATGACAAAAAAATATAGTATGTACATTAGGGTTATAACTTATTGCAATATTTCCAAATATATAATTTACAACCAAAAATTCATGTATTCCATGGGGAAAAAATTAAGATAGGTGATTTCACTTTCCCACGATCGTGAAAATGTTCACGCATAAATGGCATTGAAGAATGTGATAATTAATTCTAAATAATCGTACTTACAAACTCGTTACCCACCATTTTGTATGGAATATTATTTGGAGTAAATCATTTAAGTAAAATATTTCCATCGCTAAAAATGCAATGATATCGCGGCTTTGCAGTTGGACGATGTCGCCAAAAAAAGTTGTAACCCTAATTGTACATCTGAACATATAAAAAATCACAAACACACACATACATATTTATATTTCCATATAAAGGAAAAGGAAATAGTCTTAAGTTTCACTACCACCACTTCTTACAAAAACAAAAAGAGTAAAATTTTAAAACTCTAATATAATACACTGAACACGTTTATGATTTGCATTGTTACTTCAAATTCTTAATTATTTTATAAAAAAAACTTCCTTCACCCATTCAAAGTAATGATAAATTCTGAACAGATCTTAGTTTTTGAAATTCGTTTTGCTCTATATCGCTTAATAAAAAAATAGTTTAATTGAATCACGTTTGTTCCCTAGTCTAGTTGTTTAGTCTTTTATTTTTTGGTTTTTTATATATTTATTTTCATTTTTCTCAAATCTCTTTTTAAAAAATTGCTTAACATCGTTCATTGTAGAAAGCGCAATTTTAATCCTAATTAAAAAAAATCAAATTCTAAAAAAATTCTCTACGAAGCTTTTTATTTTCTTTTACTTACAATTTTTAATTTATATATCGATTTACTCCATTGGATTACATATAAAATATATATAGCCCAAATTCAAAAGGTTATAATTTAACAATACGAGTAAACTTTTCAAAACCCTTTTGGGATTTTGATTTACTGATAGTCTACATTAATTTCTCGCTGGTCTTATTCGGGAAAGATTCAGTGACCCAAAATTAGTTGCATAGTGATCTAATTCTAAGTAGGCGCAGCGAGATTTTCTTTTTGGTTTGCTAACGCAAACTCGAATCTCAAAAACTACAACTTTTCAGGAGAGACAAAAGACCGTTTTAAAATTGTTTATTATAAAACGTTTTTTGTCTCTCATGAAAAGTTGTAGTTTTTGAGATTCAAGGTTGGTAAGTAAGCCCTCGATATGAACGTAGTGCAATACTTCTGATTACTGTGTTTGTGCGGCAAGATGTTAACAGGAAAATTCACTAAAAACTTATAGCACCCATGGGAATGAGATTAAGAATAACATCAATAATTCTACGCGTTAACGCTTAAAGTGAACAAATGTCGAATATAAATGGGATGTTTGAACATAATTTACCGCATACAACTAATGTTAATATATCCAGCAAAAACACGGTATCAACTACTTACCAGCATATTTACTCGCTTAATTACGTTTTTTCGCGATGTCCAAAAATTAATGGGTACTCATTATTTACTCATTTATCGCTTACAAACAGCCAAAAAATAATGAGCAGCAATTACTTTTTGGACATCGCGAGCAAACGTAATTAAGCGAGTAAAAATGCTGGTAAACAGTTGATACTAGAGCTGCGCGCGTGATACGAAAATTTATGATTCACGTAAATCACGCGCGAGCGTGAGCCAAAAAAATTCCTGATTTTTCGTGAATATTCCTTTTATTTTTTTCGATTATTTTTTTTTTTCAATTTTTTTACTTGTAATGTAGCAAGACTGTTTTTTCTTTATGTATTAAGTATGGTAACACTTCGTTCAAGTAGTTAAAGTGATAAAAAATTTTTAAGTTTAATTTTTCGAAATATTGTGAATTATTGAATCGTGAGTATTTCGTGAGCGTGAGCAAAAATTTAAATTACTCACGTGATGGTGGGTGAGATTGAGTAGAAAAAAATCTTCATGCGTGATCGTGCGTGATTGTAATTATTGGTTCGTGATCTCTAGTTGATTGATACCATGTTTTTGCTGGGTTAATTAGTTCGTTGGAATATCAGTTCTTAACATACAACTATTTTTAAATTTTTACGCATTAAAAAAATGTGAATTTTTTTCAAATTTAGATTTTAATAATTTTTAAAATTTTAAATTTTTTATAAAATTTGCTTATGCCACTTCAACCACTGAACCGATGAAAAAACAGTGTTCATGGAGGTTTTTATATAATTACTTTTAATTTTGGTGTAATTTTCGGTTGATTTAATCAACATAATTCTGTGAGTGTACTAACTTCTTTATTTAAAACAGAAGTGGAAATTGTAAAATTTGAGTACAGCCCATATACCATATCTTCAATATTTTTACACCCTCATGGGATACTTGTGGTTTATAGCATTTCTCCCTTTTTATTTTCTTTCTTTTTGCAGTTTTTCTTTGATACACCAAAAAAATCCTAACGCTATTTCTTTATATATTTTTCTATTTTTTTTTAACAAAAGGCTACATAGTTACGTATATATATACATGTTAGTATGAATTCTTGAATGTTTGTTTGTGTGTGAGAGGAATCTTTTTACAAAAATGCTTTCTTGATATGGTTGTGTGTTGAAAGTGAAGGCGTTGGTTAAGTATATGTAGCTTTACTGTACGAGAGCCCTTCCTTTTTGCCATAAAAAAAGTTGTTTTTTGGAAGAAAAAAAATATGTATATATAAATCAGTCATTCCATAAAAGATCGGCCAAATTCTGCCCTTGGATTCTACCATAAGCAGATACTCTATAAAATGGCCATATTGAGGTAAAACTATATATCGTCATTGTAGCCAGTGATTAAAAGACTGTGATTTGATAAGAATTACTAGATTAAATAACTTTCAGTTATTCAAAAACAGCCAACCATTGTTTTAGGAAGTTTTTGTTTTCTTTATATGCTTTAACTTGAACCACTTAAATAAATATAATGATGCCTAAACAGTTTAAGCATCAAGTAAATTTATCTGTTTTAGCAATAGAAAAGCATTTCAATTATGTGCTGGCAGCTTTTTTTTCTTCTTTTTTTTTATTGCAAATAATTAATATGTATTGATATGTAAAGCAGGACTGGCTGGGGGTCAGTGAATCCATCTAGAGTTAAATATTAAAATAAACCATTTTCTAGGCATTTACAAAAAAATCGTTTTGTTAAAATTGATTGAATTTATTAAAAGAAGCATGTATTATTATATTCCATATTTTATTTATTTCCATTTAATATTCAAAAGAATTAAAGGAAATATAAAATATTAAAATTCATAAATTTAAGTAATATTTGTTTTACTTCGATATTTTTTTAATATTTGTATTTTACGAACTTAAATATGTATTTAATATTTCATGAATTATCTTCTGTACAAATATCGAGCTCCAATATCGCATCATGAAGAAATTCTTAATTCAGCTTTGCAAGTAAAATGTTTTCCAAAGTCTTCAAGTTTCAACGTAGACAACATACCATTTTACTAAGCAATTATTTAATTTTGTGCATATGTTTTTTTTTATTTTTTTCTATACTTGAAAAACTATTGCTGGCCAGTCTTTCTTCGTTTTGCTGCTTGTGTAATGTGAATGACTCTGCTTAACTTTTCTGTTTATTCCTCTTTTATTTTTTTCCAATGACTTTTTCAGTTCAGTTTTTCGTTATTTATGCTACTGCTGTTAATATTTGATGCCTTTTCAAGTATTATAAAAGTAATTGTTAAAACTTTAGATTTGTTTTTAACTTAGATGTTGAGACAGTTAAACTTAAAACACGATAGCCTTTTAATCACTGATCGTAGCTGCAATGAAAGCAGACTTACATACCTTTTTTAATTTTTGTATAAATATAATGAACATTTTTTGCACTTTCCAACAAAATTCAATTAATAAAACTGATTTTTGGTTGTAACACACGAAATTATCAGGAATTACATCAAAATATGTTGTACTAACTGAACTTATTTGTTGAAGCATCTAAAATATTCTTCACATTTCGGTTGACGCCATGAATCAACGGTTCCCAAAAAGGGGTTGTGACTCCCTGGGGGTCCGTAGCTGCATCAAAAGAGGTTCGGGAAGAGTACGGAAAAAATTATTTAAATATAAAAAGGTAATAATAAATAATAATCTGTTCTTTGCCATATTTGTATTTAAAAAAATCAAAAAAAAAGAAACTGCTAAAAAGTTGTGTTTTTCCAATTCTTAAGACTTTTCAGACTACGGCATTTTATTTTTTGTTTAATTGAATACACATTATTTTTTATTTATTCTATAGAACACGTTCTAAGATGCTAAAAAAAATCATCAGAATGTGCTTAAAAATCAATTTTTCCAATTAAAAAATCACAGATACTAAGATGTACTTTGTGTGGGTGTGAGCTGGCTAAATAAAATCTAAACTAAATTCAGGTATCCAAATTTCTATTAAATTTTAAAAATTGTTAATATATTTTGTCAAAGAAATTTTAAAATCTTTTGTCAATTTGTATTTAGCTTAGAATTTATTTAGCTACCTCGCACAGGTTCTAAGTGGAATTATTTAATTTGTATATTTTCTTATAAACAAAAAAAAATCGTATTTCCAATTGTATTACTTGTTTAATTTAAAATCTAAAATTCAAACACCACATTAAGTTTAAACTCGAATCCCCAAAATTTCAGATTTAGAGATTTTTAATAAACAACACTTATACGTAAACAAAAATATTTGTCTAAAAATGTCAAACTACAAAACAACAAAAGCTAACAAATAAATTATATAATTGCTATATTTCGTGTTCCGTTGAGGTCCATATATGAAAATAAGTGGTTATAGATATAGAGATATAAAAATAAAGCTCTTTTTTATAAAAAAAAGACAAAAATGCCCAAAAATGACAATTAAAATAAAAAAAAAAAACAAAATACAAGAACACAATTTAAATGAAAAAAATTACAAATAAAATTCAAAAACTCGCAATCGATACTTAAAAATATCAATTAAAATTAAAAAGTAACAAACGCAGTTAAAAATAATGTTGAAATACAACAAATATTTATTTTATTTAATTTGGTGTTATTGAATTTCAATTGATTACATTTGGAGTCACTCCAAAAGTTTTTAACAATCTAATCGTTTTTGAAATGGTCAAAAATTGTGGTTTAGAAATTGCCAACATTTAAAAAAAAATTTAGAAAATATATTTTAAGTAAAAATTTCTATAATATTTCAACAGAAATTAATATATTTAAAAATTGATAGCACAATTTTTTTCTAGCGATTTTAGGTTTAACCATATTTTTTTTGTAAGATTTCGCTACAGTAAAACATGTCCCAAATTAATTTTAAGCAGACAAAAAAAAATAAAATCAACTCATTTTAAGTAACGAGGAAGTTTGATTATTAATACGTCAACTCCATCTCATAATTCTAAATTAAAAAAAAAAATAACTTGATTAATGGGTCTGTTTGTTTACATTTCTGGTAAAAAAATATAGTCAGCTTAGAAATAACAAAATAATTCCCAAAAGTTTTAAAAAACAACTGCATTAAAAAGTTTCAAATTTCACGTCAAAAACTAATTATAGAGAAAAAAACAGTAAAAAAAATAAACAACAGGCATAATATTGTGAAGAATAAAAAACAAATTGTGAAAAAATCTAAAGTAAAGTTGAAATTTACATTTCCGCGGGGGTCGAACTAAAATCGACGAAGAGCCGCCCTGGCCCACCGTTGCTCTATATAGTCATTTAGAGAATACCATTTTTAGATGCGTAAAAATCAAAAAATTCTGCAAATTGCACTCACAAAATCAAAACATTTTATTTAAAATTACATTATGTGAATTGCAAAAAAAAGTACACCACAAAAGTAAGCGCCTTAATCTCTGTTTTAAACTGAACTAATTTAAAATTAATTTTGTTATTAATTTATGAAGTATGACAGTACTTAATCTTACTTAATTTTTTTAAAGTTAGAATAAGTACTGTTTTTAATAAAACCTGAAGGGATTCAGGCGATATTGCAAAATAATAAAATAATATCTCCCGAATTCTCACACCGATTTTATTTAAATTTATTTTTTGAAGTGATTGAAACCCCTTGTCAAACCTTTTGAATCAGTGGCGGATGCAGCCCTGCTTTTATTTATTTTTTTTTTTGGGGGGGGGGATAATTTTTAATTTTTATACTAACAAGATTTTAATTTTTATTATTTTTTGTAAAACTTACCTTAAACCTTTATTTATATTAATTTCAACACCAAACAGCTGATTTCCAAATCATTTTCACTATTTTTTTATTTTCGGGAATAAATGTCAATAACAAGTGCAGAAAGAAAGTCTAACAATACCAAAATAATTTACAAATTCAAATCCCTTTTGTATTTACAAGTTTACCCAATAAGAAAACATTTTCCTCGAAAAAGCAAGTTCTCAACTAAAAGCTTTGACATGTGAATTATCTTTGCTGCTTTAGAATTTCACTACTAGATCTCAAACCAAATCGTAGTCTAAATGTTATCAAGAGTTGTCACTATTACTATTAAAATGACACTTTAAAAATGCTTCTAAATTTGCTAATCTAAAATGGGTAAAGTTTTATACAGTATTACGAAAATTCGGTAAATATAAACACCAAAATTCGTAAAACTTTTTAGCCCACACTCATAGTTAAAATAAAGTATACTTTAGGAGTTCTAAAGTCAACTTTTCTTAAAAGTATACTCTAGGCCTACTATAGACAAGTAAACGTATACTGTAATCTTTAAAGTCTGCTTTAAAATTAAAACTAGCTGAAGTTGGTTTTATTCAATTTAAAAATATTTACAACAGCTGTTTTCCGCAAAGAAAATTTTTTTAAAAAAATGTTTAAATTGCAAAATATTGATTTTTATTAACTTAATAAATTTTTATTAATAAATATACACTTTTCTGTTCTTTTTTATAAAGTTTTTCCTTTTCACATTTTGCCATTACAAATCCTTTGTTTACACACTTTTCTTCTTTTTCAGCTAATAAAAAATCAACTGCTCAAGGTTGCCACTTGTTTATGTTTTAGAACAAAATGTATGCGGGCATTTGGATTGAATTCTGACTATAATAGCAATATAGATCTTTTAAAGTCGTTTAAAAAACCGACTTTAGTGCGGGACTATGATTACGCGCCTATGTGTTTACAATTAAACACATTATGCCTAAAATAATTATTATTTTGTTAAGAAAAACATTTACGCACAAAGTTTGTAAATATACTAGCTTATAGTAAAAAACTATGACATTTTTAAATTGAAGAAGAATCTAAAAAAATGTAAAAATTATAAATTTATCAATTATTGTGAATTACTGAACAATAAATTTATTATTTTTGTTTTATTGTGAGTTACTAAAAAATAAAATTATTGCTTTTAATACAAAAAAAAATTGTTTTGGGCTGTTTAATTTTCAACATCTGGGTAGAAAATACACACATTTTTGTGGGATTTTTCTGCATTTTATGTGTACATTTACAGGATAATCGTGTTTCTTTGCCCACAAATTTGGTGAATTTACTCATTAATTTCAAAACTTCATTTATAGTATAGTTTGAAACATTTCTGTTGTGCATTATATTATTTTACTTTTTTAAATCGTTTTGGGAGGGGATCCGCGCCTGTTTTGAATAGATATGCAAAAAAATTAATAAATATTTTTCTTAAAAAAGCGCAAAATTCTAAGTAATTTTAAATATTTATTTAATTCAATTTATAACAAAATTTTTTTGTTCGAAATGTTTGTTAATTGTTATTATTCACAATTCTTAAAAATAAAAAGGGAAGTTACAAAAAAACAAAAAAAGTGTTTGTTGTTGGTGCTTATTTAAAAAGTTTTTTTTTCTATAGGGTGTTTTTTAGAGGCTAAGAACTTTTATTATTAAAATGAAACATATTAGTGAGGTTAAATTACAAACTCAATGAGAATTTCTTGTTCTCGTCTAGGAGCGATATTTAAATTTACAAATGTTAAAGAAAAAACAAGTAAAAAAGGGCTAAATTCGGCTATGCCGAATTTTTGAATACCCTCCACCATAGGGGCTGAAGATGATATACGTATATACTAATTTTTGCATGAACTGTAATATGAATATGTTTTGTCAATTTATGTAACGAACTTTTGTTATTTAGTTTTAGTAATGTTATTTATTTAGTTTTAGCAATGTTATTTACAGAGGTATGCTCTGTTAGCGACTTTAACATTGTTGATTTTTACGTTAACTTAGTTATCAGAGTAACACACATATAGCTCTTCTCATAGTATGTAAGACAATAAATGTAATCGAACAATAAGAAGGCTTAATAACATTTTTACTTACTTAACACAAAAAGTATATAATTTTCTATAGAGTATGTTTCTCTCTCACGAACTTTTTAGTACTCTCTTAGAACACGAACATAGTTTGGCGGCAACAAAGGTGAGTTTTGGTCGGCAACTTTTAATAGTGTTTAGCGGTGCTGCCATATAACCAATTTTAACTATTTTGTTTGCCGTTTTTTGGGATGCTAGAGATTTTTCAGATTATTTCATAAAAAAAATGTTTTTTTTATTTTATTCATGTATTTTTTCAGATTTTTTATATAAAAATATAATATTTGTTCAATATACTTTTTATTTTTACTAAAATTAGACATGTCTAATAAAGAAAAAAAAATACAACAAAAATTGTGTTAAAAAATAGTTACGAATTTAAACACAACATTGTGACATGAAAAGTATTAAAGTGTGTACACACACATTGACCAACTATGTCTATTCATATCCACTATTTCCCATTTCTATATTAAAAATATGTAATAAAGAGAATAAATATGCTATTAATTGTTGCAACATATAACTAAAAACCTATAAAAAATGCAATAATTTGAAAAAAAAATTGTTTTCATGAAAAAACTGGTAAACAGTTAAGAATCCCACTGGGATAAAAAATTACTCTGTTTATGTGGCAGCACTTAATACACCAAATTTAATGTTTTTCAACACTTTAGCAACTTTGAAAATGTTGCCCTCTCATTAAAAAATGTTGCCGCTGAACTCTGTACCATGTTGAATTTCTGGTAGAGTGGGAAAAATACTCTATAGAAAATTATATACTTTTTGCTTAACAGAAAAAAAAATAGATACAGAAAAATTGTACAAATTTGTATGGAAAATTTAGAGGTACCTTCACATTTTCACTCATAACTTTTGAACCGCTTGACCGATTTTGCTCATTTTAAATACCAAACTGCTCGGGAGGATGTTAAATAATGTGGGTAAAAAGAGGCACCCCTGCTTGCGTCTTCGCGTCGTGATCGCCATTTCAACAGACAGACAGACGGACATCGCTAAATCGTCTTAAAATTGCATAAGGATCACGAATATATATACTTTATGGGGTCTTAAACCTATATTTCGACATATTACAAACGGAATGACAAACTGATATATACTCTCACCATATATGGTGGAGGGTATAACAAGAACGCAATCTCAATCACAATTTGCTTTGTCATCTTCCAAAATATTATTCTGTTATTCGACAGATCTGGCAATGCGCAAAATGTATCCATGTATAACCAATTCATGATTTGAAATAACGTGTGGCATGGAATGGTCGATATATAAAAAGAAGTGGTAGCTTTTAATTACGCTTCGTCGAATATTTAATACCCTGCACAATCTCAAAATACATTTTTAAGCTTCCCAACTAAAAATCTACCCATATGGATCCATACAATTTTGATGTATGTTCGTGCATGTTCATAAACATTCATACATGTGCATGGATAAATAAATCACCGTACATGCATCCATATGTGTCCATACATGCACATTAATAATATCTACATACATGAGCATGCATGTTCACGTATGGTCATGCATGTTCACGTATGATCGTGCATGTCCAAACATGGGTTTCTATATATCGATTTTAAGCCAGGTTATGGATATAAAACTTTGCATCTAAATTAAAATCTCTTCAAAATTAGACATTTTCCAAGCCTTTTCTTAACCACTCAATTGCGTATTCAAGTTTATAAAACCTTCCCTGGTTGCGTCGAAATCAAAAATCATAGGACGTATAACGTAAAAAGGTGTATATAGTACGTCGTACGCAGTTAACTTTTTCTAATACATAAAAACGCAGAAAGCACTTAATCGTTGTCTCCAAAAAAAAATCGGCTTATAGGAAAGGCATCTCAATGAGTTTGTTACGGTCTTAATGAAATCCTGATATGTGGTAGAGGAGAAAAAATAAGAGACCCATATTTTTGGGGATTAAGAAGTGAGCACAAAAATTACTAATTTGTTCGTTTTTTTTTTTTTTGGGTTTATTTCTTACAATATCAAATTGGGTATTAAATTAAAGGTTAAGCATTTTTTTATTAAAAATTATTTTTTTTTTTCGAATAACACTTTTGTATTGAAAATTATTGTTGAATTGAGTTCAAAATAATTTATAATTTATATTTAATTTAATTGAGGGATGTTTTGCTTTTTTTCGATATATCTAGACATTCGGCTTTTAGACACCATTTACCAAAGAGCTTGTCAAATATAACCCTGGGGCGAAAACCAGAATTTTTTCTGTTCTGTAAACTTTTTAAAATTAAACTTATCACTTCTCACACTAAGTTAAATTTCAAGTTAAAACGATGTCCTTTAAAGGTATCCTGATGGAATCTTGTTTTTACTTGAACCAATGTAAGGAATTATTTTAAAAGCTAAAATTTCAAGCTAACTTTGTGTTCATTACCAACACTTTTTCTCCTTCCCTGCCAACATTTTGACGATATCATTCAAGAAAATATTGCCAAATGATAATTTGGTGATAATAAAAAAGTTACTACATTGAATAAGGCAAAAGAAGGAAATCCAAAACACCTTGTCTCCAATTGTGGAAATGAACGACCTTACATTTAGGACCCATAATTTATAAAGTTACAAACGGAATGTAAAACTTATATATACCTACGCATATAATGGAGGATTTAAAAAAACTGCCAAGAGGGCACGAATACTACTTGTACGAAGTAAAAATAACTATTGTTGTCGTATGCTTCTGCCATCGCTGTGGTTGGTATTTGTCTGTAAGTTTGGTTTTTTTACCTTTGCTGGATTTTTATATACCAACTTTTTTCGCTTATATTATTTTTTTGTGTGCTTTTTTTGGCGTTAAAGTTTTTATTTCTAAAAATCTTAAAAAAATAGCGCGTTTGCGCATAACTAAATTAAATATGACGAGTTTTCTTCTCCTTTTTTTTCTACGATTTTTTTTATATTTTTTTTTTTTTTTTGTTGTTGGAGGGGGTTGGGGGTGGGTGGTGTTATTTGTGGTTGTGAGAAGTAGTGTTATATTGTTAGTTTCGGTTGTCTTGTACTTTCTTTTTTATTTTGTTTTAATCTAAAAATAACTTAAATATGTATATTCTATTTTTGTTAAAATGTTGAAATTTTTAACAATCTAATCTGTGTGTAAAATGTAATAGTAGCTCTTTATTATGAAATGTATTTCGGTATCTTAAAATCTTTTTTAGAATATACCTTGGAATTTAAGAATGATAGTTTTTTACTCCTTACTGAACGTTATAAAGATAGAAAACTCCGGTATTAAACTTGGATAAAATGGAGAAAATAAAATTCTAAGATCTCGGAAATTTAAAGGGTAAAAAACGGGCGAATTTTTATATTTTGTTGACATTTTTTTTTCAAAGCAATTATTATTAATATTATGTATTAATTACTTATATTTATATTAATTATTTATAAATACGGTGTTGTTGAAAAGGGATTTAAAGAGCCATTTCAACTTTTCGTACTTTTACTTGTAATAAGTGAATTTTAAAAGCATATTAATTTTTGTGTAATTTATAGAAAGTTGTAAACTGCCAAGAATATGAAATTTACCTATGTTGATCCTTGATTTTTATTTTGAATTTTGTAGCTTTTTGAAATGCTGCCAAGCAAAAAACAACTATAAAATGGTTGATTTCTCCTAAATCCCCGAGGTGGCCCAAAAATATATGCAGGTAGATGGATTTCTTTTCCTAATTACACTACATACAGTGCTGCTGCTTAAGAATTTCAATATCAGAATGGCATCTAAAAATCTGATTATTATTTTAAAAACAAAAACTTTTATTATATTTATAATGAAATTTTTTTAAAAAGCGATGTTTTTTTGTAGCAAAGACATCTTAAAATGTTAAAAAAAAAATTCGAAGCAAAGTTGTGAAGGGAGAAATTTTTCTTTGAGTAATAACTCTGAACCTAAATTTGGTGTATTCTAATTTAGAAAGAAAAAAGCCTCAGAACCTCACCAAACGTGGGTTACTTGCACCTAGAGAAAAGATTGGTTGCAATTGAATCAAATCCATTAACATTTATATGTAAGGATTTTATTTTATTTAGAATAATCTATAATCGATTAATCAAGCAGAAATATTGTATTGAAAATTAAAACGAGAGAATAGAACTAAAAAATAACCCTATAACCAATTATTGAAATTTCCAACCATCTTTGAAAATAAAATTCGTTTAGTAGTTATGTACAGTTAAATCAACCATTTATTTAGTGAATGTACTAGAAAAATCGTATTTGATTTAAGGTAGAACAATATGCTAACTAAATATATGAAAATATAAAAAGTCCATATAAAAATATTTTTGTATTTTTTATATACGAAAATTGAAATAACTGTACTTAAAAATTAGTAGTCTATCAAAAAAAAATTGTCATTCTTAAAAAATGGTAACTACAAATACAATTATCCTGATCCAATATACCATTTAATTAGGGTTCAGGTAAAACCAACTGAATTGTGGTTTGAATTGATTATAGGCGCCACTTATAATAGATATTGGTTAAGAAATTTTAATTCAAAATTAGCCATCAAAATTTATAAGTGTTTTTGGTGTAGGGGGTAGAGAGATAGCGAAGTACTCCAAATTTACAAGTTCAAATCCCGGAAAAGTCGAACATTTAAAAATATTTTTTTTAATTAAAATAAAATGTTCAAATAGCAAATACATATATCAAAGAGAATGAAAATTAGTTGTAAAGCAGTAAACAACAGGGTGAGCTATGAATCTGAATGCCCAGGGACCATACCTAAATAAGTTTGGTAAAAAAAGTTATTGAGCATTTTTCTTATTTGTTTAGGGTAAATGCCTAGTTTGAGGATTTTTCTCAAAAACCAAGGCCCCCGAAATGGTTTGGAAAAAAACAGGAATTAACATGACACTATAAAAATCGCTAAATCATAATAAAATTTTACTTACAGTAAAATGTTTCTTATAATAAATAAGTATGAATTGAATATTTTTTAAATAAAATAATAAACAGTATATACATCTTTTCTATGTCCGGCGTGGCAGGTCGTGGGTAACAAATTAATATCTTGGTATATCTTTTTAGCATATAAAGACCTGTTAATTTATTTAAGATTCTTGTAAATTTAAATTACAATTCCAAATACGGCTCTGTTCGACTCCAGTTCATGGAATTTCGTTTTGATTTTTCAGTAAAACCTGGTTGAGATGAACTCCGAGGAACCAGAAAAATTCCATAATACGAACGAAATTAACGGGGGCTAAAATTTGCTTAAGAAATTTGAATTATCCACAAAATATTTATAGTTTCTACAAACATTTTTAAAAAATTGTGTAAATTCTTTCTAATACATTGCAAACTTTTGGTAAGTTCGTACTAGAAATGGAAAATTATACGAACTTTTGTTTCTACACTGATAATAATCCATGCATAAAAAAAACAAATGTCAAAATTAAAAACAAAAATTGGGTTATTTGACGAAAAATTTTGTCGTTTTGACATTAATTTCGTATTTTTATGCATGGAAAATTATGAGTGTCAGAAACAGTTCGTTTTAACCGAGAGTTTGTTTTAAGCGAGCTCGTATTAACAGATATTTTGTATATGAAAATTGATGCTAAAACGTCGGGAGTTTCAAATTAGTTCACATTAACCTCGTCTTACTGGGCAGCTCAAAATTTTAAGTGTTATAGATAACTTAATATTTCCTTAAAATTGGCCAATTTTTTACTTTATTTTTATTTCTTAAAAAAGACGTTTTTCTCTTGACCCAGAAATATTTATCGAGTTACTCGGTTTCGTATGGGAGAAATATATTTATGTATTATTTTTTATAATCAGTTAGTACCTCTTATACTTATTATTTAAATATTTGTTTAGGGTCCCTAATATACAGGACAAAAATACTAATTTTTACTGAACAATTGCGATGTAAAATATTAAAAAAATGTTCCCCGAAAAAGATGGCGAATAACACTGAAACTTTCAAAATCGATAGGAAAAATTCCAAATTTTTTCATAAATAAAAAATTGGGTGAGTTCTAGATAAATTGAGTTAGCTAACAATTCAGTGCTAGTTTTGATTTTATCATTTTTTTAAGATTGAACATTTAAAATTCTATTGGCGTAGTAAAATTTCTATCATTTCCCAAATTGCATTAAATTATAAAACTTTTAAAAAATCCTAAATTTATCAATATTTAACAACGTCTACTTTGCTAATTTTTGTAAAAATTCATTAAGTTGTTTCATGTTTTACACAAATTATACTTGTATGTGACAATAAATAATGTGGTTGACAATTTTTTAAAGAATATACAATTTATTTTCAAATGCTTTTATTAAAACGCGAATGACACTTTAAATATCTTTAAATTTTTCGGATGCAATTTTTAATTGGAAAAACACTTAGTTATGTCACCTTGAAAAGACAATTTGTAACTATTTAAATCGTTACTAATTGTTTTCGATCCACAGATCCATGCAAAATATAATGTTCGAAGAATTAAACCATAAACGAAATTTAATTGCAATTTTTTGCGGCATTTGATTTTTATATTGAATAAGATTCAGAATTAAAAAATTGACAAATTTTTTTACAAAAACCTTGATGTTTAAAATTTGACAGCTATTTTTAAAAAAGTGAACCAAATTAAAAATTATCTGTGATGTAAAAAATGACTTTACTAAAAATGTCCCAGAATCTATATCTAATAATCAATATCTGATAATACTCACGGAACCTAATCATTATCGCTTTAAAAAATCTCTGCAAAATTATTCTTTAAAAGTGTTTGAAATTTGGAAGTTTAACAGATTACTTTTAAAACTGTATCCAAACACATTTAAGGCCCTTTATCAAAGAATGCCTAAAAACTGGAGAGATCTGTTGAATTTTTTTTTTAAAGAGAAATTGTTATGAATTTTCTGATCCTTACACACTTAAATATATTTATACTTCCTTCGTGAGATCGAAGTTAGAATATGCTTTTGTCTTCAGAAAAAATCTAAATCATTTATTGAATTTTGCACAACAAAAGATAATTTTAAACTATTTCTTTTTGCCGTATTACAATAAAATTTATTTTTCTTATAAATATTTTTTATACTAATTTTAAATTATTATATATTACATTTACTTTAATCATAGTCTCTAAGGAGTTTTGTGTCCATAGACTGAAATAAATAAATAAATAAATAAATAAATTAAACATCTTAAAGTTTTCCTTTGGAAATATGCCTCTTCATCTCTGACCACAGCTTTTACTCATTTATATTAATCCAGAACTTAGGATCCTCAAAACAATTTCGCTTTATATTTTTGTTTTCAACAAAATTTGATAAAAATTTATACCTGACGTGAACGTAGAGGAAATGCTGTAGTTCATTCTTTCCTTCTCTTTTATTTCACGCTAACGATTCCTATCCACTATTGCCAGTATTGGTGATACGAAGTGTCAAATATTTTCAATTTTCTTTCGAAAATTACATTTCATATCAGCAGTACTAGGAAATAGAAGATATCGGTCGTAGGGATGGTTAACGTCTGGCTAACCCTGGCTTAAAGCTGCTGATTGGGAATTTCCTTTGATTTTTTACGGTTAAAAAAAATATATTAAATTACCGAATGGTATAAAATTGATTTTCAGTCAGTGAACAGATTTTTTTTCCGCTCACTCTAAACTATTGATAACTTGAACGAATTCGTTTTTATTCTATTTAATTCATTAAAATTGAACGCGTTCATGACTGAATTAATTCATTTTGATTGATAAAAATAACTGTTACAATTGAATTAATTCTAAAATCTTTATTGAAGTTGAACACATTTAATGCGTTAAATGAATTCATTCGATTTGTTTATAAAATTAGTTAATTTTCTTTAGATAAAACCGCGTACATGTAAAATTCTTCATAAATCGAATTATAGTCTTTGATAGTACAAAAATAAAAAAAATCTTTACTTTATTTTATTTTTTCTCGATAATGTCTGTTTGGCATATGGGTCAAACCAAAAAAAAAAAAGCTGAACATATGTCGATTATTAAAGTGGATCATAAAATTGACATTTGATTTGACACAAAAAAAAATATTTAAAAGTGTTTTTGTTTTCACAACTTGTTTTAGAAATAGCAAATTTTTAAGAAAATTGTGATTTCATAATTAATTTTTTTAATATTGTTCTGTTGTTTGTATTTTGAGTTGTTCTTCCTTTTGTTGTCTTGGCTCTTGATGATGGGGGTTGTTTCTGTAAAAGGGTGCCTCGAAGAAAAAGGATAGTGAGTGTATGTGTGACATAGGGATTTGAGCAGAAAACCTAATTAACGTAACTGGATTCATCTTAAAGGCTAAATAAAAAATTGACCAGTGGTCAACCCAACAAAAGAAATTGTAAAGTTGCCAAACTACTTGAAAGAAACAACATTAACCCTTAAATGTATGTGACTCTTTATTTTAACATCTTAGTGATGTTTGTTAGCTTTAGGTGTTAATTTTATCCACAAATGTAGCTTTGCCAATATAAGGTTAAATCATCAACGATTGTTTTATGTTTGCGTGTGTTTTTTAAGGACTAAAGAAATTTTTGTTAGGCAAAAATGGTCAACTGTCATACATACAAACGTATTTGTATATTTGTCAGTGGTCAGTTTTTTGTTTTTACTTTAAGGAATGTTTTGAGTTTTGTGCTTGAACCCAAAATGAAATATAATTCAACTGTTTTGTTTTTGTAGTTTGTAAAAGAAAACCTTTTTTTTAAATATATAACAAAAAAGACCTAAAAGTCCTAGTGTCCGGCTGAGGTTTGTTCTTTTAATAGAAATAAATAATAATGATGGGAAACTAAACTTGTTTGTTGTGCGTGCCGACGTGCATAATATGCTTTTTTCCGTTAAAAAGAAAAAAAAAAAAAAATAAATAAAACCGGATCTGAAAAAGTGTCCTACATGTATAAAGCAAAAATTCGCTTAACAGCTTTGTTGAAGCATATTTTCCTTCTTTTCTTCTATATAATTTTTTGTAAAACATACAACTTTTGTTCTATTTTTCACCCCTTGTTTGGTGGAAAAAATTTATTTTTGAAATTTGTGTAAAAATTTAGTTTTTGGTAATTGAAAATAGTAGTCTGTTTGATTTGCATAATTTTTTGTATTGTAGTTTTTGACCACCATCCAGTATTATTATTTACTGGACATCTGCTACAGCTTTATTTGTAGATATTTTTTTAATTGTGATTTACCATTGGCTCATATCATATTTACGGCTGGCTACTTTGATAAAATAATATGAAAATCAAAAAGGGTAGTTTTTGTGTAAAAAAAGAAAGAAAAATTATATTAAATCTTTCAAGATTCTATTTTTGCAATGCACTAAAACCTCCTCCCAGCAAAATAGTCTGTGACTTGACGCACATTGCGATGAGAATGTACCGGCTTGTCAGCTTACCAATAAACATTTAGAAGACATATCACCGAGAGATATTACCACACTATCATGAATTTGTCTATTAGAAGACAATCAAAGTAGTATTTTGAAAATATATTTTTCTTATTATACATCGTCCCTATTGAAAAAAAAATCAAAATGTATTTAAAAAATAAATTTGATACCAGGGAATTATAGAAAATATAAAGGAAGTCAACAGCTATATAGAGGACACTTTTGCAAATAAAATTGCAAATATTAAGGTAAGTTAAGATTTGTCTCTTTTCGTTTTTGTCTCTTTTGTAGAAAATATGTATTGCAAGCCTGGAAAAATAAATTCAAATCCAACGAAAAATTAATAATTGTAATTTTTTTATAATAAAAAATTACAAAATATCTAAAACACTTTTGTGCTTTTATCATGGGATATCTTCTATTTAACTTCCAGACAATATACAGGCGATATATGCGATACTTTTTTTTTCTCTTCTAGAAGGTAATTTTACCTACTTATCTTCCAGAAGAATTGCTTTAGTATTGCTGTGTAGTATTAGATTCGGGACACATTTCTACCAAATGGCATATATTCCGCAACAGAAGGACCATTGTTGCCGCAATAAAACTTTTCTTCCAGGCACTACGATTGAGTTCGTATTGTCATGTTTGCTGGGTTAAGTTTTGTGTTTTGTATACCCCACCACTTCATTGTGAATTACTTCTGTTCCTTACTTCCAAATGAGGGATATTATTGTATTGTAAATCCGTAGTAGCCTAAAATTGTATTTTAATTAATTTAACTTTTGAATGACATAATATTTCCAAATAAGTTTGGAGTCTAACAACATCCAAGATTAGGATAAGAGACCTTTCTATTGGTGTAAGTTACTTTGATTGTTTTATCACTGTTAACCTGTATACTGCAGATTTGGAACCAGTTTATTGAAGATAAGCAATAGCTTGTCTTTTATTTGTGTTACCTAACAAAAGCATTGTATCATCGGTGAATGTAGCCTCCATATCTGTTTTCTCTGTGTAGGGGGTCAAAATCAGTTTGAATTTATTCTCCCATTGAGAGGTATTCTTTAAAAAGTGAATAAGCAGAATTTTATGCCTTTTCGCCCATTTGATTTGTAAAAAAAAAGATATAGCCTATGCCCATTTGTTTCCATTTGAATATACATGACGCATGGCGGTATCCATGTATTCTTGATCCATGTTTAGACCTAGTCTACATTATTCGGATGGATTTTTTTTTTTTGTCATTTTTTAAACGTTTAAAAACATTTGACAAGCGGATCAAATTCAATTTTGTACCGAAAATCAAATCTAATACGAAAACATTAAAATGTAGAAATATCTAAAAGTTCATTTCATATATCTTGTTTGTATTTAATAGTCAAATCGTGTGTGGAATTATAAAAGAAATATATAAAAAAATATAAGTAGGGCGGGAGTTTCTATACATTAACATTACAATCATACCTATGTACACTCATACAGAAGAAAATATTTTCTTTAAACTCATAAACATTCATATATACATATTAGAGTGATCCTTATTTTGTCAACTGACGAAATTTGAACATTGCTGTTAGTTTACGGGATTTATCCCCAAATTGAAGATTTTATTTCTTGAATGGGGATAAAAACTTCCGTTTGGAGATCCGGGGATTTGTTGGGGATGACAACGAAATTGAAGGGGATTTTTGGGGATAATAATTTAACAATATTTTTATCTCAACTCTCATAATATTTTAGAATTGGTGGTAACAGTGCAGAGTTGTAAAATGTGCATACTTTTGAATATTCGATAGTGATCAATACTTTAATTTATTGATTCTATACTACTCAATACTATTTCCATTTAATCTAATCTCAAAAGCAGCGTTACATTTTCATAATATTTTCAGACCAAGTTACGCTTATATACAGAAAAATACAACTCTGGAAGTATTGATTGAATTCTTTAAATATTTTGTACTCATTACCCAAATGATCAATACTGTTCCAACTTTATAGCTGTGAATAGTTTCAGGTTAGACAAATTCGTCTTATATAATCGATTCGTCACAAGTTTATTAAAGAAAGTTTTTTGTCTCTCCTGAAAAGGAGTAGTTTTTGAGATACGAGGTTGCGTTAGTAAACCCATCACGCGTATTCCGAGAAATTTTTTTGTTCGACTACGTGCTATTAAAAAATACGAAGATGTTACGAATCGATTGTAAATACATATTGTGCAGACAAGGCTTAATTAACAATGCTCGCCACAAAATAATAAAAAAAACAATTTTTTTGTTCACCAGATTTGGAATTGGGACTTCCCATCAAGATTCAGTATTAGATTCAAGAAATGTCCTGACCGTTATTGGATTAACATAATTTATTCCTTTATTTGAAATTTGTCATAAGTACAAACAAATAAATTTAAATGTACAAATTACCGCTGCAAGTGATTAACACTACAAAAATAGGATTTAATTTAAATCAATTTTAAAAAAACATGAACTTTGGTGAAAAATATTTTGGGTATTTTCGGGGACCAGAAAATAACAATTTGAGGATTATTGGGTATAAAAAAATCAATATTTGGAGACAAAGCCTGGAAAAAAACTGACAACACTGAATTTGACCAAGGTTTCCTAAACCGCATTTTAAAAATTAAACGTCAGAACAATCACCAAATGGCGAATGTTAGATTATTTATATTTACCAATAAATAAATTATATTTACCAAAAACTAAATTTGCTTATCATATTTACTTTACTTACATTTTACTCATATACAACTAAAATTCTATGACTTTACTAGTTTTATTTCGTTAATATTTAGCAAAGAGATTCTGATGATTTCAGCAGATCCCAGGAAAAATTTCGTAATAGCAGCTTATTGATTTTTACATTACCAATAAGGACCTACCCCTGCATTACTACTAAAGTGAAAATAATGAGTTACCAATAATATGTTACACAGCTACTTATATTCCATGCCAGTTCGTTGCATACAGGTTGGTTGAAAAGTTCCTGCGCTCGAAATTAAAGAATACTGTTTTTGTTACGAAATATATTTTTTATTCATATAATCTCCAAGAAGCTCAATACACTTGTTCCAATGATCTTCCAATAATTTTATCCCATCCTTATAATGGTTTTCTGGAAGCTCTGCAAAATAACCGTCTACGGCTGATATGGCCTCTTCATTCGACGAAAAATGCTTTCCACGAAGGAATTGTTTGAGATTTCTGAAAAGATAGTAGTCACTGGAAGCCAAATCTGGTGAATACGGTGGATGTTCAAGCAATTCGTACTTTAATTCTTTGAATTTAGCCATCGTCAAAACATTGTCTTGATGAAGAATGATTTTTTCTTCTTTAAACCAGGTCTTTTTCCACGAATTTTTTCATCAATCTGATCCAAAAGGCTGCAATAATATTCAGAGTTGATTGTTTTACCTTTCTGAAGATAATCAATCAATAAAATTCCTTTTGCATCCCAAAAAACTGATGCCATAACCTTCTTTGCTGATCGTCGTGACTTCACCTGCTTTGGAGCTGAACAACCAGGTTCAGTCCACTGTAAACGTTCTTGTTTTAATTTAGGATCATGGTGGTAGATCCAAGTCTCATCCATAGGTATAAAACGTCGCAAGAAGTCGATTTTATTCGGCTTAAATCGCTCCAAATTACGCTGAGAAATTTGTTTTCGATCCAGTTTTTGTTGAATTGTTAATGTGTGCGGCACTAACTTTCCAAACAGTTTTTCCATACATAATTCTTCATGTAAAATATGGAGTACTCGTTCGTCTGAGATGCCTATGGTATTAGCAATTTCACGCTTAGTCAAACTTGGATTTTCACTAACCATATTATGTACTTGGCAAAGTTCAACCAGCTACTGCTCGTTCTAAAACCCATTATTTGGTAAGTTCTTTTCCTGGGATATTTCTGCGGGTCCTTTTTAGTAGTTGTTGCACCTATTTATACAGATTTATATCTTTCAGTGTATATGCGAGGCATTTATAGACTAAATTGTGTATTCCATCAAAATAATTGAGCTTCTTTCATTACAAATTGGAAATTTAAAAAACACAGGCTAAAAGTTACACAAAGCTAAATGGCAGCCAGGTACATTGAACTCGCTGATAAGAATTATAAATATTTTTTTCCCAAAAAATGTCGATGCGATCGCTCCCAAAGAATTTTGTTACCGTTGCTTGAAATGAAATTTTCATTTTCTAAACCGTCTTAGCATTGTGTTTAAATTCGTTATAGCTATTTGATACTGTACTTTGCGTATGTATGCAAAATACTTATGCTTTCTTAGTGATGATGTTGATGATGATGGTGGCGGCGTTGGTGTGGTGGTGGCAGGGGAGTTACTAACGCTATGTAAAAAATAATGACGATGAAGCCGTTGATGGTGGAGGTGGTGGTATAAATTTTTGTAAAGAGCTGATGCTGTTTCCTTTTGTTTAATATAATAAATATGATGGTTGAAGTGGAGTAAAAAAGGGTGTTTTGCTGTATTTTTTTATTATATTTTTTACTTTTCTGTTGCCTGGTTGTAGTTGCTAAAATTTATTTCCATCCATTTTTATTTTATGACAATATAAAAGATGAAATTTTGCCATGAGAAAAAGAGGAAAAATTAGTTTTCTTAAGAATTAGTAAGAATGGTTGTACTGGTTATTATTTATGCTAATTTAAGCGAAAAACTCAATTATATATATATATATAATTTTTTATTTTTTTTTTTTTCATTACATAAGTACTTACATATGTATACTACTATTGAAGAAAAATATATTTTTTTTTTATTTAAATTCTGAAAAGGGGGTTTGTTTTTCTCTACTTTTATACTGCGATGCGAATTGCAAAGAATTAATCGAAACTGTATTTTAAATTTAAAGAAAGATTTTTTTTTTTAAAGGGAAAATATTTATTAAGATCCATAAAGATAACGCAAAATCTTATAAGTTACTTTAACGTACCCCGCGGGAAAAGGACCTATCCCAGTACACGTCACGTGACCGGTTCATTGTAATAGAGACTTGTCACTGGTTTTTTTATATGAAAAGGACCGGCCACTTTAACATGGGCTTGTCCTAGAAGGGGGTATATTGCTCTCTGTGAAATGTCACAGGACTGGAACCCTAAACGGGTTACGTGGAAGGACTTCAGAAACCGCATCTCTTTGAACCTGTCTCGTGATATGTATTTTCGGAACCGGTCCAATTTTCACATATCACGGGACAGGTCCCAAGTCCCAACTGATCCCTTTTTTCCTGCAGGGTAGTAACATGGGATCATGTATCGAGCCCTATCCGCAAAAAAGTGGTAAGTGCCAATGTTTTCGATTTATTGATGAAATCAATAGTTCCCAATCATTCGCTCCATTTCTTATGAATTTTAGTAAATGCAAAACAAAAATAATTCTAAAAGGACAAACTATCTTACTTATTTTTTCGTCAAAAATATCTCAAAATCTCGTACATGCTTTGGTATATATTATGCGAAAAATTCATTAAAAATGTATTTTTTACCACTGAACATGAAGTTTCGCAGTTAAAAAAATACCGAAAAATATAAAATAAAAATTAGAAAAAACTTCTCCCATAATTTATTTTTATTTTTTTTGCGCTTCGGGTCTATTATGAAATTGATATTAGTCCATTTCCTAAATATAAGTTAACTTTCCTAGCAGTGTTGCCACTTCTTGTGTAAACTACACAAATTTTGTAGTCCATGTAATATTTCAAATTTATTTGGAGAGCATTTACCACAGTTTTTTCATTAATAATTAGATTAAAACAGTGTTGCCAAGCTGGCGTTTTCCCATCTAGATCTAGGGGATTTTCAGCTGTTTAGGGCGAATTTTAGAGGGTAATAATTTGTTATGGAAAATTTAGGAAATAGAAAAATGATTTCAATGGCAATTTTACTACACTAAAAATACATAACATGGTTCGATGTTTTGTTATGTAAAATTTTTAACAATAAACTTGATGACGAAATTAAAATGACTTTACTGTGCTGTTAAAATAAAATTTCAGATTTAGACTATAAAAGCGGAAGAAACCAATTAAACTAAAACGAATAGTTTATCGTGCAATGGTTAGAGTGATTAACTCTAATACAGAAGGTAACTGATTCGACTCACAGAGACGGCAACATCAATTTAGAAAAATAATGTGTATGAGTCTTCTATCCCTCATACACATTACAGCCTCCTCCTTCGGTATTTCCAAAGTACGGAAGTAAAATAAAATAACAAGTGGAAGTTCTTAAAAATCTGATAACATTTTTACAAAAAAATCCATAATCTAAAAAACTTTAGATCTCTGCAACTTTGTTCTTTTATACATATCAGATTTTGATATCCCTTGATCCCAGATTCTAAGAATTTTTTCGAAGGCAGGAATTTTGACTGAATTAAAAATTATACGTGTAATTTAGAAATGTTTGTGTAATTTTGACAACCATCATGTGTAATTTTTAAAAGTTAAAATTTGTGGTCGAAAATTACAATATTTTTTACATGAAAACACATTTGGAAAAATTGCAATATAAGTCAATGACTAATATAATGCACTTTTATTTGCAAACGCAAATAAATGCACAATAATTATGAAAAACTTTTTATAGATTTTATTATTTTTTAATTTTAATATCTTTCAAATCCTACATTTTATTTTCTATAAACATTGATCGTTATTATACAAAATTTATATGCGTTATTTATGTTCTGTTTACTTCAAATTGTTTGGTATTTAGTATCAAAATATGCTATAATTTGTGCGTTGGCTTTCTCTCTATTTATAATTTTGCATGAATCGGCAAAACCTAAGGAGCAAAAGTTCTAACGATGGGACAGCGAACATGATAGTAGTATGTTTGAGTTGTATTTTTAAACCATATATGGCCCTCTGGGCTCGGTTTTTGTGTAACATTGATTAAATAAATAAATAAATAAATAAATAATGCAAAATTCTCCGTAGGCAAAGGAAAGGTTTGCAAATCTGTCATATTAATGCTCTAAGTTTGTCTAACAAGTTGGATGAGTTTAGGTTCATATTTTAAAATTCAAATATGGACCAAATATGTGCGTCTGAAACCTGGTTTGATTCAGATATTTCTAATCTCTTTGTCTCGCTTATAGAGTTGATAGGAAGGAACGTGCTGGCGGTTTTGCCATATACATAAATAAAGTCTGAACATTCTAAACAAATCTGAAAATGGCGTTAAAATTGAACATATTTTTATTGAAGTAAAGAGCGAGGGAAGGAAACAACCTCACAATTTTTCCATATATAAAAAAAAAATTAGTGTTTACTATATGTTAGTAACATTTAATTATGATCTCAAGCCTGATGAAATTTTTAAAAAATATGTAATTAAAAACAGAAAGTTTCGTATAATACATATTAAATTTATTATTAAACTTTTTTTTAATTTATTATTATTGAAATAATTAAGCAAATAAAATGATTAAGATTTGTATTTTCTTTTTCACATATTTAGTTGTGACTTTTTAAGCAAATAGAATTAGTAGTTATGATGACCAAAACGATTTAAGTAAATTTTATTATTTTTCACCTTTGACATCGTAACTAAAAATCAATTAGAATATTATTTTAAATTGGTTACTATACATATTATTCTGTAAAAAAGACTTTAGTAAACAACTTTAGTAAAAAAAATATTTTTTAAATTTGTAATTGGTATTGATAACTTATGGAGGAATTTGTGATAATTTTTTGTTTTTTAAATAGTTACCACCATCGAACCGTTTAAAATAATATGCAATATTTCCTTATCGGTTGGTAAGCCCGAATTCTATCGGAAAAATCATGTAAACTCGATTACAATTTGAAATTATTAATTACTAACATAATATATCAAATAATGAAAATCATATTTTTCGCAACAATTTCCCAAATGAGATATTTTCCCTGTGTGCTGGCATTGCGAATCGTTGCAGAAGGCAAAAACTCAGCGATGTAAATTTTGATATGCTTGTTTTAAAAAAAGCTAACTGCACAGAGAAAACAGATTAATGCTGACAACCGAATTTGTATCCGATCGAATGGTTCGGTTGTGGTAACCGATTGAGACATGAGTTATTTACCTATCACAACAGTATTTCGGTTACATCAATAACAATTCGGTAGTCTCAACCGGTAGTGCAACTGAACCATTCGATTGGCAATAAATTAGGTTGCCAGCACGAATCTGTTTTCTGGGTGTGTGTATAATATTATATTGCTTTGCCGGTCAATAATAAATATTTGGAAGCACAAATGTAAATTTTTTTATAAATATTTATTGAAATGAAAAATAATGAGAGCTAATGATTTGATTTTATTTTTTAATGAAAATTGTAATGAAATACAATAAATTTTTACTGGTAATGCAAATTTAATTTCATTATCAGTAAAATCTTACTGATTACTGCAATTTTGAAAAATAAATTGCAATACAAGTAAAAATTGATATTTATTTATAAAATTGTTATTTATAAAAGTGTCATACATGATTTTATAACATTTTGTTTACAGAGCTAAAAATGCAAGTTTCACCTTAAACTAAAGCTTAAAGTCTTGACTACAAAATTTATTTTAGAATTCATATGGCTATATACGTTATTTTCCCCTTAAATACACATTATTTAAAAAACTAAACAGATGACGAAAATTCCTTTGCCTGACTGAATGGGTTAAAAAATTGAAATGATTTACGTAATTTTTTGTTATTAAACTAAAATATTAAATTAATACAAAAAAGTATTGGAAATTATACCATAATATATAAAAAGTAGCACTTTATGCTCTGTTAATGCTTGTATATTTTTTTAGTGTTTCCAATTATTCGACCCTGCCGGTTAATCGGTTAGGTCATTATTCGGAAAATTAAGAATATAAAGAGCTGCTTTTTGTTGAAATATCAAGTAAAGTCTATTGCGTTGGTTTCTAAAGTGCTTGTTTAGGACAGCTCAAAGCACCCTGAGAATTTTTAAAGAATCATGCCTTATAATCGTTGGTTTTTTTTTCAGAGGAATCTGACGACTCTTTAAAAAGAAAATTTCAAACGCGTTCAATGGAAGTAAACCCTTGAAGGATACAGAAGGTTTTTATTTTTTTTATGTGACTCTGTCCAGAATAAAAAAAAAATGCCTACATAAACAAAAGCTACCTTCAAAAAAATTCAATAATAAATTCTTAAAAATATGGTTTAAATTCACAAACAAAGTTTTATAGAACTGCCACTGTTTCCTGACTCTTTCATTACCTTTAGAGTTAAAGAGGTCACGATTAGAAATGATATAAAAATCACTCATATTCCCGACAATTCTTCAACGATTTTTGTGTGTTTGTGCAATTAAGAATTCAAATAAGCGAATTCGTAACTTTTTTTGACTAAACAACTTAATTCTACTAAAGTTCCTACTTAATCAAAATTTGTTGATAAGTGAAATTGGAAACAAAATTCCATGTTATTTTTTTCATAGAATTTTTTTTAGAAAATACAGTTTTCAAACTTAGAACAATTTTATATTATTATATTATAACATAATTAACGTCATAGTGCTTGTTAGGAATATACCTAGTCACGTGTTTCATTGCTAAGGAGAAAAATATATAGTTTCATTGGTTTTTTGTTTAAGCTATGCTTAGAGGCTTTAGCTTTTGAAAGCTTTATACGGAGGTTGAAAGATCTATTTACATTTTTGGGCATGAAAATATAATTTTATATTATTTAAAATTTATTTTATAAAAATTGTTCATCATATTTCATAAAGCCTATATAATATTTGCTTTGAATAAGTAGATTTGAAAATAATTTTATTGTATTTAAGTTCATGTTTTTTCTACGATTTTCTTTCCACAGTTAAGAAAATTAGGAAGTTTTAAGAAAAATAACAGGAAAATTCATATTAAAAATTTAACCGGTTAATCGACCTATTTTAATCGATTATTCGGGTCGAATAATTATTAGAGTTTTAAATTATTTGTTTCGACATTAACCAAAATAGAGGCGATTAATCGAGGAATCGATTAACCGAATTGGAAACACTAATATTTTTATATATGTCCATTTTTGTTAATTTTTCTCAAATTGAATTAATTCTTTCGAAGCTTTGGTATATTTGAATTTTCGCTTGTTAAGGTATTAGCGTTCCCTTACTGTGATTTATATATATATTTTTTTTGTTGTCTATTTGCTGTTCTTTAACTTTGTTTTTTTTACACAATATTTCCAGAGTTTTTCAGATATTTTTTTATATTTTGTTTTTTTTTTTTAAATAGCAACAGTTATAAATGTCAAATGTGGTCGTATTGGCTTTGGTTGTTACCCTTTGGTATTTTTATATGGCATAAAAAAAAGAACCTTAAACATTCATAAATCAAGCTCAATTTTTTTATACATCTCGCTTTTTTGCAACATACTTTTTTTAAATATTCCCTGCATTAGAGTATCCCTTAAAAAATAAGCATATTCTGGCAACATTTGTCATAAATTTTTATGAAATACTGCATCATATTTATGAAAACTATTATAAAATTTATTTCCCTGAGTTTAACCGTAAAATTAATTACATATTGCCGATTAGTGACATGTGTCATTAGTATTGGGAAATAAACAAAAGGATTTCATGTATACACACAGAAAAATAAAGTGACGGCAGCATTTTCGTTGCGACAACCAACAAATTGACAACGTTTTTCTCTGAGTGTATATATCTAATACAAAGAATCGAATTTGCGACTCAATTATGGCCGATTTTATACAGCATGCAGATAGATTTGTGTGTGTATACACATAAGGGGATACTCTAATATCTGCACATACAATGTGAACTCGTTTCTCATGGTCTTGTTAATGAAATTAACTTGACAAATGTGGTTTGAATTTTTTGTCAGTTGTTTTGCTGGCATTTAGTGATGATGACCTTTGGGTGTTGGCTGGTCTGCGAATCATTGCAAAAGCAACAAGTGCAGCCTAAACGAAAACAAAATGTACATCTGTAATAGAATGAGTTAAATCGTAATTGAGCTGATGGTTTGTTGGCTCACAAAATTAGGTTATTCAAATTGTGTTGTTAACTGGATTTTGTCTTTTTTTTTAATGTGTTATACTCTAACCACCCAAGTGAAGAAACTATGTATATGGAGCAATACAAAGATATATTAAATTAGATATAACCCAATATATGACGCGATTTAGAGCTGTGTGGGTGCAGTCAAATTTTATGGCAGTTTATAATTTCTATTTTTTGAACAACACTTTAACAATTTATCTGAGATAAATTCAGTCTTTGGATACTCACAATGGAATTTTATGATGAATTCCTATTGTAAAATACTTTAACCTGCCATTTACCGTATTTCAAGAAGTACAAAAAAAGTTCCTTAAAGCTGGAGTATTATGGGTTAAAATGTTCTGTAATTTCAATAGGGGTTGCCTAAGACAAAATTTAGTCCTGTCAAATAGCAATCTAAATCTGCTTCTGAAGTTTTTGTTGTTGAATATTTTAACCTTATGGGCACAGTCCTTAGAAAACACAATTGTTTATATACATATATTTTGTATTTTTACAGGACTACAAGTGTAAAATTACAATTTAGCTTATTCCGGATTTTTACATCTACCGGATTATTTGTTTCCTTTTTAGCAACTCCTAATGAAATTTCCCTCAGAGCATTTAAGTACTTAAAATCCAGTTTTAGTGGGCTTTTTTGGCATTTCTTAAAAAAAAAATACTTAAATGAACCTTGAAAATGGTATCATAAAGTGTTGGCCAAATCATGAACATTTGCAATGGCCAAAATGTTCACTGTACTCACACAGCACAAAACCTATCCTATGATGGTTTCACTATACTAAGCTTTTATATTCACCTACAAAAGGAACCGTCCGCACCCGAGACCGTGACCATCATTTTGTTGAACAAGTTTATTAGCTTTCTGCCCCTTATTTAATTTCGTATGCTAAATATAAATTAAAACAACAGTGAACATAACGTCAATAATATTAGGGAAAAACTTACCAAAGCTAATGAATTTCCAACATCTAATATTGTCATATTAGATTTTATTTATTTATTGCCTTTCAAAAAGGTTGATCATTTTCATGATCATTTTCGTAGGCATCGCCCTACTCATCAGTTGTCTGCATAAAGAAAATGATGGTTGGTTAATTTTAAATAAGACATTATATTCAAATAATAATATTAACAATATGAGAATTGTTTAAAGTAAAAAAAAAATATTCTTACTAAATATATTCAGTCCAAATATAAATATTTTTGTATTTTTAAATACAAAAAATAAAATATTAAAATATATATAAAAATTTTGACATTGTGATTTTGAAGTTTGAATCATAGAAATGAATCAAAATAATAAATAGAAAAAGAGCTAACATATGATCATTAATGGAGAAGTAGATGACATACAATTACATGTATGATTCCATATATTCCCAAAAATGGGTGTCTTTTTAGCATGCATAGATAAATATATGCGTCCATAATTGTCACATACTTCCATATATGATTCATATATGCACATACAAGGTGGCGCAAAAGTAATCCTCCTATCAGAAAATGCTATAAATTTTGCGATTGGCCTCTAATGTCAGTTCTGTTTTGACATTTGTGTAGTAAACACATGCGAAATACACGTTAATAAACAATGTTACGATACACTGCTCCAGAACGCGGAATATTGGTGACTATTTATTTGAGCAATAATGAAGATGATTTTTCATCAAAAATAATCATGAGTGATGAGGCCCATTTCTATCTTAGTGGGTACGTAAATAAGCAAAAATTTCGCTTCTGGGGCACTGAAAATCCGCGTGTAACCCACGCTGGAGGAGTCATCGGACCTTTTTTCTTCGAAGACGTCGCGGGCCAAACGGTTACTGTGAATGGTGAGCGCTACAGAGCAATGATCAACGAGTTCTTTTTGCTGCAACTTGATGAATTGGGATTGGAAAACATGTGGTTCCAACAGGACGGTGCAACGCCACACACTGCACGTGCCACAACCGATATGCTGAAGGATGCATTTCCCGGGCGCCTAATCTCCCGTTTTGGCGATTTGCACTGGCCAGCAAGATCCCCTAATTTGACCGCTCCAGACTTCTTTTTGTGGGGCTTTTTGAAGTCGCGGGTTTATGTCAACAAGCCTCAGACTCTTGCAGCTCTTAAAGACAATATCCGTCAAGAATGTGAGGAAAAATCGCCGGAAGTTTTGGCCAAAGTGATGGAAAATGCCATAAAAAGGGCTCAAATGACAATCAACTGTGGCGGCGGCCATTAACATGACATCATATTCTCGACTTGATGTAAATAAAATTAAAAGACCAAATAAAAATAATCCACAAGAAGAATCAAAGTTTTTCATTTTTTTTTTTTTAAATTACAGCCAAAAAACATCGGAAGGTTATTTTTGCGCCACCCTGTATATTAAACAATATATTAAACAATTACTTGGGTTGTCGTCATATTCCTTTTTTTTTAAAGTACGAAAGAAGAGTTTTATAGGTCAAAATTGGGTTGCCAAAGACGAAATCTTTTCCTTTAAAAAGTTGAATTGTGATATTTTAATGGTTGTTATTTATGCGGACTCCAATTTATGAAATATTAAAATATTCAATAACTTAAAACTTTATTAAAATGAATTTAGATAAAGTAAATTTTGATCACAGCATAAATACAATACAAAAGTGTGAGTATTTTTAACTCATTCCGTTCTATGACATGCCAATGCTTAAATTCATCGATGAAATCATCAGAAAAGAATTGATACATTTTTATTTATTCTATGGCAGCACTGTTTTTGCTGGAGAGTTTAGAAAATTCAAATATATTGGTATCCACCTTAAAAATACTTATGAAAAGAAGGAAAAATTGGAAAATGAACAAAAAATATATTTTTTGGTACTTTTGAGGTCGATAAAGTACTATTCTTAAGGGTGTTTGGTACCCAATTGAAATTCTCATTTATCGTCCTTGGTGGAGGGTATAAAAAAATCGGTGTAACCGAATTTAATGCTGCGAATATTATATTTTTATTACATAAACTTCTAATAGGTAGACACACTGATGGGCCCTTAAAGAGTGGAAAATTACAACGTCTAACAATTTAATCTATATACATCATACTTGGGGCTAGTTAATTGAATATGCAAATTAATTGACGATTTTATTTGCATTGATTGAATTCAATTCCAATGAAGTTGTCTGTCATTACCATAGCTTTTGTCAATGCCAATGATTTTTAGAAAAAATGTTTCATTACCAATGGTAGTTATATAAAATTTCATTAAAATTATTAATGCCTCAATAGAAAAAAAAAATCATTATTTAAGGTTATTTATGTTATTACTGAATTTTCGTCTCATTAATTCAATAAGATAACTCACACTTACTGCCCTCAAAGCAAATACACTTATGTTTCCACATTTTCTAAATAATAAAAAATCTGTAATCGCTCTTAAGGCACATTCACACGCGAAAAAACTGTTACAAATGTGTTTTTATTATACAAATAACAATATAAATGTATAATTTGTATACATAAATGCATATTTTTATATGTATTATATACAAAATTGACTAAAATTAAAGCGGCTTTA
Organism: Eustalomyia histrio; assembly: GCA_949748255.1. Classification (NCBI taxonomy): domain Eukaryota; kingdom Metazoa; phylum Arthropoda; class Insecta; order Diptera; family Anthomyiidae; genus Eustalomyia; species Eustalomyia histrio. The sequence continues at coordinate 10,726,320 of OX456528.1, forward strand.
AAAGCAAAAAATGCATACTATGTATGATTGTTCACCAATAATAAAGTTGTTATCACACAACTCGAAATTACTATCAAGAATATATATTAATTTTTTAGCCATAAAATAATTAAGATTTATTCATTTGTCTAAAATCTTATAAACTAGTTTAAACATAAAAACAAAAACAATGCACGATTACTGGTCTGTTCTTTTTAACTTTTTTAAATACACTTTAACTATTTTGTGTATTTGTCATTTAATAATTATTATTTTAATTAATTGAAACAATTTTAACTGGGATGTCTTTTTTGACGTATTAATTCGGCAGATGTCTTTGTCATTGTTTTGACAATTTCACAACACTGATCAGGGGTGATGTTATATTACTTTTCTTAAATAGTCTCCTACAGATCTTTTACAATTGTATGTTTTCTTGCTGAAACAGCCCCATATGTTCTCTGTTGGATTTGTGCTGGCCACTCGATAACCTTAATGTGATTCCTCTCCAGCCAATACTTGACGACCCGAGTCTTACGCTCCAGGTCGTTATGTTGTTGGAATACCGATGTTAGTCACAAAACGTCAGAAATTTTACCGCCAATTTTCACTATAAGACCAACTCCTGATGAGGTAACGCATCCTGATACCATCACCGATGACACACCCTGTTTTTTAATATATGGAAATTAATTGAGCGTTTTTTAGACAATTTATATGCGGTCTCACATCATTACCAAGAACATTAAACTTCCAAATGATTTCCCTCTTTGTGGGTATAGTACCTCTATTTTTTTCCCGTTAGTTAAAAAGATCACTATAAAGGTGCTGAAATTTTTAATACAGTCATTTTGTAAGTAACTTAATTATGTGTCCACCTAAGACTCAATATTCTAAGATTTACTGATTGCTAGTTTGTTTAAAATGACAACTAACAGGTCTATATATTTGATATGTTTGGAATGAACAAAAAGTCAAGGAACCGCTATAAATGTACTCAGCAAAAAAATGTTAGTACAATGACTTAATTGTATTTTATATTTTATTCACTTCTAACTACTTTTAGGCATTGATTTGATTTCATTACAATTACTTTAAACAATGTCAATTAAAAAAAATCAACTGGCATTGAATGGTAATTATTTTTTACAATTGGCATTTATTTTAAGTAATGACAATTAAAATTTAATGTCAATGAAAAATTCCCAAGTTTGATATTCATTTTAACCGGGAAATCGACACAAATTATTAATTTAAATTATTAATTTTGCGCCTAACTGCATTATTTAATACATAATCATATTGCTGTACTCAGTATATTAAATTTTGAACAAACATTTTTAATTATTATCCCCCATTCCAATAAGAAACGGCGAACCATCTGGCGGCTGTTTATTGCTTTTAAATAAACGAGGTGATTGTCTTAACTAAAAAAACTCATTTTAAAAAGTCCTATAATACCAAGAGCTATAATGTTGTGTGTGCGTGTGTGCTCAAAAGTAAACAAGTGTGTTTTAAAAACAGAGTGGAGAGTTATTTTCTACTATTATATATGTTAGCAACATAAGTTGTTAGTGCCGTTATACTTGTAAACCGTAAAAATAAACTATATTTTTAAATAATTATGCTGATATTATATACATATATATGTGCGAAAAAATAGGGACACTTGCATGCAACAAATTTAAAGTAAAAAAACACACATACATTTTGGAAAGAAACTAACAATATTATTTTTAGATTATAGTACAACAACAACTCTTCATTTTAAGCAACAATTCAAACTTTGTTGTTGCAATTGAAAAAAACAACATTAAAAAGTATTATAATTTCCTATAGTCGAATGTGAATAAAAATAGAGACAGTTAGAAAATTGTTTGAAATATTATTAGTGTTTTATATTTTTTTAATAGAAATATAATAGTGGTCATTGTATCTAATAGATGGAAACATTTCTGTATCATATTTATGTAAATAAATGTACCAAGTATGGAGCCAAGGGTGGAAAAGGTATGGGATATAGAAAATCGAAACAGATTGTCATATGCATGGAATTTTAAAATTTTCTTTGTCCCAGACTTCTTCGTTGGTATTGTTTATCTTACAAACAAAAGAAGACCTGATCAATATTAAGTCCTTAAAAAGCTGATTTACTATCGAAAATCGCAAATTATTTACAAATTTTAAAGAGGATTGCAAAATTTATTTTGTTTAATAAACATTGCAATTATTAGTTGATAGTTTTTAAAAGTAGACGAGTTTAGCTAACTGAAGGCATCAACGTTTTTATTTTAACATTTATAGTTTTTTTGTCAGACGTTGAAAAAGTTTTTGGTAATCTTAATTCTACTTAATTCTTAAAATAGTATAACAATACCAAAAAAAAAAATCATGATGATGCAAAATAAGATTCAAATGCATTAAATATTTTAAATGTCTTACTTATTTGATAATAAAATTAACAAACAAGAGTTGTTTGATCGTTTCGCTTTAATTGTATCATTTATTATCCGGGTGCTTCGACTTAGGAATATAGTAAAACCGTACATATAATTTACTTGGTCTTGAAATTTAAAATTACAAATCGTAGAATAAATCTCTAAATGTCATTATGTAGCTTAACACGTCTACTTTTAAAAACTATCAACTAATAATTGCAATGCGAATTAAAAACCCACAATAAACAAAATAAATTTTGCGATCCTCTGTAAAATTTGTAAATAATTTCCGATTTTCGATAGTTAATCAGCTTTCTAAGGAGTTAATATTGATCAGGTCTTCTTTTGTTTGGCTTACAATTGATAAGCAATACCAACGAAGAAGTCTGGCACAAACAAAATTTTAAAATTCCATGCATATGACAATCTGTTCCGATTTTCCATATCCCATACCTTTTCCACCCTTGGCTCCATACTTGGTACATTTATTTACATAAATATGATACAGAAATGTTTCCATCTATTAGATACAATGACCACTATTATATTTCCATTAAAAAAATATAAAATACTAATAATATTTCAAACAATTTTCTTACTGTCCCTATTTTTATTCACATTCGACTATGGGAAATTATATACTTTTTAATGTTGTTTTTTTCAATTGCAACAACAAAGTTTGAATTGTTGCTTAAAATCAAGAGTTGTTGTTGTACTATAATCTAAAAATAATATTGTTAGTTTATTTCTAAAATGTATGTGTGTTTTTTTACTTTAAATTTGTTGCATGCAAGTGTCCCTATTTTTTCGCACATACAATGTTGTTTCTACATTTATTTGGGACTTCCACATGACGTTCGTAGTGCAGTACAGTCAAAGATCGGTAAAACAAATACTACTTCTAACAAAAACGTTGTACGAAAAAAATTTAAAAATGTAAAAAATCTTATTAAGAAAATTATTGGAAGGTATTTGTTAATGTAGTTTCTAATTTAATCCAAATGCGAGTGAAGTTGCAGAGGAGGAAAGACCAAATCTATCAGTGACAAAACTTTCATTCATTTAGTTTTGGAGTACCAAAATTTAAAGGACTGAATTTTAAATTTACCAATGCTGCCATCTACAAGAAATTATTAAATTATTTTAGATTTAACGCTCTAGTATTAATTTATGGTAAAATACATAAATATATCACCAATTTTTTTCCAATTAGATTTTACTCTTTGTGACTTTGATAAATATGCCAGAAATCGAGTTTCCAATTTCTGTCGTTTTGCTAATGCTAGTGAATTTCGATAGCGTTCCAGCAAAAACAGACATTACCAAGTAATTATGGGAGTAAGCAGCACACAAAGGATTTCACTAGTTACAAGGTTACTCGCTTAATTACTTTTGTTCGCGATGTCCCAAAAAAGTGAGAATGAGTTACCAGCCTGGTTACTCATAGTAAAGAAATAAGTGGTTACTTATAACAGTGATGTAAATAGTTACTCTTAGTAAAGTAATAGTGGACTTTACTCAAGTAAAATTTTCTTACTTAAAAAAATCGATAGAAATAATTTGCATTTGAATTTGTAAGAAAAAATATTTGAAATATCTTCTTTTTGCATTTAAAAATTTAAGCTTATATAGATGCAATGCTATTTCATATTAGAAACCCTTTAAAATCTTAAAATTTTTGCAAAATCACTATTTACAGCAGACAATTTTCTATTTTGTTGTATAGCTTTTCAAAACAAATTAATCAATAAATGTTTAAAAAAACATAAATACGATTTCGGTACTTATTTCAGTAACTACCAGTAAGTCAATTTGTTGCATTTACTTTTAAGAAATTTAAAAGGTAATGACAAATCATTACATACAAATCCACACAGTAATGACCTGTCATTACCATGTTTTAATTTGTACAAAATTTCCTCTATGAAGTCACCTAAATATCTATTTCCCACTCATAATATTATTTAGGTAAAGACAACCAAAAATACACTTTTAAGTGGTTAAAACTCGGGTCAATTGGCTTTTTATTTAATTTAACGCCTTTTATATTTTTTCAAAAGTTTTCTAAAATATGAGAAATTAAAAGTTGATTTACATATCCACTACCCTTTTCTACTCTTACTCAGTATTGGGTTTCAAAATCGACGAAACAATTTTTATTTAATGTATTAACTTATATACTACACTCACCAAAAAAAGTCTGTAATGGCAACTGAAAATTTTGCTGTTATTACAAGAAATTTTTGCTAATCTTAGCAACACATGTCTGCTGACGTGTAGTAAAGTGTAATTTAAAATCTGTTTGCTGAAATCAGCAAAAAAAAAAAATACTAAATATTAGTACAAAATTTTAAATTTATTTTTTTTATCAAACATCAAATTTTTTTTATTTTAATTATTTTTTTTCAAAAAATATTTTATACAAAGTCAAAGGCTTGAAAATTGTTAAAGCATAAACGAACTAATCATTTTGTTTTTATTTGGTAATTTCTGTTTTGTAAAATATTTTAGTTATTTTTTTGTTTTTACTTTTAAAATCAAATTTTAATTGTTTTTAGGGCTGATTTTTAGAACTAAAAAAACTTTTTAGTGCTATTTTAAATAGATGTCCTATTTTCACACAGAGAATATTATGTAGTTAACTGTTTGTATTTTAATAAAAAAGTTTTCCTTTCCATTTAAAAATAAAGAAACATACATTTATTTTTCAAAGAAGTGTCTATATTAACTTTTTTATACATTTATTCGAAATAATTTACTATGATTTACCATTTTTTTTTCAATTTCATTTATTTTTTTTATTTGTTTGAAATTTAATAAAAATTTACCCACAAAACGGAAACTTGTGGTTTATTTGTGTCCGTAACAGTTATTACAAAATTAAATTTTGTTTGCTGTCGGTTTCAAAAAAAAAAATATTTAAAAAATTTCAATTTGTTTTTTTATTTAAATTGGTTGTATACACTTAAAAAAGTTTGTAAGTTAAAATAACTGAAAATATCATTTAAAAGAAATGATATTTCATTTAAAAACCGGTCTACTTAATTTTCATTTAAATTAAATGCCATTTGTTATTTATTTTTAAATGTTGATTAATCAACTGACACACCCGTAAGAAACAATTGATATAATCAGTTAAAATAAATGTCAAAATTTTACCCACCAATCCTTAAAAAATAAATGTTTTTTCATTTATTTGAAATTATTTCCGTTTTTGTATTTTTTGTTTTTTTTTAATATGCTCGTACAATACAAAATGTATGTATGCATATGAAGCTATAAACACTTTTTGTGTGAATGTATTTGTATATGTATGTGTGTTTATTAAGTTCTTGTAATTTGTATTGAAAAATTTTGTATATATACAACCAATTTAAACCAGTTAAAATAAATGTCAAAATTTTACCCACCAATCCTTAAAAAATAAATGTTTTTTCATTTATTTGAAATTATTTCCGTTTTTGTATTTTTTGTTTTTTTTTTAATATGCTCGTACAATACAAAATGTATGTATGCATATGAAGCTATAAACACTTTTTGTGTAAATGTATTTGTATATGTATGTGTGTTTATTAAGTTCTTGTAATTTGTATTGAAAAATTTTGTATATATACAACCAATTTAAATAAAAACACAAATTGAAATTTTTTGTATATTTTTTTTTGAAACAGACAGCAAACAAAATTTAAATTTGTAATAACTGTTACGGACACAAATAAACTACAAGTTTCCGTTTTGTGGGTAAATGTTTATTAAATTTCAAACAAATGAAAAAAATAAATGAAACTGAAAAAAATCGGTAAATGATAGTAAATTATTTCGAATAAATGTATAAAAAAGTTAATATAGATGTTCCTTTGAAAAATAAATGTATATTCCTTTATTTTTAAATGGAACGGAAAACTTTTTTATTAAACTACAAACAGTTAACTACATAATATTCTGAGTGTATATACAAAATTTTTCAATACAAATTACAAGAACTTCATAAACACACACACATATACAAACACATTCACACAAAAAGTTTTTATAGCTTCATATGCATACATACATTTTGTATTGTACGAGTATATTAAAAAAAAATACAAAAACGGAAATAATTTCAAATAAATGAAAAAAACATTAATTTTTTAAGGATTGGTAGGTAAAATTTTGACATTTATTTTAACTGATTATATTATTTGTTTCTTACGGATGTGTCAGTTGATTAATCAACATTTAAAAATAAATAACAAATGGCATTCAATTTAAATGAAAATTAAGTAGACCGATTTTTAAATGAAATATCATTTCTTTTAAATGATATTTTCAGTTATTTTAACTTACAAACTTTTTTAAGTGTATGAATTTTTTTTTTTCTTTTTTCTTTGTATGTATTGGTTTTCACAATAAAAAATATTGAATAAAAATTAGTTATTCTTTAAATGTATTGGTGTTTACTCTTCCATAAGGAACTTTTGGGCACCCCTGATGTAAACTGTTTTGTCCATTGTCTCCTCAATGATCACTAAATTGCCAACACCAGCTGCTGATATGCAACCCCATACCATTACTCCAGCCTCTCCATACTTTAAAGTTTTTATAATATTCTTTATATTTAGCTTGTCGAACTTTTTGCGCCACACCAATTCACGTCCGTTCGATCCAAAAATGTTAAATTTTGATTTTCTGTTTGTTACGGTAAAGTGCAGCTACTTTTGATAATTTTAGCCATTTCGGTGTATGATTTATTATTTTTCGTTTTTCTATTGCTAAATCTTGACTTCACTTCATGTCATAAACTAATGCTTCTTGAAAATTTGGAAAGTACCGTTACGTTTTTAAAAGGGAATAAATAAAAGTCTAAGGGATGCCAACAGTTTTGTAAATCAAATATAAGGCCGTTTATGACTAGGGGTACCATGACTTATATTGGTCCACAATTTTTATAAGTTTAATTTAGTTAAACAAGTGAAATATTTTTTTTGATTTGCGGTAGTATACAAATAAATACACAAAATAAAAATAAGTGTCACTTTTTCAGTTACGTAATTTTTGAGAAATTTGATGAGATTTTTTTTTTTTTGACAGGGGTACCATGACTTTTGCTGTACACTGTACGTATATGGTTCATTGTTTTTAAATACCACATAAATTCTTAATTGAAATCCACAAAATTTTTGAATTAGGGGTTTATTTTTATATCAAAACATATGTGTTTAAAACTGAAAATATTGAATTTACAACTTAAAGTATTGTAATGTGTATTACTAAGGTGGTCCAAAAAAAGTTCGAGGTATCACATCGCCATTGAAGTTTCAAAGTTGTACTTGTTCTATTATTTTAAATAAATAAAAAATTGAGAAAAATTAAATATAATTATGTAAAAATCATTGGTTCCGATCCAAATTTTCTCACCACCGGAATCAAAATATCTGCTTCTTTTTCTCTTCTTTTGCTACTTTTTTTTGCTGGGTATACGTGCATTGTTTAATCACTTGGATTTACTAAATCTAAAATTTGTTTTATGTAGTGCTCAGTATATGGAGTTAGATACCCCGCATTTTTAAAAGATTCATCTATCTGACTTTAATTTGTAACACAAAATTTAGATGCACTCTATATACACTCTAAAAAATACATTTAAAACTACTGTTATCAAGTGTGTAAAATATTATTTAAAATATCACACAATGCTTATAACTAAGCATTTTATGTTTAAAAAGTTAATTTACACGATTGATTTATTATTTTTTTATTTTTATGCACAAGTGTTTAACTATAAAACTTTGTGTGTTATCAAAAATTTCAATAAATTATTGTTTTTTTAATAAATATAAAACGTCAACATATTTGGGTCAAAAATGATGATAAAAACTGTTTTAAGCCAATAAATGGATTATAAAGCTCAAAAATCGAATTGCAAATCAACGCACCATGGTAAGTAGATACGATTTTCATTAATTGTAAAAAATAATAAGACTTTATATTGCATATTTTTTAATATTTTATTGTATGTATTACGTTCGATAAGTGTCCAATTGAAAGACTGGTAGAAACATAATAGCCGCATAAAAAAATGTTGGTTATTAATTACTGATTGGAAGACTATTAATCGAATAAACAGCTTTTTAACTTAAACCCAGAGGGAAGGACTGAAGAGTCTATGTTGAATTTTTGTCCTGGTATCTATACAAAGATTTTTAGAACATTACATCCGCAACAGATGGTTTCTTTAAGAAAAATATTGTAATATAACTGAACAATTGAAAATGCGTTTTGGTGTTATTACATACAGATGATTCAAAGTGTTTTGTGTAGAAAAATAAGTTCTCTTTGAGAATTTATTTTAGGTTTGAACAAAGTATAATCTGGTATCGGAGCCGGTTTAATTCATAACTTGTAGTTCTTTATGTATGCTTGATCCTAACAATAGCTTTTTTGTAATTATTGTTTTTAATTATTAAGTTATATGCTTATAAAAAACGTGAAAACAAACATTAGTTGGTTTCTTTTAAAATTTAGGGAATAAGTGCGAAAATAATTTCAGGCATTTATTTGCAAAAAAAAAAACAATAACAATTCATATATGTACATATTTATGTTTTTTTAGGCATAACAATTTTAAATTTACACACATGAAGTTTGTTTCTAAAATAATTTACAGTGTTTTATAATTACTTTTTGTGTCTATACATTTGAATTTTACACACTTTTCGTATTTTTAATGTTTAAAAAATATAGGCATTAAGTTACCTACCATTATGGTAGTAAATTTAAATAAAAATTTATTACAGTGTAATTGATTGAATTGTCTTACTTTTTTTAATAAATTGCAATTTTGTATGAAATATTTTATAATTTATTCCCAGGATACCGGGAATTCCTCGGAAATTTCCGTTTTCCCAGGAAACAAAATGGTAAAGAATAGTCTTCTGTTGACTAAAATTATCTCTTTTAATTGAAATATTTCACATAAATTTTTATCTTTGCAAATTCGAAATTTACGGTAGAGTGAAAAGTATATTTCCTGTTTGAGGCATTGTTCCATGTTCAAGATTTGAAGTAAGTATTTAGCGAAGTGTAGAACATTTTTTGAAGCATATTTATTTTATTATTTATTTATTTATTTATTTATTTAAGTCTATGGATACAATATTATCCTTACAGACTAGCATCTTAAAACTATTACATTAATTAAAGTAAATTATTTAAGAGAGATTTAAAATTTAAAGAAGGAAGACTTATATCTAATTGATTACAATAATTATTTAATAACCTCATAGACTTAGTAAGAGGTTCATTTAAAGAATAATCAGTTCTAATTCTAAATGAACTAGTTCTTCAATTCCATTATTATATGATACATTATATGATTCTCTTAATCTTTTTCCTACATATTTTCAGTCCAATTTTTATGATGACTCTCTTCCACTTGATGGGTTTAATCTAATATTTTGATTTTGATTCAATGCAAATTTCTGATGAAGATGTTGCATCAGGAATTTGTAAGCTTTCTAATTCGTTTAAATGTGATAATGATGGTCTCTCAGCTTTTCTTTTGAAAAAATGTTTTTCTGCATTAGTTTTACCACTCAGAATTATTTTTAATAAATCTCTGATGGCTGGCTATTTTATTCAGAAATGGAAATATACAACAATATTTCCTATTCTTAAATCCGGTAACAAAAACGACGTTGCTAACTACAGGCCAATTTCCAAATCAACAAATATTGCAAAGATTTTTGAACATATTGTCTACGACAAACTGTTTTTTCGTCTTAAACGTTATATTTCAGTATCACAGCATGGATTTATGGCTGGAAGGTATTGAAATTGATTCAATTTATTTGGATTTTGCAAAGGCATTTGACAGAGAGCCGCATAAACTTTTATTACTTAAGCTTTCTAAGATTGGTTTTCATGCTAGAATGCTGAGCTGGCTTAGATTTTATTTAACTGGTAGATATGCTGCAGTTTCTGTAGATGCAGTTTACTCTAATTTTTTTACACCCACCTCTGGTATACCTCAGGGTAGTATCTTAGGTCCTTTGCTTTTTAACATTTTTATTAATGATATTTGTCGTTTTTTTACAAAGTCTCTTATGTATGCTGATGATCTTAAAATTTTTAAATCAATATCTTCTTTTAGTGATATTTTTTACCCTCAGGAAGATTTGTCCAAAGCTATTTTGTGGTCTGATTGTAATGGTTTGCCTTTTAATTTTTTAAAATGTTTTAATATGACGTATCATAGATGCTCTCATATCTTGCTTTCACAATACAGTATGGGACATCATAGTCTGTCATCTGTGGATGAAATACTTGATTTGGGTGTGGTATTTGATCCAAAATTGTCTTTTGGTAGTCATTTGAACACTTTAATTCCTAAAGCTTATCCTCTTTTGGCTTTTATACGTCGTAATTCTGGAAATATTTTTGATTTTTATACAAAAAAAGTTTTATTTACTTCTTTTGTTCGTTCCAGATTGGAATATGCATCCTTTATTTGGAGTCCTAATGGGGATACTCATATAAGCCGTATTGAGAGAATTTAAAATAGATTTGTTAAGTTTGCTCTTCCCTTCTTGAATGTTTCAACTTCGAAAACTTCAACTTCTGTTCTAACATTTAGTATTCCCACATATGTTGATTAATGTGATTTTATATATTTAAAAACTCTGGAAACACGTAGGAATATTTTTGCATTATCATTTGTGCATGGCATTATTTGTGGTGTAATTGATTCACCTGATATATTACACTTAATAAAAATATATGTTCCCCCAAGATCTTTAGGGAATATAGATAAATTATTTTTTATTGATATTCATAGAACTAATTATGCATTAAATGAACCTCTAACTAAAGCTTTGAGATTATTTAATAATTATTGTAATCAATTAGATATTAGTTTACCTCACTCTCAGTTTAAAGCTTTATTAAATAAATTACTTTAAGTTATTTACTTTTGTAATAAGTTGCTAGTCTGTAAGGATAATTTTGTATCCATAGACTGAAATGAATAAATATAAAAGAACTTATCATTAGTTCTAAAAACTCTCGCAGGTACATAAATAGGAATTAATTTTAATATCTAGGAGAAGCTACTTCACCACAAATAATGTCGTGTAAGAAAATTAAAGAAAAAATATTTCTTCGAGCTTCTAAAGTTTTCAAAAAAATGTATTGACATTTATCTTCATATGTTGGACGAGAATGTAGAATGTTAGAAAAATTACTAGTATATGAAACATTTAAAAAAGGAAGAGCCATCTTAATAAATTTCATTTGTATTCTCTCAACGATTTTATTATTTTCGAATTTATTTGCTTCTCTTTTAATCTTCATTCATATTAATTTCTGTCGTTTAAATCAATACGGTGCTTTTATTGATCCATTTTGCATTGCCGTTGCTTTAAAGCAAACCCTACTTTTACGGCCCGACAATTTTAGATAGAAAAGCGCTATTGCAATGAAGTAAAAAGCATGCTATATTTAAAAGCACTGGCTATACAAATAATTAAAAATATATTGTTTCAAAGTTGCCATACAATTATTTTGTAAAAAACTATTTTTGACATTTTTAATAGCACTTTTCTGAAATTTTATTTGTTTGTATTGTATAAAAAATCCGGTGATATGTTCATTTGGTTAAGGACGTCTGAAAAGATTTTATAAATGAGAAAAATTTGTTTTGCAATATATTCCTTTTACGAAAAATTAACAGTTCCGAACAAGAACCTTTGGTACTTTTAAATACTTGAATATACTGAAATTTTCTTTTTTAATGTAAATAATGGGCTATTTTGCCCACGTAGGTGCCCAAAAGTAGAAAATCCTATACACCCGAACGTTAAATCAACTTGCTAAAAAACGAAAAAATTTTAATAATTTAGCAGCCAGTTTTGCCATAATTAAATTTTGTACTTTATTTTGATAGATATTTGTTTAAGCAATAAATAAAAAGTTTAATTTTCTAAAAGTCTTAGCTCTATAAGTACTTCAAGCTTCAAAGTTTGAATTTTTAGATGCGCAGTAAATAAACTTCAATGTATCTTTCTGACAAATTTCGTCAAAAATACCCACAGGATCGCTGAGTGGTATGAAATGGGTTAATTTTTGGACAATAGCTGTACAATATACTCTAAATAATTTCTGTTGAAATTTACCAAACTTATAGTAGGAAACTCTACTCCTAATATAATGGGGAAAATTAGCTCTGTATGTGTAAAAGAAAACAGAATACATGCATTATGTGTAAGTTGGTGAACACAAAATTAGTAAAATAAAATTAAATGTGTGTAAAAATTAAATGAAATTGTAAATTTTAAGAGTAAATTTACCAAATTTGTGCATAAAGAAATAAGCTTCACGTGTAAATGTACACATAAAATACATAAAAATCCATTGTAAATGCGATGTTGAAAATCAAACAGCCCAATTTTTTTTTAATAAAAACAAATTTTTTTTTAGTTAGTAAAATAAAATAAATCAATATTTTTAAGAATTTTTTTATAAAATATAATAAATTATTTAAAGTCTTACTACTTTGAAGTGAAATGAATGAAAAAAATGTTTTTAATAAGAAATCTAAAAAAAAGTACAAAATCAAAAGTTTTAGATTTTCAGCTCTCCTATAAATAAATCTAGGATTTTTTCTATAGGAAAAAGGCTTTTCATATAATGAACCTAAAATTAATATAATCGGTCACCTATCCACTACCGATGCAAATTCCCGAATCACCGACGTCAAATTCTTAAATCCTGGTGGAAGAAAGAGGGATACTTGTGTCAAAAATAATTCCTTTAAAAATAAATAAAATTACCTCTATAGTGTTGATGTTGCTTTTGCATATCTCAATCAATATAACGCAACTACCAATTTCACGAATTTTCATGTTTATTACAATACTTACAGGCTGCAAAAATGATTACACTGCCACGATTACATTTAAATTCGATAATAAATATTTTTTTTTTTTTAATTTTTATTTTTTCTTTTTTCACATATATTTACATTTATGACAGTTTTAAATTTAATTGCAACTAAATGTTGGTAGATTTACACACTTTATAATAAATATTTGTTTTTCAGCACAAAATACTAATTGTAAACACGAAATGTATATTTACAAATAAAATATGTTTATTAATACACTTTGTGTGTGTTTTTGTAGACAAAATTGTGTACAAATAAATTATTCGTATTTGATGTCCAATATTAGGTATTTTGCGTGACATAACGCAAAAATTTACATAATTTATTGTAGTGAACTTACAATAATTTTTTAGACTGTAGCTGTATTTAATAGTGTTTCCAATTATTCGACCCTGCCGGTTAATAGGTTAGGTAATTTTTCGAAAAATGAAAAAATTGATTAATCGGTTATTCGGGTCGATTAATCGGAAAAATTGGTGATTAATCGATTAGTCGCTTAATGCAAAATAAATGTATTCATCAATAAAAACTCAAATAGTTGCTTTTTGCTGAAACATCAAGTTAATTATATTGCATTGGTTTCTAAAGTGTTTGTTTAGGACAGTTCAAGGCATACTGAGATTTTTTAAAGAATCATGCCTTATAATTTTTGCTTTTTGCAGAGGAATCTGACGACTCTTCAAAAAGAAAATGTCAGACGTGTTCAGTGGAAGTAAACCCTTAAAAACGCACTGTTGGTAGTCGGTAAAGTTGGTTTATTTTTTCTTTATATCACACTGTTCCGAAAAAAAAATGCCTATATAAACAAGAGTTGCCATCAAAATAATAGTTTTTGCGAAATTCACAAAGTGATAGAACTGTCACTGTTCCCTGATTCTTTCACTATTTGGTTTAGGCGTTAGTTAAAGAGGTTATCTTTTAGAAATAATATAAAAATCACGCATTTTCCTGACAAGTCCGCACCGATTTTTCTGTACTTGTGCAATTAAGAATTAAAATAAGCGAATTATTAAATATTTTTGAGACAACTTAATTCTAAAAATTTTGTTCCTTCATCAAAATTTGTTGACAAATCAAATTAGAAACAAATTTCATGTTATTTTTTAGTTTTTATACATTTTTTCATAGAATTTTAAATAAACCTGCTTTTTAAAAGATACAGTTTTCAAATTTAAAGCAATTTTATATTATTTAAATTTTTTGGACATAAAATATAATTTTATATTATTTAAAATTTATTTTTTATATTTCCTAAAGGCATTGATTCTGTCGATTTGGAAATAATTTGTTTGTATTTTAGTTGATGTTTTTTTCTACGATTTTCTTGACAAAGTTTGGAAAATTAGGAATTTTTAAGCAATTTAACCGGTTAATCGACCTATTTTAAACGTTTTTTCGGGTCGAATAATTATTTGAGTTTTAAATTATTTGTTTCGACATAAATCGAAATAGAGGCGATTAATCGAGGAGTTGGTTAATCGTTTAACCGAATTGGAAATACTACACCTTTTCCAATTGTATTTCAGAAACTGTAAATTGTATTTCAGAAATAGTCAATTGTATTTTAGAAATAGTCAATTGTATTTCAGAAATATTCAATTGAATTTTAATAAAAGTCAACTGTATTTCAGAAATAGAAATTTTTTTAATTATGATTTTTGTGTTTAATAAGAAAGTGTGAAGAAATAAAAACTTGTCTTATAAAAAGTATCACTGTTAAGCCTAAAATTCATGCCCACGATGATCTGGAATAGATAGAAATCTGAAATTTTGTGATGTAGGTTCTACTAAAATGAAAAAGAAAAAAAAACATGTAAAACAATTATAACATTTTTTTTTCAATATGGCAAGAGTACTAATTCAATTAATGTTAGTTAACGTTAAATATATTTTAAGTTACCCAGCAAAAAAGAAGCTGACAAAGAAGCAATAAAAGCATCACTACTATGGCAAAGGCATCAATTCCTCTCTGATAGTTTTATCGATGAATTTAACATTGATGTGTCAAATGTAGCTACTACCATTACTCATACTTTACTCTAAGGAAGCAATGAAAATAATAGACATTCTGATGCAGGAGTGGAAAATGTTTAAATGTGAAAAAGCTATTTTCGGCAAATGAAACATTTTTCAAAAATTTAATAAATTTTTGGACAAATTTTTAAATAATTTAAAAACTGGTTGTACAATTTTAAAATATTTTTGAACAATTTTAAATAATTTTTCAACAATTTTAAAACCTTTTTGGGCAATTTGAAATAATTTTTACACATGTTTGCAATTTTAATATTATTTTCGATAAATTTAAAACATTATTACACAATTTTAAAATTATTTTGCTAAATTGTGAATTAAAACTGGAAATGATGTTGTGTTAAATTAAATCAATAATGCACAGATTGTGTTGTCATAACTATTTAAGGCTCAGAAAATGCAAATGACAGGCTAAGATAGTTAAAGAAATTTGTTTTACTTGATTTTTCTAAACTTTTATTACAAATTGCAAAACTGCATGAATTCTAAACTTCATGAAATTTTAAACAAAAATAAAAGAAATATAAAAGTTCATCAAAACTATTTTCTTATTGAAAATTTTGAT
Organism: Eustalomyia histrio; assembly: GCA_949748255.1. Lineage (NCBI taxonomy): Eukaryota > Metazoa > Arthropoda > Insecta > Diptera > Anthomyiidae > Eustalomyia > Eustalomyia histrio. Next base: position 10,742,260 of record OX456528.1, read on the forward strand.
TTTGAATAATCATACAATATACCATAACTTATGCTTTAGATGAATGAAGTGTGATTTTTTAAGATATGCATCGGGTTATATCCAAATCACTACATTTGAAATATGAACGTATGAATTCTTTGGGAGTTCCTTAGAATAACACTAAAAAATTACAAAAGAATGTTTACTGAAGTTTAGGAAGCAATGAAAGAAGTTATTGCCACAGAATGACATTTTAAACTCGATTATCCCTAGAACACACTCTAAAAAATGTTTGTAAATGTACTACAATAAATTGAATAAAGTTTTATGTAATATTACGAAAATTTGGTAAATATAAACAAAAAATGCTTCGAAAATCGAAGATGGTTGCCAAAGGGTATTTCTATAAATAGATGGAAAAAGCTTATTTGTACGGGTAATCATTCACTAACTGAAAAAATGTAATTTCGCATAGTCATTTTCCTTAGAATGTGTGATATAAAAGCCTGTTCAAAACCATGAGTTATTTGTAGGTTAGTTGGTTAATAAGGAGGCTGAAGATCACCTGGTCGCTCGGGTCGAAAGTGTGCACTCCCTATAGCGCTGATCCTTTAAATTTTTTCCATTTAATAAAAAAAAATAGTGTTTACTATTCGTTAGTAACATTAAAAATTATGATATCGAGCCTGATAAAATTAAAAAATATGTAATTAAAACAAACAGATTGAATAATATACAAAATTTACATGTCTAAAAATGTTTTGTACACACTTTCATATACATATGCAATAAAATTAAAGACTTTCTGCCTAAAATTAGTATTCTTTTGTTAAATTAAAATTTAACACACAAATTTTGTAAATATAATAACTTAGAATGGTAATAAATATTTTGACATTTGGAAATTGGAAAATATTAAAAAAATAAAAAAAGCTAAAAACGAAAATTAGTTTTTAAAAAGTTTATAAATACAATATTTGTGAATATTTGGAATTTACATTCAAGATGACCATCATCACAGCAAATACCCATTCGAAATATATTATGTATTATATTTATAATTCACTATTATTAAAACATACATACTTGTACATAAAATAAATTTATTCTTTCAAAAAAAAATATATATATTTTTCTGCAGTTTAATTTAAGCCATACGCATTATTTTTATATAATTACGCATATAGAAATGCATTTTTGTGCATTTCATGCGTATATTTACTCTTCAAATAGGTTTTTTTACGCACAATTTTAGTAAATTTTCTAACTACTTTTAAAATTTCATTTAATTTTTACGCATTTTCAATGTGAAATTACCCATTATGTGTGTACCAACTTACGCATAATATGTGTACTTTTTTTCGTTAACGCATACAGAGTAAATTTACCCCATTTATAGTAGGAGTACAGTTTCCTACTATAAGTTGGGTAAATTTGAACAGAAATTTATTAAAGTGCAGTTATCCCTAAAACACTCCAAGGAAAATGACTATACGAAATTACTTTTCACAGTTAGTGAACGATTACCCGTACAAGTGAGCTTTTTCCATCTATTTATAGAATTTTGTCAAAAATAGTTTAAAATTCTGAAAGGCTTTTTAGAAAAAATATTCTCTGGATCTTCGTGATTTTTATAATTTCTGAAAAATTTCTTTTTAATATGAGTTATTTTTTCTATATATGTATATTTAGCAACTGTCAATTAGTTTCAAAGATTCTAGCACCAATAACTACCATAAATTTAATAAAATATTGAATATTAGATGGCACATACCCATACTTACCATTTTTTATGATTCCAATTAAAGTTTTTTTTTTTGTACACGCGCGTATTTTTTTTTAATCTTTTTAAACAATATTGTTGATGAAATTTTTAAGACATGGTTAAAATCTTCAAGGGATTTTAGATGATTTGAAACGAATACAAAAAAACACACACACAAACTTTATAATGACGCCATTATGAAAACAAATAAGGGAGTTTACGTCTTTTGTTAATGTTGTATGTGTGAATTTATATACACACCACATACGTTGGTGTTAGTGAAAAAGTAAAATATCTTAAGAGTGTTATATTTCCCTTAAACAAAAACAACATTAACGAAAAAAAGGACTTGGAATAGAAAAAAAAAACACATTTAAATAAAAACCACCACTAAGTAGCACAACGCATACACACTTATAAATTTTCACCAATGCAGACTGTTAGGAATGTGTGTGTGTAATATGTGTAAGAATATATAATAACTGTGCTTGATGTTTTTCTTGCTAGTGTTGTTGTTGTTACTGTTCATGTCGTCGTTTCATTTGCATTCGTTTGTTCTTGGTTACTCCTTTATAACTATTTATTTGGTATAGTTTTATATTCTTGTGAATTTCTTCGTTTTCCCGACTGGAAATTGTTGCTGCTGTTGTTGTTTATCATGAGCAGAGCTGTTTAGCATAATGAGCAAAGCATATACTTAACTATATTTATACCATAAACCTGCAGCATCCACTACACCACAGTCCCTAAGCAAAATATTGTGATCGTTTTGATGATTTTAATTGATGGACTTTTTCCTGAAGGCACTCTAATGATCACATATAACGATATATATATGAAGTGCCTCAAAAATAAAACTAGGCATCCCAACAATGTCTCAGTAATTGGTGGTTATCAATAAAAAGAATTAGAAATAGGGTCTACTGCATACAATTCGATGTCAAAACTCATTATTTTTATTTGATAAGGTCATTTTGTTCCAAATTTGCCACCTGCTTATCCTCTGTATTACAAAAATATAAAAAAATAAATATAAAAGTCACCAAAATAAAAAGTTATTCGTGTGCTTCAGTATGACAACGTGTTCGAAATTAAAGGGTCCCCTGCCCTCTAGAAATATTGGCTAGCTATGCCTCTAGCTATGCCACTGCCCAAAATATCAATTTGGCTTATATCTTTATTTCACATATGGAAATCTCAGGGAACCCACAAACATACACTCCTTGCTAGCTTTTTCGATTATTTTGTATTCCTATATGCAAAAAATATACAAGACATTTTATGCATAGTAAATGTTATCATTCATAATATTATAATAAAGTGCTGTTTTGTATTTAAGTAGACGTCGCACAACAACGACGACAACGGCCACGACGAAGACGAGGACGTCAACGTCAACGACGACGTTTATATTATTATAGAAGCAGCAGCAGAATCCAAAAGAAATAGAAGAATTTTAATAGTATATATTGTTGTTGATGATGATGATGTTGACGATGCCGTCATCTGTATGGTAGGAGAAAAGAGCTTTTTGTTATAGGCCATAAAACGCTGAAAATCGTGAGAAAAAAACTATCTAAGAATAAGAAAATGTTAGTCTTCTTATGTGTTTCCAAAGTAGCTGACTTAGTCGACCAACAACCATATTGGCCAACCGGCTAGCAACGTCGTTCCCTAGAAGCATATAACATACATAAATATGTACCACATAGGTATTAAGAATACGTGTTTATGTTAGTGGTAGTATGTATTAGATATGGTGGTAGTGATGTTATAGTTAAATATTTTATATATATTTTTTTCGCTGCTGTAGTTTACTCTTCTTATGCTTATTGCTGAACCACGCCCCTATGTGATTGTTTAAAATTAAAGTGACGCTTTTAACGCTACCCGTACATTACGTGCATGCTCGTTTACGCATTAATTTTATTTATGTATGTATGCCTTTATACAAGTATATATGTATATCCATTCAGCGGTTCTTATTTACAAAAAATGTACATCTAACCGCGTTGTAAGCGTGTGTTTAGAGCAAAGGCCCGCCTTTTTGAGGAACTAATATTATTATAGACATTTCTTCAAAAGTTTTTCTTAATTAGTTTTTTGTTTTTAATTATTTTCACATTAAGGTGGTTGCAAATTTTACGGACTGAAGTTTATGTACTGAAATTGTCTTAAAGCCTTTTATAGATGGTAGTAATTTTTGATGACCTGTAACACCTTCGACAAAATTTTATAAAGTTGATGAAAATTGAGATCGTATTAATAAAAACATAATTTAAGTTTTTAAAATAACCATAAAATGTTGATGATATACAGTGTTGTCCCGGGAAAGTTAACCAGTCATAGTAACATAGGTATCACGTGATAAATTAAGGATAAATCTAGCAAGTAGGCTTTAGCTTCAGGAGGCGCAAAATTCATCGGACATTAGAACACAAAACTGTCATACGGAAATCTATGTACAAAAAAATTTTTTATTTTGAGTGCAGATGAAAAGCTGTTTTGTGCGATGTCTTGTCCAACTACAATTCCATTTTCTAAATTTAAATTTTCCTTGGTTCTGGCTTCAATTATGATTTTATAAAATCATTGCAGTTTCTTTGAAATCAATCCAAACATTAAAAAATTTAAGTGTTTCTGAATATAAGCTTCTTTTAGGTATTTTTTTAGTAAACATCCAGATAATACAAATTGGAAACACAAATGAAAAAATAATTTATGGAGATTTGGGCAACATCGTTTTGTTGTTTGGATTGTAGAAAATAGGTACGTAATACATAGGGTAAACAATTCGTAGGATAACCATAAAAAGGCTATTTTTGGCAAAATTTGAGCTTATTCATCAACATAGTCTCCTTCAAGAGCGATACAATCACTCCAACGCCTTCTAAAATTTCGATACGTTTTTTTTTAAGGATTTATCTTTGGCCTCAAAAGATACCTGTGTTTCGGCATGAGTTGCCTTAAATGATAGATTGCTACCTTTTGCATTATTTGCCAGCAAAAAGTAATAAGTTACACGATTATTGTTTACGTGTTACATGATTTATAAATGTAAGGTTTTAATTAAAATATTTTCAGGAACCATAAATGTTATAAGTAATATCAAAAAAGTTCTTTTATAACCGTTTTTTGTGACTTTAAAATAAAAAAAAACTCATCTAAAACTGTTATTTTTCAGCGTAAAAATAAAAGGTTTACGTAAAAATAAAAGCCATTTAGCGTGTCTTATCAAAAACACTATCCAAATTCTCAAGAGAATGGATATAAAACGATAATTAATTTGTCTACCTTGTACCGGAATAATTATTTTAATGCAAATAAATTGGACAAAATATATAAATTTTTAACGTACAATATTTTAATTAGCTTTATTTAAGCTGGAAGATAGGACTGAATGGAAGGCTTTAAGAATGCTGTTTGAACTAAAATTAGACTGCAATACATTGTAAGGTTTACGTAAAAATAAAAGCCATTTAGCGTGTCTTATCAAAAACACTATCCAAATTCTCAAGAGAATGGATATAAAACGATAATTAATTTGTCTACCTTGTACCAGAATAATTATTTTAATGCAAATAAATTGGACAAAATATATAAATTTTTAACGTACAATATTTTAATTAGCTTTATTTAAGCTGGAAGATAGGACTGAATGGAAGGCTTTAAGAATGCTGTTTGAACTAAAATTAGACTGCAATACATTGTAATGTTCGACTGGAATTCAAGTTACCATTTTGCTGGAGTATGCTATTAAATTACTTTTTAATTAAAGTACAAATCAAGGCATGAAATTGGAAAATACGACTGGAACTACACATGACTTATATTTGAATTCCAGCAAAATTATTTATAGTTTTGTTTTATTCGTTTCAGTGAATTAAGAAATGTCAAGAAATTTTAACATTTTAGAACTAAGAACTATTCTGGGAACAAAGTTGTTCTAAATTGCCAATGTCCACCAAAAAAATTTAAATTTTTAGTCCACTGTTTAATTTTTCGAACAATAACTTTTTAGATGGACATATAAAATCTAAGATATTACAAAAATTTTTAAATTCTTTCCATGCTTCAATTTATCTTCTTTAATATTGAGATATTTTTTTAATAGCTCTGTTAAATACCTTTAATTTGATACCGATTTTGTACGCTTTTACTTTTTATTAGTATGCAAAAAAGGCATTTTGTAAAAAAGGGCAGAAAAAATGCAACATTTTTTGTCAGAAGAGAAAACGGCATAACACATTCGCAGATAAAAACAATTATATTTTGATAGATTTTTCAGATCAATAATCGGAAGGTATTTATGCTAAATTGGTTTTAACTCAGTGCTTAATAATCCATTATTAATTTTATGAATTGAATAAAGTAGAAAATTATTCAAACAATGAACATATTTTCGCAAATCTATTCGTTAAAAATTGAATTAGATTTAAAAATTAAATGAAGGAATCATGTTTTTTAAAGTCTATTTTAAAATTTAAAAAAATTGTTAAAATTTTAATTTGTTAAAATTTTAATTCTCTTATGATGCCACTTTTTTTCTAGAATATTTTTTTTCAATTTTCAGCAAACAAAATTGTCGAAAAATCATTTAGAAAAAAGGAAAATTAAATTATTTAACAATTTGTTAAGGATTTTTCGGTATTTCAACTTTAGAAATGGGAACACTGCGGATTCGCATGCACCAGTTATGATAAAGTTAATACCATAATATTTTTGTGGTGCTATTGGAACCTCAAAAGTACTCCTAAGAACTATTTGGTACAAAGTATTTAGAAATTTTCATTCGTTGATGAATTACACACAAACATATGTATATTTGATATAAAAAAATATTGAAAATCCCATTAAAATTTTAATTGATTTGAATCTGGAATTTCAATCAAAAATTTTATTAAAATTTTAATTGATTTGATACTGGAATTTCAATTAAAAATTTTATTAAAATTTTAATTGCTTTTTGGTTAGAACTTTAAGTAAAGTTTTAATTGATGTAATTAAAATTTTAATTGAAAATTTTGAAGATTTTTGATTAAGAATTTAATTAATATGATCAAAAAATATTTGAAAATTTCAATTTCATTGTTTTAATTATTTTCTTTATTAAAATCGTTTTGTAAAAGAAATTTTGTATTCAATTTGGTGCTATTGTACATTCGTCAGAACCAAAGAGTATCTAAATATAGGAGATGCAGTCATCATAGTACAAGGCAAAGGACACGGTATCGGACAAAACAACTTTGTATCTACATTCAAAATGACAAATTGACGCAGACGAAAAATATCGCAAATAATTTAAAAGTCGAGGCGCGTCCAAATATCCGATGTCGTGTCCCATGAATCGTTCGATGAATTTTGCGCCTCCTGAAGCTAAAGCCATCTTACTCTAGCTGTCAAACAAGTTTTTGACATATTTGTAGTATTTTAATTCAGGGTGGTAGAATCAAAGAGTTTATTTTAACGGAAGTTTTATTTTGAATTAAAAAAAAATTAAAAATCAAAACTTTAAAAAATTTTGATGAATTAAAAAAAAATATAAAAAATGTAAAATAGGTAAAATATGCTCTATTTTCGAAGAAAAAAGCTGAAATTAGCAAAAATAAACAAAATAGCAATAGCAAACGTAAAATTGTGAGGATCAGAGCTAGAGGGAGTGCACACTATGTTTGTGATATATATCCCGTTCAAAACCATGAGTTGTTTGTGGGTTGGGTGGTCGCTCAGGTCGAACGTTTGCTCTCCCTCTAAGGCTGATCCTCACAATTTTTTCCATTTAAAAATTAGTGTTTACTATTCGTTAATGCTAAGTTATGATGTCGAGCCTGATAAATTTTAAAAATATATAATTAAAACAGAGAGATAGAATAATATATACATAATTTACTTAAAAGTCATGTTCTTTCTTTTATATAAGTTAGAAAAAGTAAAAAAGTGAAATATATTAATAACACATAGAACGATGTTAAATAATGATAATGTTTTTCTTTTTGATTGGTGCATTAATAATGGTAATGAAATTCAAAAACATTGACATTAATCAATTAAATCAAATTCTAAATTAAAACAATGGTAATGAAATTTATTTCATTACAATTGTTGTCAATGCAATGGTAATGAAATCATTAATGAAATCAAGTCTGTTAAAACTTCAGATTTTTTTTTTAAATATTTTCTTATTGAAAGGCTTACGATGTCCATAGGGTTATAACTTTTGTAGCGACATCGTCCATACCCTACATAGGAAAATGATAAGATATATAATATTGACTTTTCGCAATCACGCATCAAACATATTGAAGTTTGTTGAAAGTGATTGTTTTTAAACCAAAAAATGGATAATATCGCGAATTGGTCGAAATGTTGGGTAACGATTTTAGAAGTACAATTATTTTTAATTAAAAACAAACGTATTATATACAAAATTTCAGTGCATTTGGTGCCTAAACTTTTTTCACCATCACGGAAAAGTGAAATCACAGTTCTAATTTTTTCCATGGCCTTCACAATTTTTTGCAAAACTGCATAAAGTTATAACCACACTGTGCATAGGTATTTTCCGCAGGGATGGAATATTGGATTGTGGAAATGTTACTTAAGAATGTTTTTTTAACCCGACGGTGCAAAGCGAGAATTTTATTGTATACAGACGTTTAAATGAAATTTTTTAGTAAACTTATACAGTTCTCTATTCAAAGTAATTGGAAGATTATAGTGGTCATAGGTGACAAGACTTTTTTTTGGTGCCAAAAAAAGAAAAAGAAAAAAAATTTAAAATCAGTTCCTAAAGAAGAAACTTAGGATATTTTGAAGTTGTAACTCAAAGAATATCGATTTTTTTTTTTATAGGAATGAAGGTCACAAAACTGCATAAAGTTATAACCACACTGTGCATAGGTATTTTCCGCAGGGATGGAATATTGGATTGTGGAAATGTTACTTAAGAATGTTTTTTTAACCCGACGGTGCAAAGAGAGAATTTTATTGTATACAGACGTTTTAATGAAATTTTTTAGTAAACTTATACAGTTCTCTATTCAAAGTAATTGGAAGATTATAGTGGTCATAGGTGACAAGACTTTTTTTTGGTGCCAAAAAAAGAAAAAGAAATAATTTAAAATCAGTTCCTAAAGAAGAAACTTAGGATATTTTGAAGTTATTAATTATTTTTATAAAGAAATATCTTTAGCTCGATAATTAATTAATTATAAAAAAATACAATTTCCCCTTAAGAAGTCACCCAATGTGGTGACGAAATATTGGGATAAATAAATATTTATAATTAAATTTTTTATAAAAAAGGATCTTTAGCTCGATAAGGAATATTGAATGAATAGAGAAGATCGAAGAAAACTAAAATAATTATAGAGTATATTTCAACAAAAATTTATTAGAGTGTATCATAATAGATTTTTATCAAAATGATCTAAATAAGTTTTAAATAAAAATTGTTTATAAGTATTGAATATTGAAGAATAAAAATTGTTTATAAATATTGAATATTGAAGAAATATACTCTATTTTAAGGAGGTAACTTGTTATCTACTACAAATTGGACAAAAATAGGCAATTTTATTATTTATTTATTTATTTATTTATTTATTTATTTATTAATTAATTAATTAATTTATTTATTTATTTATTTATTTATTTATTTATTTATTTAATTATTTATTTATTTATTTATTTATTTATTTATTTATTTATTTATTTATTATTTATTTATTTATTTATTATTTATTTATTTATTTATTTATTTAAATTTAAATTGTTTGTGTCTAAAAAAGCTATTCAAAATGCACGAGCTTACATAATTGATGTTTAGAAGCACGCTTAAAATGTTTTTCTAATACTGCACCTTATAATATTTTGTAACAAAAAATAATTGCATTTTTAGGAAAATATATATTTTATTAAAAATAAAATCAATGGGAAAAAATACTAATTAATACTAAAATTCTTAATAACAAAAATAACAATTAATATTAAAATTCAATAATTAATTTAAAAGTGCGCCGATATGGATAAAAATCAGATTGTTTTTTTATAAGAAAAAGTCTGACTGGAAGGACTGTATCAAATATAAAATCCTTTTGTCTTTAATGGGTTTCCCATAAAAAATCCTTATATTTTGAGAACCTTTCCAATAGAGTATCCCTTAGATTCTAGGGATTTTTTCTTAAAAATTATTTGATTTTAGTTTGTCTTGTGTTTATGTAAATCTCTGAAAGGAACAAAAAATTGACTCGTATGTTTTTCAGAGGCTCGATTAATTGGTGTCGGTCAAAATAGGTGTACAAAAATGTTTGAATCTTTATTGTGTTAAGTTTTTTGGTAATCTAAATATACCATTAGATTTTTATCACAAATAACTCTGGCTGGTGCCCAATTTACTTGTGATAGGTTACTTGTAATAATTGTAAACATTTTTTTAAACAGTAAAATCGCCATTTTTACGCCTTTTGAGATTGGACTACAAATCCAATCGGAGTGAACCACATTACAGAACTTCCTTGTGAGTTTTGTTTTTGAAAAGTCCACAAAAGTTCCCCAAAATTTGGTGGTAAGTAAAGATATCAAAAAGTGTGCCATTAGTATCTACTACCGGTTTAGAAGCCATGGATTAATTATAAGTTAAGTAAATCGAGCAAAATTTGCAGTATCAAGTACATGCATATAAAAATGGTAAGAAATATCGATCCGCAATTTCCGAAGATTTGTGAATGATAAAAAATCTGCAAAACTATAACGTCCAAGACTCGGCTTGGTGCAATATATTATAAATTCTTTACCAAAAATTTTTACTAAAAATCGCGCGATTTTTGTTAAAAAATTTTCATTTTGGTTTTTGGCGCCGCAAGGGAAACTTTTTTTTCATACATTAAGACAAAATATAATTCTTAACAAGTTTCAAAATTGCCAAGCTCTAAGAAGTAATGTCATAGAAAACCATTCGCTCTAAAATTTTATAAGATCGTTAAATGCTGCAAAAACCGCATAACGGAAATTGAAGGCTCTTTCATTGTTACCAGTAAATTTAATAAGAACTGGCTGGGAGGACACACTCATGGACGGAGAACAGAAATTTATTAAATTTTTTTAATATTTTGAAAGGCAGTGGTTGCGCATCAATAATATATTTGATTTATATGAAATGATTTTTGTTCTAATTATTTTAAATATTTAAATTTAAGTTGGCCCAAGTAACTTTAATGTTTATAAGGAGTACAACATTCGCATGTTATTGATTCTATGCAATATAAATGGGTATAATGCTGTTCATAAGCAATATTTATTTACTTTGCATATATTGGGGTAATTTTTCATTTCATCATATTTGGGGTCATTTTTTATTTCTTCAAATTGGTGCTTTTTTAGATAATGAATAAATACTTCAATCTAATAAATGAAAATATGCCCCAAACTTAATTTTGGGGCTAATTTTAATTTGGTTGGGATAACTTTTAATTATGTATATATTTAGTGTTAATTTTTATTATGATTTTAAGAGCCACCAACACTCAACTACATGGAATTTATAAAAATAAAACGGCACAGACAACATGGAAACGTGGAAAAACAACGTGCAAATTTTTACTCATAATTAAAAGAGCATTTCGAAAACGATTAGATTGTTTCAAAAACTTTCGGAATGACTCTAAATATAATTTAAAAAGCATTAATTTAAAAATAAAAACACCAAATTAAATTAAATAAATATTTGTTGAATTTCAATAATTTTTTTTAACGCATTTGTTATTTCTTAATTGTTCTTTTTAATATCAATTGCAAATTTTTGAATTCCATTTGTAATTTTTTTAATTTAAATTGTGTTCTTTTATTTCGGATTTTTTTTCTTTTAAATTAATTTAAATTGTCATTTATGGGAAATTTTATTTTTATAAAAAAGCTTTATTTTTATACCTCTATATCTATAACAACTTGTTTTCATATATGGACTTCGACGGAACACGAAATACAGTAATTATAATGTATGTACTGCTCTACTTTTACTAACAAACACATAATTTTTTGCTAGCTTTTGTTGTTTTTAATATTTTATCAGATTAACAATAGAAAAATTTCAAATATTTTTATTTACATTTAAAAGAGAAATCCCCACAATTTTCGGGACTTGGAAGCATTTTTGTAAACTTTTACTTTTTAACTACTCTATTTACATTGAAATTCTATATAAGTTAAGTTATTAATTAAATATTTTCAATTTTAAATACATATGTTTTGATATAAAAAGAAAACTCATAATTCTGAAATTAATGTGGTATTTGAATCTCAGATTTTTAATTAAAAAAAGTAATACAATTGAAATCACGTTTTTTTTGTTTTAAAAAATAATACACAAATTCAATAATTTCATTTACATAGGACCTGTGCGAGGTAGCTAAATAAATCGTAAACTAAATACAAATTGACAAAGGTTTCAAAATTTCTTTGATAAATTTTTGAAAAATTTTTAAAATTTCATAGAAATTTGGAAATCTGAATTTAGTTTAGATTTTATTTATTACAAAATACAATATTAAAAAACAATAAACTACATATATTTTTTTCTTATGTTTGTATTATTTTGTTGTTTTGCTGATTTTTAAATCCAATACTGAGTAATATCAAATAAGGGTAGTCGACGTGTAAAACAGCCTTTAATTACTCCTTTATACAACACGTTTTAAAAACTTAAAAGTGTATTTTTGGTTGTTTTTACCCAAATAATATTACGAGTGTGAAAAGAATTAATAATAGTGGAAGGATAAGTATAAGTATAGAGATTTCATCGTAAGCAGTGGCGAAGTAAAATTTTGTACATAATACAAGTTTCGGTAACTGAGAGAAAATTTTCCTGATTTCAAAGCAAATTTTTTCTTATTTCTGCACAAATTTTAGCAAATTTACCTGAAAAATCAATTGGTCTTGCAAAGAAAATCAATTGGAAACAAAAAAATATAAGTTATTTTGTATATATGTATACTAAACACGCCACTGATCCACAGTACCATTTGACAACATGGCACAATATGTTAGCACAATCAAGGAAAGATTGGATCGTGTAGCACAGTGTAATGCTTCTACCGAAACTAAAATTTGCCAAAATTTGCATAACCAAAGCTTATAAAAAATACAGAGAAAGCTATTGACATCTTTACTAAGTGCATTAAAAATAAAGTACTTACATAAGCCCAAACGGATATATATCGGCACTTTTGAGTGTAATACGGTTACATAAATATTAAATTTTCCATCTCTGATGTTATATTCAAGGCAAGCACATGTACCCAACCAGTTGGCCAGTCATTTAGCCATATGAATATTCAATTGTCCGGTTGTTGTGCTCGTTGGATTTTGTACATTCTTTCCCAGACTTGTATAGATATGTACACATGTAAACAAACAAAATGACTACAAACATATTTATGTTATGTATATATAGATATGTACACATGTAAACAAACAAAATGACTACAAACATATTTATGTTATGTATATATGAATGTATTGTGTATTGTATGATTTAGCTAGTGTCTGGACTAATCATTTTAAAAATTGTTACACAAAGTTGAACAACATCATAGTCGATGCACATATTTATGAATGGATTTATGTACGTACCATTATAGTGGTTAGTTTTTCCAATTAATAACCTCAAAATATGAGATTTAAAAGAAATTCATACACATACAATATTCGATTTCAATTGAAAAATATCTTTTGCTCCCACACATTAGCAAACACATTTGCTGATATTTTGTACTGAAAAAACTGACATTCTGAAGAAATTCTCAAAACTTACACTTTATCAGAATTTGTGATTCTTTCTGCAATTTTCAGCCCACTCTAATACATACTTATTGTTAGCTAGAGAAATAGTTTTACCAAAATGTTTAGTTAATAAATCGAAGAAGAAAAAATGATACACAATTATAGTTTTTATTTCATAAAGCAAAGGATAGTTGCATCAATGACCTACATAATGTTCGTTGGAGGTTTTCAATTACAAAGTTACTATTTTCAAGGTTGTTAACTTTAACAATGCAATTACAAAAGTAATATGTAGCTGGACAAGACTGATCGTATTAAGGTACAACTCGGAGCATTTTCATGTTACCAAAATGACCTCAATACTGAAGCTGTCAATTAATCCCACTGTTAACCATTTAGAATATATTTTTTAATGTGTTTACCCTCTTTAGGAATTAATAAAAACAAAAATATTTTAACAGTTATAAAAAAATAAAAATAAAAAAATATTTTTGTGATGGACAAACTTCATAACGGCAAAAATAAATGAAAGTGATTCTTAAGGAATTAATTTTTCATTGATTCTAAAGTATCGTTTAGTTCTGATTTTCCTCTTTTAAGGCAGTTCTTTTTCATAGCTTCTAAAAATGTAATTTTTAATGAAATTTAACACCTTTCAAATCTATGACGGGTAACTTATTTAAGTTAATCATAGATAATTCTAAATAAATTTGACATTTGCAACTATGTTAAACCATAGTTTAAGTGATTTGTTTCAATCTTTAACATGCAATTTAACTGATTTTAAAATCGTAGTTATTATTGCTACAAGTAAAAAATTTATTGTAGTAAAAATTACAAGAATTTCTTATAAAATAATTTAATGAATAAGGTCCTATTACTGATGTTCCTTTATAATTTCACCACCAGTAAAATTCAAACTTTATATAGAAAACAATCAAAAATGTGTAAGTTAAATTCCAGGTAGAAGCCAACGGTAGATTTTAAAAATGAGGCTAAGGAACGATTACTGATGTCCTGTTGAAATTTAAATTTCAAATACAATTTTATTTGGGAACATCAAAAGATCTCACTTTTCACTAAACCATAAGAAGGGCTTTAGATGCAATGAAAAAGGATCATAAAAGAAAACTTCCACCCTATGACACCCCTACACTCTAATAGATTTCTGTTGAAATTTACCCAACTTATAGAAGGAAACTGTACTCCTACTATAAATGGGGTAAATTTACTCTATGTGCGTAAACGAAAAAAGTAAACATATTATGCGTAAGTTGGTACACACATAATTGGTAATTTCACATTGAAAGTGCGTAAAAATTTAATGAAATTTTAAAAGAAATTTGAAAATTTACTAAAATTGTGCGTAAAAAACCTATTTGAAGAGTAAATATACAAATGAAATGCCTAAAAATGCATTTCTTTATGCGTAATTATATGAGAAAAAGTGCGTATATTTACCAACGCATGGTTTAAATAAAACTGCAGAAAAATATTTTTTTGGAAGAATAAATTTATTTTTTGTATGTACATTATTAAAACATTAATAATAATGAATTATAAATATAATACATTATATATTTTAAATTGTATTTGTTGTGATGACGGTCATCTTGAATTAAAATTCAGAATATTCACAGATATTATATTTATAAACTTTCGAAAAATTGTTTTTCGGTTATAGCTCTTTTAATTTTTTTAATATTTTCCAATTTCCAAATGTCAAAATATTTATTACTATTCTAAGTTAGTATATTTACAATCTTTGTGCGTAAAATTTTTATTAAACAGAATAATACTACACTCAGAAAAAAAAGTTAGTAGAAAAATTTGTAAACAGTTTTCAATCCCACTCTACTATTTTTGTACTGATTTTTAGTAAAAAATTATTATTTAGCAAATCTTTTTGCTATTTACATTTTACAAATTACAGAATTTTTACAGAATATTTACAAATTTTTGTTGCTTATTTCAGAAATCATTTTACAAATTTTTGAAAACCGATTTGCTAAAATTAGCAAAAAAAAATACTAATTTTAAAAAAGTGGATATTAAAGGAAATGTTATTTCTAATTAAAACTTACACCTACAAACTAAAATTACCTTAAAATGCTACATAGTTTAAAAAAGGGATCGGAAGTGAATATACCGACTCATGTCTGAAAATGGGACATCCACTTAAAACAGCACTAAAAAGTTTTTTTTAGTTCTAAAAATCAGCCCTAAAAACAATTAGAATTTGACCTTAAAAGTAAAAAAAAAATGACCAAAATATTTTTCAAAACAAAAATTACCAAATTAAAACAAAATGATTAATTCGTTTTTTTAAAAATATATTCAAAATTTTTGAAACTCGATAAGAAAAATAAATTCAAAGCTTTTTAATAATATTAATAAAATTTAGTAATTTTTTTTGCTGATTTTAGCAAACAGATTTTAAATTCCACTTTACAAAAAGTCAACTAAAATTTAGTAGCGGGCACTAATTTTTCTACTAATTTCATTATACTACACGTCAGCAGACATGTGTTGCTAAGATTAGCAAAAAATACCGCTGGGCTCGATTTAGCAGAATTTCCCGTAATAACAGCAAAATTTTCAGTTGCCATTACAGACTTTTTTTGGTGAGTGTAACTTTAGGCATAATGTGTTTAATTGTAAACACATAGTGTCTGAAAATACTGCATGTGTGTATTATTACCATTTGGTGTTTATATTTACCGAATTTTCGTAATATTACATAGAACTTTACCCATTTTATAGTAGTAATTTTAAAAGCAAATTTTAAGAGTGTATGTAAAAATCATTGGTTCCGATCCAAATTTTTCACAACACCGGAATCAAAATCTCTTCTTTTGCTACTTATTTTTTTGCTGGGATTTAAACAAAATTATATAAATTTATAAACACTATTTAAAATTCAGACTACCACGGCAACCCTGGTGGCCATTTGACTATGCAGACTTTTTTAAGCCTTTCAGCAGTGGGCCTAATTTGAAAATTGTTTAATTATGATGTTGTACCATTGGAAAAAAGTTATGAAAAATTATTTCAAATCGGGAAAAAATAAAATTTTGAAAATTGTTTAATCTCTTCCATCTCCGCCAAGTAATTGAAACTTCTGAGTTTCGAAAATTTTTCTAACAGTAATACTCGCTTTTAGTTAGATTTGGTACTCTGAACACAATTATGCCAAAATTTATGAAATCGGTTGAAAAGTTTTCAAAATATGGCAACTCTTTTTTCGATGAAAATTGTGTTTTCGATAATTACTCTAGAAATTAAGGAAAATACATCAAAATTGTTAATTTGCTGAAAAAGTTAATTTAAGCTAGACTAGATCCAAATGTTTGTTATCCACTTTCCTTTAAAATTAATGACTTGATTTATGGTTCTCTATAATCATTCACAACCCAAATATCACCAAGTCCATTAGTTTGTTACAGGAGTGATCACGTTTTTGTCCCCAAGGTTCATATTGTAGTTTTTCATAATGTAAGAATATTAGGCACGTACCCATATATTTATAAAAATGCATATTTTTAGATAAAATGAAAGTTTAATTTTGTATCAGAAATTTCCTTGAAAACTTTTTCAATCGCTTCTCAAACTAGTCTGTTCCAGAACTGATTCTACAAGAACCAATTCCACCGAACCTAAATGTAACGTAACTGATAGAGATTTAGTGGTTTTAAAATGACCAGTTATATTTTGGAGCAACAGAGCCAGCTGCTTTTAGGACAATTTTACATAAAATCAACTGTATTAGAACACTTAAAAAAGTTTGTAAGTTAAAATAACTGAAAATATCATTTAAAAGAAATGATATTTCATTTAAAAACCAGTCTACTTAATTTTCATTTAAATTAAATGTCATTTGTTATTTATTTTTAAATGTTGATTAATCAACTGACACTTCCGTAAGAAACAAATGATATAATCAGTTAAAATAAATGTCAAAATTTTACCCACCAATCCTTAAAAAATAAATGTTTTTTTCATTTATTTGAAATTATTTCCGTTTTTGTATTTTTTGTTTTTTTTTTTAATATACTCGTACAATACAAAATGTATGTATGCATATGAAGCTATAAACACTTTTTGTGTGAATGTATTTGTATATGTATGTGTGTTTATGAATTTCTTGTAATTTGTATTGAAAAATTTTGTATATATACAACCAATTTAAATAAAAAAACAAATTGAAATTTTTTAAATATTTTTTTTGAAACAGACAGCAAACAAAATTTAAATTTATAATAACTGTTACGGACACAAATAAACCACAAGTTTCCGTTTGTGGGTAAATTTTTATTAAATTTCAAACAAATGAAAAAAATAAATGAAACTGAAAAAAATCGGTAAATGATAGTAAATTATATCGAATAAATGTATAAAAAAGTTAATATAGATATTTCTTTGAAAAATAAATGTATCTTCCTTTATTTTTAAATGGAACGGAAAACTTTTTTTTTAAACTACAAACAGTTAACTACATAATATTCTGAGTGAACGTATACGGCTTATGAAGGTTATAAATAATTGTCTGATTAACGATAGATAATATGTGTTAGTTTTTAGCAAGAAATCTAGCGATTTTTTGTAAGACGATCTTATTGTTTTATGCATTTTTAATATATTTGTTTAATTTATCGATTTTTCGCAACTTTTTAACAGAATTTAAAAAGTATCACTTAATCTTTGAAAAGATTCTAATATTTTAGATTTTTTAAAATCTTTGAACAGATTATGAAAAGTAAAAATAGCGAGTTAGTTATAAGTCTTGAAATTTTTTAAAAATTTGTTATTTTTCAAAGATTATACGGTATGTTTTAACCATTATTTTTTACATTTTATACTTTGTTCTAATTATATTTTAACAAAATTCGAATTTTATGCCTCAGCGCCGAAAATGGCTTTATAGAGGCCAGTAGGCAACGAACAGCACTTGAAGGGTTAATTTTCTGAAATAAACTAAGAATACTATTTTAAGACCTAGGAAAATAATATCAAACAGTTTCATCAATATTTCTACAGAAATATCTGTAATATTAATATGTTAAAAAATTAAAATCTCCTTAAGTTTTTCCTTTGACCTTATACAATTTTGTATGTCTCCATTTTTCCATAATTTAAATGATGAATGTATTTTATGTTGTTTTGATATATCCCGGCCAAAAATCTATGGAATTTGTAAAAACAAATGGAAAACTTGCCTAAAAACTAAATAAGTGACAAATATCACTGTTTTCTCGAAATCCGTTAAAATAAAAACACTGCCTAGCTACATTTTTAATACCTTAAAACCTTAAAGTCCAATTTTTTTAAATTTCTTTGAAAAAATTTTTAAAATTAAAAATTGGAGATTTGATAACAGGGTTTAAAAAATCTGATCTACATGGAATAAATTTAAAACAAGTTAGCAAAATACAAGATGAAAAATACTTCTTACCTACATAGATTGCAATTAAAAGCATACAGCAATGTTGTTGTAGTAGATAATTTCAATAAATTTTAAAATTTATTATCGAAGTTGTTGATCAAATGGTCTGTAACGCCGGGGGAAGTTTTAATAACTTGGCTGTTTCAACCGATTTTGGTTTTCATTGCCTAATTAGAAAGATGACTTACAGTTCTGTAAAGATCTTAATTTAAACTTGTTTTAAAATACAAAATTTTTGGGAAAATCAATAAAAAATGTCATATTTTTTCCCATTGTAATCCATTTTTCCTTCCCGATGCCCGATTGTCCTTATTTTTTTGCAAGGGGCGGAAATGGTCAATAGCTCACAAATTCTTTTTTTGACCACCTAATATACATACGTAAATGTTAAAGTAATGGTAAAAAGAAAAACAAATTGCACAGGTATATTAAAATTATATGTTTTTTTAAGAAGTATTTCTAAATTTTGCAAAAAAAAATATTCCCATAGATTATTTTTAAAAGTAAACAGAACTGATATGCTTTTCAAATCATCTGGCAAATAGTTATATTCTTTAGGTCCAGAAATACGCACTCGCTGTTAAGTTAGTTCCAAACGATGCTTTACGATATTTCCGTCCATTTTTAATTGTTATTTGCTGTTGGAAGATTTTTAAAAGCTGTGGATACTTAATGTGAGGAAGTATTCTGCTATGGCTGTGTCAAAGTCACAAAAACTTGACAACCCTGTGCTGGAACATAGGAGATTGTATATCAATCTTCCTCATTTGACGAATATATTACTTTAGTGGAGTTTTATATAGAATTTCGAAGGCTTTCGATTTGCGAAGGAACGAAAAAGTAACCAAAAATGTCAGAATTTCTCCCCCCCCCCCCCTTGTACGTATCCTTGTACGTAAAAAAAAATTCTATAATAATTTTTATGAATCATATAAACTTTAATTTAAAAAATAACATCGTTTTAAAAATAATGATAAGAGAAATTTTTTAATACAAAACCTGGCTCAGAAATTATTTAAAAAAATATATTGTCTTTTTTCAAAACATTTTCAATGGATTTAATGTTTAAAATTATAAAAGTGATAACATATTCATTTACAGCCGATAAAAATGCTGCCATTTTTAATTCAAAAAGTTAAAAAAAATATTTTAAGTAAATTTTTTTTAGCACATTCGTTTCAAATGAAGAATTGTTATTGTACTACAATATTCATAAAAAATATCCAAAAACACCGAAACCGATAAAGCATAAGAAACCGGGTTATACAGGGTTATCAAAACTGGCTCGATCACCCTAGTATTTAGTATTTACATAAAGTCCCTTGCCCTGGTAATTAAAATATAAATATTAACGAGATGCAATAAATTAAGGCGTATGAAGTTTATTTCAGAAGTTGTAACTTGCTTACGAATTTTACGCCAAATTGTTTACAGCATTCAGAAAAAATTCAATAAAATGTTAAGATAGTAATCCCCTAATGATTTATTTAAAGCTTATTAAAGCTTTAAAAAATCAATTAAAATATTAAATAAATACGAATATTATTTAATTTATTCAATTAGAAATTTTATTTGTATGAATTCAACATTTACGATATTAAACTCAAGTTTTTTTTTTAAAGAAATAACTTGTTGTATGAATGCAAAAGATAACGCTTCTTTCCTTTGTATATATAAATATGTATATGTATAGTTTTTGACGAATATTTAAAATAACCGTAAGTACAGAAATTTTTTGTATGCAGCAATAAAAATTAAACTAAAGATATCGTGCTAATTGATCTTGTAGGTCATGGGAAAATTTACAAAAAAAAGTAACTGAAATAATAGTAGGAATAATAATATGAAAACTTTATAAAATGATAAAGATTTTCTAGAAAACTTGTTTTAAAATTTCAAAATATTTATTTATATTCGTACCACTATTTTTTACTACTAGACAAAGTATAAAACAAACTGATTGCATTACTTGTTTTAAATAACTTTTCATGGGACTTAAATCCTAACTCAATTAGAATAAAAACTGTATAATTATAAAGAAAATTTAAAAAAAAAATAACCCAAAAAACTTGTTGAGTATATTTCTTTTTTGGGATAACGAAAATAAAATAAAAACTTACCCTTTCGTTTTACATATATGTTGTGTTAATGTCTGCAGATAATGTCTGGACACTGGTCAGCAGCAATGCTTAGTGTTTGTTAAGCCAAGGAGACAATTATGTGAAACTTGCGCACATCTTTAAGGCAAACAGAACAAAACTGGGGGTTGTTTGTCCTTTCTTTTTGTTTTCTATAATAAAAAGAAACAATTTTAAAGAAAAATTTTCAAAAGTCTCAAGAAAAACTAGTTAAAATTTGGGTGAATAAAATAAAAACTAGTTCATGTCCCAAAAAATGTGAAATGTAAAATTCTTGCAAAACCACTAAATTTTCTTTCAAAAATTCCCACGTTAAAAGTATGACATATAACCAGTTCAATATGTTGCTATTAAGCGCTATTTCGAAGATTTTTTAAGAAATTTTCACACAAACTACATATGGCTTTCGTAGTTAGGAAAATGGATTACACTTAATTAAAATTCTTGTTTCTGTTTATTAGATTTCAAATCAAATTAATATTATTTATCGTTTAGACTTGTTTTTTTTATTTAATGAAGATCCATATTTGATAGAAATTCCCTCGACTTGAGAACGAAAAATAAAATTCAAATATTTGGTAGAGGAAAATCGAAAGTTATTAGTGTTTTATTGGAAATTAGTGAAATTAAAAGTAGAATCTACTAAACAAAAATATTAATTTTGCTTATAGTTGCCAAGCATTTTTTGTTTTTAATTTAAAATAACATCTTTCGAATTTATTTTCTTCATATCATTTTCACATTTTATACAAATCGGATAAAGAGATACCATATGTTTATCGGATTAGTCAGATTGGTTAAGATAAACTTCAGAAAATTAATCAATCGATTAATTTTGGCACATATCGACCCACATTCTGATTATTTAAATCTTTAAACTTCAGAGGATTTTAGAGTTCAGCAAATCAATTAATAATATTATATACGTTACTCTATTTCCGCTAGAAGGCGTTTCGGCCTTTTATAATATTCGGTCTTTAGCCGACTTTTTCAAATGGGTGGCAGGATCCAAATTATTGGCAATATATGGTTATCAATATTTTTGTTTCTTTTCATTCTCAAAATTAATTCAATTATCTCAAATTAAAACCTTAAATTGATTAATTTCGGCACACATTGACCCACATTCTGATTATTTAAATCTTTAAACTTCAGAGGATTTTAGAGTTCAGCAAATCATTTAATAATATTATATACGTCACTCGATTTCCGCTAGAAGGCGTTTCGGCCTTTTATAATATTCGGTCTTTAGCCGACTTTTTCAAATGGATGGCAGGATGCAAATTATTGGCAATATATGGTTATCAATATTTTTGTTTCTTTTCATTCTCAAAATTAATTCAATTATCTCAAATTAAAACCTTAAATTTCTTTCAGAAATATACATATAAAAGTATACTAAAATTTCAAATGAAATACCATTTGTACTTTAAAAAATTCAGTCATTTTCAAACTCGGAAGATTATGTCGGTAAAATTAACTGCAATTGCAGTTAAAAGAGCTTTTCTAAAGAAAATCTTTTAAATCCTATGTATGCTAAACATAATGAATTCTGAAAATTTGTTTTTCGATTTTTTGTGCTAAATTAAAATGACACAAAAGAAATCAATCCGTTTGATTTTTCAAACAGTAATTTTTAACAGCGTGTAGCTAAGAAGGTATAAAATTTACAATGAATTTTTTATTTATTTATTAATTTATTTATTTATTTATTTATTTATTAATTTATTTATTTATTTATTTATTTATTTATTTATTTTTTTATTCATTTATTTATTTATTTATATATTTATTTATTTATTAATGTCATATTCCGCACAACAAGATTTAATCTTATAATTACAGTACAGGAATTACCAAGCAAAAAAAAAGAAAAATATTTGATATTAGGAGATAAAACATTATGTTATTTTTAAGGTACCCAAATAATTTTATTTTTTTATTACATCTTAACCGATTTCCATCCAATAAATTTAAAAAGTTTAGTTCAAAAATTCTTTAAAAATAATGATATTGTCTGCAAAAGCAAATTTTCCAGAGACCTTTTGGATTTGTGTGCGACCAAAAATAGATTTTCTATAGAGGAAAATGTAGTCATCCACATATGTGAGCAAGGGCATCAAGAAGTGAAAGTGCGATATTTTTGGACTCTATACAATTTCTTTGTTGTAATTTGGGAAATTAATAGACTTAAAAATTGTTAAATTGTTATTCATTTCATTCAAAGCTTATACTCTTAGGGTTTTTTAAGAACCTGCTGATAGGCATCGAAACTGAAAGAAAATTATAAAAAAAGGAAACAAGAATAAACTTTTAAAGATAACCAGCGTCAGAATGATTTAACTAATAACAGTTCCAAGATGACAAAAGGCGGAAGGGAGGGGGGAGATGTATTTTAGTAAGAAGGCACCACATTTGTGGTAAATTGAGCACGTCGTCAGCATTTTCTGAAGGTGTCTTTTTACGATTTTTACATAAACATACATTAATAATATAACAACACACGTATTTATATAATAAACCAACCATAAAACATTACACAACGGAATTTTTGCAGCCAAATCAAAAAACGTTAAAAATACTACGAAAAAGTTTAGAAAAACCAACGCATCCAATAGGGAGTTTGCAAGGCTTACGCAGCTGTTTGCCTATTGGTTCGCAAAATTATTCATACATTTTCTTGGCAAACATCTGCATAATTCTTTTTGATATTTTCTAACGCGCGAAGTCTTTACTATATATATTTTTCTTTTTTTCACTTTATATACTTCTTTAAGATTTTCCCGAAAAAAACACAACATATATTTTTGTATTTGTATTTGTATATACACACAAACACATACACATTGTTGCTTATTAACGTATGGCTGTAGTAGAAGCAACCCACCTTTGTATGTGAATTTGTAAACACCAAAAGTTTCTTAACTATTTTTTTTTGCTTCTTTACTACTATATGTATGTAAACTAACAAGAAAAGTTTTCCGTGGGATCCTGTCCGATTCCGATTAAAATTAGAGAAAACTAACAAGGAAATCCCACAAGGCTTACACGCCGATTTGGATGAAACTCAGATAAGTGATAGAGAAGATCAATCTAATGTTTCTTTTGTTAAAACCATATAAAATTCGTCATACTTCATTTGGAGATGTATACCCGTAAGACTGTCAAATTTACATATAATATTTCTCATTAATAACATCAAACATGTATTTTTCTTTTTCTGCTATTCGTGGTTTCGGATTTTAACGCACTTTTAGTAAATAATTTTTTTGTATATTTTTCAACAACTTTGCCAGCCTGTGTAAAAACATATGCAATATGCATGCCAGACTTTCTCTTTAAACGACAGCTTAATTTTTGTATTGAGTACAAAGTTTTTATTTTTATTTTTTCCAATTTCTAAAATTTTTTACATGCTGTCAAACGAAACATTACCAAATAGTGTTTTTTTGTATCTTTTTCCCCTAAACATCGGAGATAGTATTAAACAATATGAAGTTTACCTTTAATTTAGATTCATTGGGGAAACCTTATATTCTGAAGAGACTCAATCCTAATTTAAGGGGAAAAATGATATGTTTTGTCTGTCTGGCATGGGGCTAAAACCCAAACCATTACGAATATCGTAAAAAGTCACCAAAAGAATTTAAAAAAAAGTAAATATGTTACATTTTCTTATTCCTACATTAATGTAAATACATTAATATAGAAGTTGCATATTTGCAACTGTCTTAAATTGTTATAAACTACAGTTTCAAATATGTTAATTTCCAATCAAATTAGTTGTGAATTTTATTTTGTGTAAAATAAAAATAGTAAAATAAAATTTTGGCAATCTAACTACTTTTGAAATTAAACAAGCACGTCTTTTCCATAACAAGCTCTTCAGGACGAAACTTTTGAGCCCTATTTCGAATTTAATGGGTTAAGTGGGTTTCGAGGGCTCAAAAAAGCGTATTTTTACTATTTTTTTTTTAATATAACAAATGAATATTTTTTTTTAAACAATTTTGTGAAATTTTTATTTAAATTCAGCAATTATAAAATCTTTCGCCTTGATCTCTCAAAAAAGGGCTCTCGCTGTAGTCAGGATAACTCATGACTGGTTCATTTGAAGTTAAAAAAGCATTTTTTTCTGTTAGTAAATGTATAAAGCTAGTGCTAAAGTTGTGATAAAAAAAATTTCATTCAAGCACTATATAATATCATAACTTTTTGAGAAATTGCGTCTACCGACTTCAAAAGCTTCGAGAAAAACGATATTGAAGTTTAAAAAAAGTATTTTTAAACTTACTTACATAGAATCATCGATTCCGGTACCATAAAGTAAAAAACCTGCTACAGCGGTAATATCCAGGTCATCCTTGTTTTGTTTCCTGTGACGAATTCGAATTTTCAAACCCAATTGAGCCATTAATCCGAACAAAAATGACAGTCATTGTAAAATAAAAATTTTCTGAAAAACAGCACTTATCTAACGAAATGGTTTCAATGGACTAGCTTCAGCAAAACTTCATTGATTTTATCAAAAAATGCATTAATATCATGTATAATACCTTTCTATGATGATATTTATCTCAGTGTAAATATATAAATTACAAGACCACTTACAGTTTAGTGATTTACAGTAACAATGTTCGTGACTACACTGAAAGAATTATCTGCATGATAATAATGCATTTTTGCATAACAGCACTAGAACTCGCTTAGTGATACTTTTTATTATATTGATGCAAGTTCTCATAAAATTTTATTGAAAATATCATTATATATATTAAAAATATCATACACTCAATAAAAAAAAACTTCATTAAGAAACTAGTTTTATAAAATGTGAAAAGATTTTAATACATTCTAAAAAAAAAATCGTTTATTGTGAAAATTTCTTATTATTTTTCGCCTAATAAAATTTGTCTCCTATTACATATTCAACTTTTATTCCTGGCAGAGAATTTCGCTCGGGAGAGTTCCTTTGTACACAGAAGTCTCCAAAAAAGTTACAGCTTTTTAAAAAACGCAGCTCTTTTTCAAATTTAATATTTGCAAATTATAAGATCATTTTTCTTAAGACAGTGTTCTCAAAAATGACTGACACAGAGAAAAAGATATAAACGAGTTTCAATTTAGAATTTATTTTATTTGATTATAAATTTAATTGATGTTAACCCTATAAAAATAATTAATATAAAATCGTAAGCTTAAATGAACATAGGCGTAGCGTGCTTTTTCATTAAGGCTCAACTACAATTGGCTTAAGTGACTTAAGCTTTGTTCCAAAAGTCAACAAAAGTGACTTAAGTTTTCCCCAAATTACACGACAACCATATTTAACTTGAATGAGCTAGTTGGGATTCGCACAATTGCATATTTTTATTTTAAATTTCTTGGATTTTAATTTGTTTTGTTTTATTTTTTAGTTGTTATTTTTATTTATATATAATTTTTTTAACATGTCTTTAATTTGCTTAAGTTCGGTACAATGAGTAAATTAGCTGAATTAATAGAGATGAAACTTTTCAAAAGTTGAGTTAAGCTAAATATGTTAAATACCATACTAATACATTGAAGTTATTAGTATGGTATCGCTCTTTTATTTTTTAGTTGGGCCTTAAACTACATTACAGGAGAACGAAAAACCATTGTCAAATAAAAACAAGTAAAAAATTAAAATCGTGTTTAAAACTTCAGTGGTTTCAAATGGACTTGTGTTAATGAGGAGACAATTAAAAAATAAATTGATGTTATGTATATTTATCAGAAAATCGGGAACATGGTACATATGGGCAATGTACTAAATCCCATCATAATGTCTTAATATATGCGACCTGCAGCGGGTGAACAAGAATATATGGTCAGACAAACGGACATCGATTAAGTGATTCTGAGTCGATCTCTGTACTAGAAGGTGGGCCATTCGGCTAGTGCCCAATAACCTTCTCTATGTATTACCCGTGGTTAAAAAATTATAATTTTTCTATTCATTTAAGAAAATTTTCGTCATTTAGAACACGAACTCATAAATAAACCTCAGTATTATCGCAGACTTTGATAAAATGTTATGAACGTTTCGGTTTAAGTAGCACCTATTCAATAAAGAAGTATCATTAAAACTATTCGCTGTGAAGAAGGCTTCATAAGTAAACTGGAAAATGTCAGAAATGACTCATGCAATAGAATTATCTCCACATCAAAAATTATACTAAAAATGCATAAAACTGCATTTACATTGCGCTCGATATATAGTTTAGACGCATTAATCATATGGTATTATACATTATTATAAGTTTCGGAACTAGATTCCGAACATATCTTAGTAAAAAAAATGTTAGTAGTGTCCGTTTATATTTCAGTTAACGTAAAGCACGTGTGTCTTTTCTTTTACATATAACTTTTTATTAGAAAATGTTTTTAAAGTTTTATGAGTTGTTACAAAAAAGAACTAACATCTTTGCTCCATCTACATATAATAGACATACATAAGGTTGGATCATGAAACGAAAATTTATGAATTAACAGTTTGTGGTAGAACAACATCAATGCTGAGAAAATTATGACTTACTCAATATTACAATCCCTTAACTCTTTCCGGACCGGTGGTACGAAAAACATACCACTATTCCAAATATTTTTTATAAATTCTGTGCGCATTGGTATGGTATAAATACAGTTTTAGCATGTAATTTTAAGTTTATATTTTAAAAATAAAATTATTTCATGTGCGAAATAAAAATAAATATGGGATTTATTTAAGCATAAAGGTGAACGTCAGAGAAGTGCCAAAAGTAAACAAAATACAACAGGTCGAATAGCATAATTTTCTGATACGAAACAGGGATCTACTTTAATAATCGACTTCGACTTTTAATTTGCCTCTTTGGCTAAGCAAAAATAAATCATGCTTTTGTGGTTTTCATAAATGAATCCTTCATTTTGTGCGCGGTAGTACATATGTAATAACATGCCCTTGCTCAGAATCCTACAAGGATAAAAAATTTTTAATACATATTTTTCAATGAAACTCTATAATAAATGAAAGCAACTTAAAATTTTGTTAATAGTTACTGATATCTTATAGTGCCTCGGAAAGTGTTAAACATCCGAATGTTATTGGCAAAAACTTATTTGTTGCCAATACTTCTGTATGACTGTGAACTGTATTCAAATTGTAATTCAATATGTGAAAAGAAACTTAATGTCACAATTAATAATGTAGCGTCTTGCCACAATCTCCAGGTATTACAGACAAATTTACAACATATATTTTGACAACTTGCTAAAATACATTTCAGCAAAATTTAAATTTTAAATAATTATTTGTTTTTGTTTTGTTATGTATATGAAATACTTTTTCCTTTTTAATTTGTTTATTATTATGTAATCCTAATTATACACTTATAACAAATAAAATAATTTTAGAAATCAGCATTTGTCTGTAGGAAAAAGTTCCTATTATTTTTAATTACTTCTCCAATTCACGAGACATGCTTCCAAATATAAAGAATGTAGTTTCCATAAACCGCCTTTTCGATATTTGCTTAAACCCACGAGAAATTCATAATATATATGGGTATATATGATCATTTATATATGATCTCTTATATTAACATATATCATCGGATCCGAAATTTGTGTTGATATATGACCATATATGATTAATATATGCTCATATAGCCTCATTTTGGATACGATATATGGAAATAAATGAGGTCATGTATGTTTATATATTGAATTATGTATGGAAATATATGATAATATATACCCTATATGATCGTATAAACCCCAACATACTTTTTCAGTATTATTTGGTGAAATCATATTTTTATACTTAACCTAACGTTTTTCAAAATTTCATGATATCAGAAGATCGCTCTGGCCTAGTATGTATGTATATGGCAGAAACGGAAAAAGGGTTCATTTTTTTCTTGTTATTTTGGGTAAAAACCTTTGAGCTGTAACGAATATAATTAATTTTAACAAAAATAAAAAAAAAAGTATTAAGAAATTTATGGTTCTTAATGTCTAAGACTTTATTCAGTAAGAACAAAAAATAAAAAAATTAAGTAACATCCCCTGAAAACACATTTTACGCCATTCTGCTCTCGCCCTCATTTGCTACCCACACTTAAATTTCAGCTACCATTATTTATTTAATCACCCACCCCCTCCAACATGCTAACTTGCATGTGTATAATATTTAAGTATTCATACTCATACTAATAAACTTTGTACATATGTATATGAGGGAATAGTTGGCATAAAAGTTGCCATTAAAATAAGAACTTTTTTAGCCTTTTTTCCGCCATATTGTTTTTTAGATGGATGAAAATGGATGGATTTCTTTTAAGAAATATTAAATAACATAATTTGTGTAAAATATTTTCTTTTAGTGCTTTACTCAGAAAAATAAGTTCGTAGAAGAATGTATGAATGTATGAATGTATGAATGAAACAAATTTTAATCAAATTTTTAGTAAGAACATAATTTTTAGAAGTAATTTTTTGTCATTATAACTTTACAAATTACAAACTTTACAATTACAAAATGATCACACTCAAAATAATTCATGCATAAAAATACGAAATTAATATCACAAAAAGTACAAACATTTTCGTGATTTTGACATTTTTTCGTATTTCTATGCACGAATTATTGTCAGTTTGATGGGTGACCAAGAAAGATTTATTTTATAGAGGATTTCAAAATGCATTGCTGCGTTTCCATACAACTCACAAACGCCGAGTGGCCTAATGAATTGTCGCGATTCTCAACAAGGCAGTTTGGTTAAGATGCTTTATAAAGAAAAAAAAATCTTAAATAACACATTTTAAACAAATTTTAGACAATCCAAAGAAAAAGCGATGTTGTCAAATTTCGTTTGAGAGAAAAAAATTTTGTATTATTTAGGAGGAAATACAATTTTTTTTTGAAATTTCTGCATTTTAGTAGCATAGGAAAACGAAAATGTATAGAAAATTAACAAAATTCAATTGATAAATTACAAAGTTATATTAGGTTTGTTTTTTTCGAATTTTATACCTATATCTATAACTACTTGTAAAGAAAAGGACTATCCCTACTTAACTGACTTTTCTTAATTTTTTGTAAACAAATACGTTTGAACATTTGGGGCCGCCTTTGTACAAAAGCTGTTTTCGTATATGGACTTCGCGGGAACGTGAAATAGTGCAATTATATTCATTTGTTAGCTTTTGTTGTTTTTAATATGTTATCGAATTAAAAATACAAAAATTTCAAATATTTGTATGACAAAAATTTTTGTTTACATTTAAACGTGAAAAGACAATAATTTCTAAGACTTGGCAGCATTTTTATACATTCTTAATTTTTAAGTAGCTATATCTATAACAACTTAGAAAGTCTATATCTACTTAAATTTGTATGGAATATTTATATAAAATTCGAAAAAAACAAACCTATTGTTAAAAGAAAAAAGTCTAAAGGCCGGCCCAACTGTATTAACCCAACAAACAAAACGATATTGTTGCGATAGCATAACGAAAAATTCATCTTCGATATCAACAAAATATCGTCATTTTATGAAAATATGATATCATTAACGATATCGATATGGAAAAAAAATATGTTAGCAGAGATGTGTGGTCAAAATATACATATAAAAACATATTAAAAAGCTAATAATAAAAATAAAACAACTTCAATCATTTTCTGGGATGCCACGTTCTCTTTTGGACTTTAGTTCTTACAAGGCTTTCGAGCAGTACAACTAGCTTATGTTTTATTCTATATCAACCCTCAAAAATGTTTTATATTGCCAACATTGGATATTATTTATTTAATTTTCCCTAATAACAAATTAAACCCAAAGATATTCCAAATTCCAACAACTTGCTTTATAAGTTTGTCAAACAAGAAAAACTTATATTGTAAAATTGAAATGTCTTA
Organism: Eustalomyia histrio; assembly: GCA_949748255.1. Classification (NCBI taxonomy): domain Eukaryota; kingdom Metazoa; phylum Arthropoda; class Insecta; order Diptera; family Anthomyiidae; genus Eustalomyia; species Eustalomyia histrio. Next base: position 10,773,270 of record OX456528.1, read on the forward strand.
CAATGTACACTAGAGTTTGCATTTAACCGCAATTATCCTCAACCCCGGTTATGGCTAAAATGGATGCGGTTAACAGTTAATCGCAATCACCATATTTTTAAATTTAAATATTACGATTTAAATTTTATAAAAATTTAAGAATCTATAACACAAATTCTTAAAGAAAAGTTGTAACTCAAGTTAACCACTCTGAAGCTCAGCTTAAAAACTTATATTAATTTTATTATTCATAAAAATTGAAATTTGTTTTACAGCATTTCTATAGAGTCATTCTTTATGAAATCATCGAAAATAAAAAGGAAAAATTGTTGCTGGACCATTTTGGATTTTGTTATAATTTTGTCGGTTCCAAAACGAAGATCCAATAGGATTTAATTTTTGCACGCGGCACTTCCAGTTCACGCCAAATAAAGCAACTTAAAATTCCTGTTTTTGTGCCTACCGAATTTAGCTATATAAAAGTATAATAATTCTTAGATACAAAATACACATGTCGTAGAAAAATACAAAATTAAAATTGACTCGTGCAGGCAATTGAAATTTTAAAAATTTGCATATTTCAGGCTACAATTTTCTCAAGTTTCTTACGAAATACAAATTTGAAATTTACAGAATACTTACTACTTACCTTTAACTTTAAGACACTTCAAGACCCGTTTTGTTTTTTCCTCTCCTTTTGGATTTACAGGCGTTTAAAGAGAAGCCAAAATACAGCGAGTTGTATAGGGTTTTCCAATAAGGGCGGGTAGATGGCAACATGGCGTAGCGCCAATTTGGGTTGTCAGCGTTCTGTAGCGCTCGCCGTTGACGGTGTTTGCCTCAGCAACGTCGTTTTTAAAATACGGCGCTGGGCAAAATCCGCACCAAACAGTAACTTTTTGTGGATGCATTGGCACCTGGTGAACATCGTGTGGGCTGGCGTCATCCCATAAATAGCAAGTTTGCTTGTTAACATAGCCATTCATCCAAAAATGTCCTTTTTGGCATCAGTAACTAAATAATAAACAACATACTAAACATATGCCACCAAAACAACATGGCTATTTCTAGGGAAAATTTTCATGCAACTTAATTGAGATAAATTTTAAAAATTTTAATAATATATATTTTTTTTAAGTAAAAGTTTTCTAATTTTTGATTTTTTTTCCAAAAACAAAACAATGAATTAAAAACAAACCAGTTAGTTTTCCCAATTTAAAAGAAAAAATATTATTAAAGGAAACAAATTAAAGTAACCATTAAAACAAATTATCGTGCATGGTTGTAAATTTTGGTTCGTGAGCGTGCGTCGAAAATCGCACACGTGCTTATCTCTAATCTTAACAGTCTTAAATATTGAACTTAGCTTAAAATATATTTTAAAATAAAGAAGTTTTTTGTATTGTTGATCTGTTATTTTGCTAAATGAATGGTGTTAATAGGATTTTAGATCATATATGTAATCATATTCTTTTTTATAAATAGTTTTTTATTGCAAAATTCCACAGATCCTGCTGGCTCTGTTGAATTTTTTTTTAATTTTCCCTCTATAATTTACTAATAAAAATGTTCATGTTTCTTTGCAATAAAAAAAAAACAATTTATAAAAAGGAATATGATTACATGATCTAAAATTCTATTAATACCATACATTTACCAAAACAACAGATCAACAATACATAAAAACTTCTTTACTTTAAACACAAGAATACAGTGAAAAATATAATTCAGAAATATTGTCTAATTAATAATTATTAACTATTAACATAGATTATGTTGTATATTTAATATTGATTAGGACAAACACTTAAATTTGAGGGATTCATATAAGCTTTGTTATTGGATACTTAAAGAATTAAAGTTCAAAACAAAAACTGTAAAAAATAGAGGATAAATATAAATTGTCAAATTTCGTTTATGTTAGTCTAATTGTGGGTTATTTTCGGGTTTGTTAAATTTTTTTCCAAATACTATATATTTAACTTATGCCTGGTTTTCATTATGTCATATGAACTGACAGCAAAAACTGACTCAAATCTCAAAAACTGACAAATCGATAAAGCAGAGCGTGTCAAAGACTTATGTTAAATTTTGGTGTCAGTTGACTGACACGCCGTTTTCATTACAAAGGTCAAAAATGTGATGCATAAACTTTTGGCGAGCGAACAGCTGATTAGAAAATATTAATTTGAGGTAAATAAAAAGGGGAAAAAAAATAAAAATTATAAAAAAGAAACAAATGGCTGTAGCGGCGCTTTGAGTTATTACAACACTAAAGGGCTTGGAAAAATAAAAGGAAGCATTGAAATTTACTTTTCCAGGAAAAAAAATGACAGCTTTGCGATCGCCAAACAAAAAAAAATTGACAACTTGTTGTCAATTTTATTTTAGATAAAAAATGCTGCCATGTCTGCTGACAAACTGAAATTTGACGTTTTCACTTGTATGTCATTTTAGAAGGCAGTTCGTGTGCATAACTGACTGCAAGTTCATATGACACCATATCACAACCCGTTTTCATACAATTGCCAACAATTTGGACAAATTGACATTAAAAATGGCATAGTGAAAACCATGCATTAGACAATAATCAAAGTAACTACCCAACAAAGGCGTGTATACTGAAGAGGGTTATGTTACGGCAACCGAAAATACTAAGTATTCTATCATGCTGGCTCTGTGGAATTTTTTTAATTTGTATTCTCTATAGTTTACTAATAAAAATGTTTGTGTTTCTTTGCAATAAAAAACAATTTATAAAAAAGAATACGATTATATGGTCTAAAATCCTATTAATACCATTCAATTATATTTTAAAATTTCGAATTTGCGCTTTAATGTAACAATTTTTTTGCTGACTACAATACAAAATATCGCAAGCATGTTGCGCCTATTAAACTTCATATTTATCGAAGGTCCTAAAACTTTTGTTTTTCTTTATATTAAAATAAGTTAAAATTTGTATGTCAATTAAAGTTTAAGCTAAAAATGCCATAAAATAAACTTATTACCTTCTCCATTTTTCAATAATAACAAGAAATGTAACTGTGATATTTTGTATTTTTGCATCAATTTACATAAATTAGTTAAGTTTCTTAGCCACAATTAAATAATTTATTTTATTTACTTAGGTGTTTTTGAATTGATGCTTTATAAATTTCATTTGGAGTTAACCCAAAAGTTTTTGAAACAATCTACACGGTAAAAAGTTTTAGTTTATTTTTAATGCCGAGCCGGTGTATATATATAACAAATCCGAAAAAGAATTAAATGTATTCCAATATGGTACACGCAGGAAAAAGACATCTTTAAATATGTTTACAGGCAAATATATATTTGTTTAGAAACTACCATATGTATATTTGAAGTAGATTTCCAAGTTTTTTATATTTATAGTTATTATACATATGTTTCCAGGCAAACATTGTAATATTTGTGTTTTCCCACCTAAATAAACATATATTTGCAATTGTAATTTTATCATTATTATACTTGTGGGATGCAAACATAATAATGATAAACATATATATATATTTATAGGCAAACATATATAAGTTTGCGGGGGATGCCTTTCAAAGGATCCAAACATATATATTTTTACAAGCAAACATATTATATTTGCAGGCAAGGTTATTATGTTATAAATGCGGCAAACATAACTTACAGCGTTTCCAAATATATGAACATTACCAGCACGTCGTTTTTTTCTGCGTGTATACCCAGCAAAAAAATGGTAGTCATTCTGTGAATATAACTTCTTTCATTGCTTCCTAAACTTCAGTTGACATTCTTTTATGATTTTTTGGTGTTATTCTAAGGCACTTCCAAAAGCATTCATGTGTTCATATTTCAAATGCAGTGATCTGGATATAAACCTGATGCATATCTTAAAATATCACTCTTCATTACTTCTAAAGCATAAGTTATAGTATATCGTATATTTGTTTGAATCTTAAGCATTTATTCAAATTGAGAAAATAGTTCTGATGAAATTTTTTAATTTTTTTATTAAATCATTTCATGAGGGTAAGAATTTATGCAGTTTTGCAATTTTTATAAAAGTTTTGAAAAATCAAGAAAAAGATATTTTTTTTTACCTTTAATTGAAACTAGCTGGCCTGCCATTTACATTTTTCAGCCTCAAATATTTATGACGACGCAATCTCGGCATTATTGCATTATGTATTTTATTTAACACTACATCATTTCCAGTTTTAATTCAGAATTTACCAAAATAATTTTACAATTGTGTAAAAATTTATTCAAATTGCTCAAAGATGTTTAAAAATTGTGCAAAAATTATTTAAAATTGTTCAAAAATATTTTAAAATTATCTAAAAATATTTCCAAATTAAACAACCAGTTTTTAAATTATCCAAAAATATTTTAAAATTTGTCTAAGAATTCATTAAAATTTTTGAAACATGTTTCAAAAATGCTTTTTCACTAATGCAGAATTATTTGTTTTAATAAAGAGTATTTGTATATCAATGCATAAATTTCGCTTCTTTAAACTTATTTTTCTGCATTCTTATGAATTAAATTTTCATCAAAGCTTAAATATTACAAAGTGTATGAACATTTTCCACTCATGCATCAGAATACCTAAACATTGTATTATTATTGCTTCCTTAGAGGAAAGTGTGAGTAATGCTAGTAGCTACATTTGAATACTTCCATCCTACAACACGCTAATGTTAAATTCATCGATGAAACCATCATAAAAGAAGTGATGCCTTTGCCATAGTAGTGATGCTTTTATTGCTTCTTTGGCAGCTTCATTTTTGCTGGGTACTTATAAAGAGATTGAAGGAGAGACAGTGAGAGTTTTGTTTTTAGAGCAGTGATGGAAAATATATTTTCTGTTATTGTACCAACCAGACAAACAAATTGTACTTTTTCGATCTCCACGGTACCAAAACTTTTCCGCTTTTTCTTAACAATTTTATCGTATTGAGTCAGATTTGCTTAGACACTAAAAAGACTTAAAAAAATTAAATTGACGGGGTGAAACAAAATTTATCGTTAATTTAATGTAGTCGTATAATTACCACAAAACTTTGTAAAATTTTACTCTTATTTATGTACATGTCACAGCTTTTTTCTGCGTGTCCGCCTCCCATTGAGGGCAATTTAACCTTTTCAGGATTTGTTATTAAAAAATTTAAAGGCATTTAATAGATTTTTAACAATACTACACTTTTTTCTTTTTTTGTTTTGAGAGGTAATTTAAAATCAGCCGTTCAATGTTGCCACTTCCGAATATTTTAGTACAATGTGTATGCAAACATTTGATACATATGATGTGACTCCAATTTAGAGCCTGTTTAACTTAAAACTGACTTTATTTTTTACTATAGTAGCTGAATAAATAAACAGGGTTTTAATTTAAAATTGCTTTTAAAAAAAGTTGACTTTATGTTATGTTGTTTTATCATGTTATAAGTTGAAAATTTTTAAAAATTTCAAATTGTACTAAATGAGCCGAGGTAGTACCACGGTACCAACCAAGGTAAAAATGTACCAAAAAAAGTACAATTGTATCATGTTTTCCATCCCTGTTTTAGTGCATAAAGGAAACACCAATATGTATTAGACTCTACACCTGACCAAGAATTGGATTAATACCATAAGGAATATTCTTGAATAGGTGTTATTTTTAAGACCCAACGTAATGAATTTTATACTAAACGGGTGTTGATTTTAATCTAGGCAGGACTAAAATTCACACCCTTTATTTATAAAATTTCACTGAAAATAAATGAAACAAATTTAATTTTGAGTTTTGTTATTTTTTAATTAATTTTTTATTTAATAATAAAGTATTTAATATTAGCCTTACTCTATAATATCCGGTGTTAATAAATCAATCGAAATCAATTACGGCACCGTCCCGATCTCTAAATTGCAGTTATCTGCCTTCTACGTCGATGTTCAGCTTGTTTACAACTAAAGTGAAAGAAACTGTATTATAAAAGTATTCAAAACTTACTTGAAATTACGATTCTATTTGAAGTGAAATCCTCACGTTGTGGTTCAACAATTTTTACAATTGAAAATTTCCACCAATTTTTTCTTTCACGAACATTTTTACACTTTTCTTTTCAATGACTTTTCAACTTTTAAGCCGCGGTATTTTAAAATAGATAACTTTAACACCTTCATCGGTATTAATTGTAAGAAATAGTGAAAAAGAGAGAGTTTGAAACCAAAACACATGCTTTTAATTCTTTCTATGTGTTGTTTTTAAACTTGAAGGTATAAAATTGTTTTAAGAGAGAAATTTAATTCCTTTTTGGCATTAAAATTAAACCGAAAGTAATAAAACAAAAATAAAAAAATTTCTGATGCCTGCTTCGGTGTTATTTGTAAACTAACAGGAATAGTTTTTATGGTTTTTTTTGTGTTATTTCTATTCCAAATAGTCATTAAAAACTCGAAATTTTTTATGGTGTTAAAACAATTCCCTTAAGTATTTAAATTTATACCGTATGGTTTCAGATATAAACTATTTAGGTATTAATTTCAAATTTAATTCCAAAGAAGTTTACAATGAACACCGCTAAGTATACAAATTAAACCAAAACTTTTTACTGTGTAAACGTTTTTGAAATGGTCTTTGAATTTGACTATAAACTTGCACGTTCCCATGATATCTGTGCTGTTTTTATTTTTAAAAATTCTATGTAGTTCACGGTGGCGTTGTGAAAAAAGCCCCCAGGAAATATGACTCCAGTCTTAAAATGTAATTAAGCACCATTTTTAGGCGTACAATTTCATAATGAAAATTAACAATAAAAATATGATGAAATTAAAAATAACCCCAAAATATGTAAAGCAAAGAAATGTTGCTTATGCACAGCATTATACGCATTTATATTGCATGGAATCAATAACATCCGAATGTACTCCTTATAAATATTAAAGTTAGTTGGGCCAACCTAAATTGAAATATTTAAAAGAATTAGAATAAAAATCATTTTATAAATCAAATATATTAGTGATGCGGTGCGTTCAAAAAATAGTTCAAAAATTAAGTAAATTTCTGCTCTCCGTCCATGAGTCTGTTCTCCGACGATCTTATAAAATTTTCTATGACATTGCGTCTTAGAGCTTGGCAATTTTGATACTTGTTAAGAATTATATTTGTTCTTAATGTATGAAAAATAAGAAAAATAAAATTTTGGCCTGCGGCGCTAACTTCTACAACTCATAATATACCAAAACAAAATGAAAATTTTTTAACAAAAGAATTTTGTAGCATAATAGATTTTTATCAAAATGATATAAAAGCGGAAGAAGTAATAAATAAGTTTTAAATAAAAATTGTTTATTAATTTTAAAGCTGTAAATAAATGCTTCAAAAAGGTCAAAAAATTAAGGTTTAGAAAGAAAATATAGTGTCCTCACAAAGCGGAAGTCATCCGAAAGTGGGAAAATACTTACACAATGAGTGTAAAGTACTTTAAAATATATGGTAAAAAATATTACCTTTACCATAGAAACAGTTTCATATTTATTAGAAAATTTTTATCAAATTTAAGTATAATTTTCACTTAAAAGAAGTGCTATCTAACTTTATAATATTTTCTTATTTTAAGGGAGTCAAGTCCAAGTTTTTAGTAAAAAAAATAATATAATAAATTTTAATAAAATAAAATTTTTCCTAAAACTAAGGAAAGATTTCCGAACTAAAAGTAAAATTTATGATGGTATATGAAGTAATTAAGAAGAAATTTTGCTGTTTTCTAATAAAAATTTAGTTCTCAATAGTAAAATTTTTCTATAATTTAGAAATTTTGAACAAATTTTAAGTAAAATTTGTTTCTTAATTTCTAGGAAAATTTTATTAAATTTTGGTTAAAAGTGTCTGGCGCCGTTTCGATTTCAATTTTTCCTCCAAATAAGTAAATTTTTCTAAATTCTAGTTAATTTTTTTTGGTGTATACATTTTCTCACAAAACTCGAAGTTTTGGGAAAGCTAGAGCCTCCTAATAAAACGTATTTTTTGCTCCATCCATGTCTTCTTAGCAATCAAACTCGTGGCCAGGTATTTTTCTTATAAATTCCATGGAGTATCAGTTGAAATTCTATTCTACCGCAAAGTTATTTTCTATGCATATTATACTTTAATTTTTTTAAATCAATACATATTCATTAACATGTTTAAGAGCACCGTACTGCATTTTTTCATGTGTATTTCATTTTTGCGAAAGAAAGAATTAACATAAATGCATATTTTTTTCTATCAAAATAAAAATACATATACAAATCAAATGTCCAAAATTTTAAAAATAAATTTTAGTTTGCTTTTGAAGGTTGTTAGTGTCTATATTTTTCGATAGGGGGCGCTCAACTAATATCAGACGGTCTGTTTTTTTTATGACGGAAAGCCATCAAATTTTATTATAAGAAAAATATAAAACCATACATATTTTATCTTTTAACGCATAATTTTGTCAAACGCAGACTTATTTTATAATTTTAAAGCCTATTAGTTCATTAGTTGGAGCTAATAAAAATATTTGTTTTACACTTTTATGTAAAAAAAAATCTAAATACACATGATTAAAGTATAATATTGTTACGATTTAGCCCTTTATAAGATCGTTGATTTATTTACCTTTTAAATTAATTGAGTTCTTTCTATATTGCAAATAATAAACACAGTTTGAAATTATTTTTAGCACTATTTATTTATAACAGACACTAAAATTACAGAAAACACTTTAATAGCACACTTTATTTACACGATGTAAATAGACTAAACGTTAGCCACACTATAGTTCTTAACACTTCAGCGTTTTATTTAAACTTAACTGCTGCATCACCATGTACCCGTATTTATATGAGTAGTCAAATATTCTAGTTATTTCGAGTTATTACTACACTAGATTTTTCCAGCTGTCAAAGAATTTGCGTGATGAAATTTCAAGTGTTAAGAAATTTCTGTACAATATGCACATATAATAAAAATTATTGCATAATTTCTCTTTGCAAGGACCCTTGAAACCAGGATGAACAAACTACATTTTTTTAGCCACGCATGATGCCATGGTGCCATGGTGCCATGATGCCATGATGCCATGATGCCAAATAACGAAACTACAAAACATTCTTAGGCGACACCATGAAATTATTAGGCGATTTACAGAAACATTTAGCCACTTGCAATGGTACAACCCCAAGTACAGTGATTGTGTTGTGAATGTATACATGTTTGAATTTTTTTGTCCTAACATTCAACAAAAACACAACATTAATTATTATTTTAACAAAGAAATGGATATTGCTCTTTGTCGCACAATGTAGGGCAATAGCAGAAAGCAAAAATCTAAATGAGAGATGCGCCATCTGACAACAAAAAGTTACAAGTATTACTCTTTAGCAAAGACATAAATTTCTTAAAGTAATATCATTAGTTCTAATGTTTGTTAACAGGTGGCACATCAGAAAGTATAAGATATTTATATATAAAGGAGCAACAATGCATAATTGCTTTAGTGTCTATACTTAGCAATAGATGACGCTCAAGTAAAATAATAATACCTTGCGCTATGCCTAGGCAAAGAAATGTATATATAAAGATAGAGCAAAATGCATAATTGCTTTAGTGTCTATACTTAGAAGTAGATGGCGCTCAAGTAAATAAAAAACAATACCCTGCGCCATGCTTAGGTCGGCATGGCATTGGATTTGGCACAAATATGACACTTAATAATACATATTTTAAATTCTAGTACATTAAACTGTCACCAGCAGATTTATTTAATAATACCAAAGTGAATTTTTCAAATATTCGACGTGATAAAAGTATTTGTTTCATATTTTTATGTTAAAAACAAATTTTCATATATCAAACTGGTATTTTTCGTTAAATTTATATAATTTTTAAGTATTGAGGTATTATAAAATGCATATTTAAAAACAATAACAATTTCAAAAACAATAAATTGAAATAATGTGTTCTTAAACATCTAAATGAATATTGATTTAAATAATTAAAATAATATGCACATAAAACATATATTTTTGCATAGTTTTTGGCAAATATTTTTTTATGTCACGAACGAAATAGAAAATAAATAATACCCAGTGCATATTGTAGCAAATATGGCTAATGGAGACTAGCTCTACAGCAGAATATGCGTAATGGAGAGAATTGCGCCATCTATTGACCAAAAATTCCAACTAATGTTCTTTCTTTAAGATATTAATATCTTTGGTCAAAAAGTATATAATTTTCTATAGAGTATTTTTCCCGCTCTACCAGAAATTCAACATGGTACAGAGTTCAGCGGCAACATTTTTAAATGAGAGGGCAACATTTTCAAAGTTGCTAAAGTGTTAAAAAACATTAAATTTGGTGTATGCAGTGCTGCCACATAAACAGTGTAATTTTTTATCCCAGTTTTTTGGATTCTTAACTGTTTACCAGTTTTTTCATGAAAACAATTTTTTTTTCTTCAAATAATTGCATTTTTTATAGGTTTTTAGTTATATGTTGCAACAATTAATAGCATATTTATTCTCTTTATTATATATTTTTACCATAGAAATGGGAAATAATGAATATGAATAGACATAGTTGGTCAATGTGTGTGTACACACTTTAATACTTTTAATGTCACAATGTTATGGTTGAATTCGTAACTATTTTTTAACACAGTTGCAAATTTTTGTTGTATTTTTTACTTTATTAGACATGTCTAATATTAGTAAAAATAAATAGTTTATTGAACAAATATTATATTAAATTATTCAGTTTGATTTCTTCGACCTTTTTAATACAAATTTCAGGTAATAAGTATTCAAGCTTAAGGTCTGTTTTATACAAAATTATTTATTTGTTATCCAATATTTCGCTATCTCAATGGATAGCTTCTTCAGGGATTTTTTGTTTTTAGCTTGAATACTTATTACCTGAAACAAATATTATATTTTTATATGAAAAATCTGAAAAAATACATGAATTAAATAAAAAAACATTTGTCTATGAAATAATCTGAAAAATCTCTAGCATCCCAAAAAACGGCAAAAAAAATAGTTAAAATTGGTTATATGGCAGCACCGCTAAACACTACTAAAAGTTGCCGACCAAAACTCACCTTTGTTGCCGCCAAACTATGTTCGTGTTCTAAGAGAGTACTAAAAAGTTCGTGAGAGACAAACGTACTCTATAGAAAATTATATACTTTTTGCTTTGGTCTTCACTCCATTTGGCACATTCTGCTGCAGAGCTAACCATAACAGTATTATTGATATCTATTTTGTTCGTAACATATAAGAATATTTGCCAAAAACTTTGCAAAAAATATGTTTTATGTGCATATTATACTTTAATATATTAGATTAATATTCATTTAGATGTTGAAGAGCACAATTATAATTCATTGACAAATCATTTGTTTGCAAAAAAATGTATACTATTAAAAAATTATCCAAATAAATAAAAATTAACATAAATAACATATTAACACATAAAATGACAGTTAATAATGCTAATGTTTTCTTTTAATTGGTGCATTAGTAATGGTAATGGAATTAAAATCATTTTAATTGATCAATGAAATCAGATCCTTAAATCATTATCATTTTTTCAATCAATGGTAATGAATATTATTTCACTACAATTGTTATCAATGTAATGGTAATGAAATCATCAATTAATTACTACAATCAATTTATTAGTCCCATGTTTGGGTATAACACAAATTTTACTATAATTAAAAAAACCGTATAAGGTAAAAACGTTTTTACAAAAAAGTGCATACTACAATAGTTTACCAATATAATGTATGTTTTGTAAAAATATTACATTTTTTCTTCAATTGTAACTACTTTTTAGGCATTGGTTTGATTTCATTACAATTAATTTGAACTGTCTGATTAAAATTAATACAATACATTATTAAATTATTCAGTTCAATTTCTTCTTCGACCTTTTTAATACAAATTCCAGATAATAAGTATTTAAGCTCAAGGTCTATGCATTATTTTTTTACAATTCAGACACATGATGTTAACCGTATTAACCGTTGTGCGAACAGAGGTGAATTTATTTATAGCGGAGTATTATAGGTTCGGTTTGCGTATGAGATGAAAAGCAAATCATAGTGCCACTACCATCCACTAGGTGGTGGTGCTACATATTTGGAGTCTACTCTTTCTTAATGAATTTTTCTCTTAAGAGTACTGGCCAGTTTTAACTTGTTTGCTACCCCTTTTTTGAGTTTAGAGTAGACATTAATTATGCCTTTGAGCATTGTTGACGGAACTAGCGGAACATAATAAAAAGGGGTACAATGAGCATGAAAAAAATTAAACACAACTCATACATCTGAAAGAGGAGTAGTAGCAGTCGAATATAAGAGAAAACTTATTATATAATAACAAAACAGAAGGGGTCTCTTAGTTTTTTTTTTTAACATAACAGTAATTGTGGTAGTCCCCTGGCCATTATTTAGTTTTTCTTTTCTTTTGAGCATAAGAAATTTGTTTCATTTTCTTTTTTTTTTTACTTTTTAGACATCTAAGAGTTTTTTAGGTCAACTTTGGTTTGAACGAAAAGTTTTTTTTTTAAACAGGGAAAAAGTATTGGTTCGTTATTTTTTTCAAACTGTTAATCACAAACGGTTAAAAAAAACAAAAAATTAAATAAATAGATACACTCAAGCAAAAGCTTCATTATATATATGAAAATCTTTAAGAACATGATGAAAAACTAACAAATAACTAGATTCTCACTTGACGCAATATCGACCATGACATTTTTTTTTAAATTGTTGGTGAGTTTTGGTGAAGAAGATTGATAGGAAATTCTGATTTCTGGTGAAAAATATATGTATTTTTTTTGTTTAAGGAGTAAATCGGGGAGGGCTGTTTCAACCGTCTCTACAATATGAACCTACAACCGAGTCCAAACATGGTTGGGAATGAGTTAATAATAAACGATTGATAATGTTTCTACAAAAGTCAACGACAAAAACAGAAACCTAAAAAAAAACAAACACTTGTCTCTCGATATTAGTTGGCTGCTAATTTGGACATATAGAGCCAATTTATGCTAATTTGGACATATAGAGCCAATTTATACTATGAAATTGATTTTTTGCTTCCAAAGTTATGTCATTTATACGGTGACTTTTGTGACACCAAAATCAAATGTGAATAAAGCAATAAAAGAAGAATACATATGAGTACGATAGGAAATAACAAAAACATGCAACAAAAATCAAAACCGTGTTTTTTTTGTTACCCTTGCTGGAGAAGAAACAAAAATTGCACGCAATAATTGCATGCAACAAAGTCACCGTGTAAATTGGCTAGCTTTATCAACTATATTTTTTAAAGCTGTGAGTTATTAAGAGATATAATCGAAGCACGGTAAAACAAATGATATATTGCCAGGCCCATTCGTTGTACCGAAATATACGTTATATCGCAACGCATTTTTCTGAAACACGCTTACAAATTGTTCGTTATAAATTTTCAGAAATATTCAATGTATAAGGCAGTTAATGCAAACAAATAAGTCGTTATATCACGATTTAGTTATACCGAGTATTCGTTACTCCGGTATTCGAATGGAAATGCATTAATTGTCAACTATTGGTTTTAAAACACTTTTTTTTAAGTTTTTCTCTAACTATTGGTTTGAAGTTTATAAAATTTTTAAATCAAATATTGTATAATTTATGACAAATGGGCATTTTTCTTTGAGTGTGTAGCTTGCCTTAGTGTATTGTATGTTTGTACATAAAAAAGTATTTAATGTATTTTTGTATATTATTTATTTTCTTCATTATAAAATGCAAATGAAATTTATGCAAATTTTTTATTCTTAAAAAATTACTTAACAAAAAATACACAATTTTTTGGAATGAGACAATTGCTGTGTTTGTGCGGCAAGATGTTAGCAGGAACACTCACTATAAACTGATAGCACCCATGCTAAAAATGTTGAGATAAGCTTTAATAATTCTACGTGTTAACTCTTAACGTGAAGTAATTTCAAATTTTTATCGAATTTTCGAACATAATTTACCGCACAAACATACATAGCTAATATAAAGGCAATTTTCACCTTAACCCTAATTGTTGGACAATTCCACCTAGTCCCTTTTTATGGTAATTGGGTTGAGTAACCTCGCGTCTCAAATCGATTGAACATTTTATTAGTTTTTATCAGGGGAAAAATTTAATTTTTCAGTTTTTTTTTAATTTTGTTATTAAATATATTTGTTATACCAAAAGATTACAGAATCGTTATCTATACTAAATTATTTTTCTGAAATGGTTTTCTACAAATTGAAAATAATGAACTCTGATAAGACGTATTCTCGGTTAATTCTCGGTTGCCAAACGATGTTTTGGCAAGAAGTTTTACATATAAAGATCCGTTTACATAGTACAAGTAGCTTATAATTGTCTATTTTTAATAGAACTTCATAAAAATTTCTATATTGTATATCTTATTTTATCGGGTTAACCTGGTTTTACTGCATAATATTTGGTACCTTAAAATATAAATGAATTCTTGTGCTTCGAGTTCTGGTTTATCATGTACAAAAATACAGGGAATTTAGAAAAAAAGGTTCCCTAACTCAGTTGTTATTTTCTTTTAAAGCAACCCGTAAAATTCAAATTATTTTATAAAATAATGGGTGATTAAAAAATTTACGTATTGTTTATTGATTTAGATATTAAAATATTAATTTTTTCTTCGAACGCCCAGGTGACATGTTCAATATTTTCATGTAGTTCATAATATTTTTGAACGTGATGGTAAACATTTTATAATTTTTTTCTTTATAACTTTATTATTCTCACATTGCATTTTTTTGTTGTTTTAAATTTGATATATTTTAATATCCCTTTATATTTTATAAAAATAATTAGAACTTTACGGGTTACAAAAAATCACAACTGTGTTAGAGAACATTTTTTCCGAATTCCCTGTACATATACACATTACCTGCTGCTTAAAAAAACTACAAATAAATTTTTAGAAATGTATTATTATTTTTTTATGTTTACGAGTCATGCATTATGTAATCAATGATTGGAAAGTCAATACTATAAGGTAATGCATGAAAATATCGCACCCACTACCAATGCTTTGCTAGGGGTTTTTCTCGATTAGAATGTTCAAATTAAAAAAGAAAATGTCTTGTATACATTCTCAGCAAAAAATACTGCTTGCTTGGTAGGTAGGTTTATCAGGGAAAATATTAGGTGCAGCGCTTCAATAATTGGTGAAGATACCTCGCGTGAAGGCACTTGTTTCGATATCCAAAATGCACTTTTTTCATATCTCTAAATATTGACATGAATTCACTGATTTTAACAAGTAAATTTTTTTTAGCATTGCTATTTTTTTGCGATTTCGTGAAGCAATAAAGTATGGTAAACAAAACTCTACTGCTTTTTAAACACACTACGGCAAGCTACAAATCTAAATAAACGGCAGAGGAAGCCGGAAGGAAGCAGTAATAATTTTTACCGCTTCCGAATTTCTGCTGGGTTCATTATACAGTCTTGATTGTAGGGTATTAAATAGTTTGTGTTGACCTACCACTTGTTTATTTTTTAGCTGCTTGTTATCATTTAAAATGCTCAACAATATAAAAACCGTATTTTTATACAAGACCAATTCAAGCAGTCTTTGGCAGTAAAAGTATACACGAATCCCTCCAATAGCGGCAGTTTTGATTCCAAAATATTTGGTCATAAGTCGAAAAGCCGTAAAGCCTAAAAATCTTTGGTTATTGTTGAGTAAAAACCCGAATTGCAATTAGTTTTTATAATTTGCTTTTTTTATTTCTTCGTGTTGAAACCTAGTGCTTTCAATTCGGTTAATTGATTAGCCGATTCCTCGATTAATCTTCTCTATTTCGGTTAATGTCGAAACAAATAATGTAGAACTTAAATATTTATTCAACCCGAATAATCCGTTAAAATATGTCGATTTACAGGGTTAATTTTTCATGCGGATTTTTATACCCTTTACCATATGTGAAGAGGATATATAAGGTTTGTTATTTTGTTTGTAACATGCCGAAATATAAACAGATCAAGAACACATAAAGTATATATTAATATTCTGATCCATATGCAATTCCAAGTCGATCTAGAGATGTCTGTCTCTCTGTCTGTCTATTGAAAATGAGACAAATTGGTCTAGCGGTTAAATAGCTGTGAGTGAAAATGTGTATGGGTACCTTTAAATTTTCGATATAAATTTGTATATTTAAGTACAATTTCATAGTAGCGTCTGGTAAATAAAATATTTTGTCATCAGACCTATAAGGGTTAATAATTTTTTAATCTCAAGAATTTTTTTCACCAAACCAAAAATTGTTATCACATTAAAAAAATTTGTTCACTTTTATAATGTTTTTGCATACAAATTTTGTAATTACTACACTGTGCAGAACATAAAGGATAGTACTTTTTGATGTACTATAAGAGCCTTAAATGTATTAGGTGCTCCTTTGACTCATTTCGTACTCATTATTCTGCTCTGTTAATAATTTTGTACTTTTGACAATTTTTTTTTCTTGTACAATTTGTCATATAATTTCTGCAGCAATTACTCACACTCTGGGAAAAGTTAAATAACTTGAAAATACCGAAACGAGGGTCACATATATTAATATGAAAAATAACGCTGATGAAAGGTCAAAAAATTATCTTATCACTTTTTTTCGAGTTAGCTTATTTTTTTAAGAAGGGGTTGACCTCACAAACCTGATTTATCCCTAAATGTTCTGCGTTTGCTTAACTAAACCAGCAAATTAAAAACCATTAATGGACCAATATTTACATGTTTTCATTTTTTGACAAGCAATATTGAAAACATTTATTATTTTTAAGAGTCTAAGTGACGGCTTAGAAAATCAACGTGCCGTATTTTTCCTTACAAATTGACAATTAAAATGCAGTTGTGAAATAGAATCTATTTTTTTTTTTTTCAAAACGTTTTTTCTAACTCTCTTGTTTTTTATTTAAAATTCTCCTAGCAGTTTCCGCATTTAAAAAATTTTTGTAAACAAAAAATATATGATGATTAAAATGAACATACAATATTCCATGGCTCTCATCTTCTCTTTGTTTATTAGCGAATGAACAACGAAATATAAACCAACTTAGTGTGTTCGTTTCTAAATTTTTATTAAAATTATTATTATTAAAATTATTATTATTGACTTGGTGATTTCGTCAATTTATTCTCCCCCCAGATTCTCTATAACGGAGGATCAATACACAGGCTTTTTCGAATCATTATATAATGCCAAGCATACATTCTGGGGGTCACGGCTTGTTACCCCTAAGGGCCTTGTTTTGTTTAATACAATTTCTAAGCTGTGTATGGATGTGTGAAAATACCCGATCGGATAGACTTTGGAATAACAATGTCTATTGCGAGAGAATTGGTCCATGTAGAACCATTATTTGATCTCTCATCTGATCACACACCTACAGTTGTTACTATTTTAAACCCCCGAGGAATTGTACCCCCCTCTGGTGACTTAGCACTGACAGGTAAAACAACAGATTGGTTGAAGTATAAAAAATTCATCAGTACACATTGCTCGGAAAACATACCGCTAAGAACACCGGAAGATATCGACCTCTCGATTCAAAATTTTGAACTAAATCTCAAACTTGCTGCTCAACTTGCTACCAAGCCCCCCCGACACAACAGACAAAATATTATTTTGTCTGCCGATGTCGAACGACTTTTAAATGAAAAAAGAAGAGCTCGAAGAGAGTTGCAACAGCACAGATCTCCTCAACTTAAGGAACGGTTGAAAGAATGCACTACAAAATTAAGAAAAGCTACTTGAACATAAGAGAACTGCTTCATTAAACAGATATCTTGAAAATTTAGATCCAACATCAAGAACTGATTACTCATTATGGCGTGCAACGAAAAATTTAAAAAGACCTGTCTTATGTAAGCCTCTTTTGAGAAAATCAGACGGAGGTTGGGCTAGAAATGATACTGAAAAAGGAGATCTGTTTGTAGAACATTTTAGAAAAGTATTCACGCCAAATATAACAAGTTCTGTAACAGAGTTGCCACCGATTTTACCCCAGCACCGAGCAGCTACCCGATTGATGTTTGAGATGAGAGAGGTCGAAAAGGCCATTTTTGAACTAAACCCCAAAAAAGCTCCTGGTATCGATGGAATCGGTAACAAGATGCTCTTGGAGTTACCCCGTATAGCATTAAAGATAATTCTCTTTATTTTTAATGCTATTATACGCCCTGAATACTATCCCCCAGAATGGAAAGTTTCACTCGTTAAAATGATACCCAAGCCAGGCAAAGATGACACAAAAGTGGAATCGTATAGGCCTATTAGCCTATTATCCAATTTTTCAAAGCTGTTCGAGAAAATCCTAATAGAAAAGATAACTGTTTATGTGGAACAAAACAACTGTATTCCAGCACACCAATTTGGTTCCAGGAGAAAACACAGCACCATTGAGCAAGCCCACAGGCTAGTTACTGTTGTCAGAAAAACGTTCGAGGAGGAAAAATACTGCTCTGCCCTTTTTATTGATGTTTCACAGGCTTTTGATAAGGTTTGGCATGAAGGTCTACTGTTTAAAATAAAACTTTTGTTACCAACAAATACTCACAAGCTACTCGAAAGCTATATAACAAATCGAAAATTCACTCTTGCTGAAAAAAGTTTTGTCAGCTCTCCTCGCCGGAGTTCCACAAGGTAGCATTTTGGGTCCTCTATTATATATTATTTATACTTCAGACATGCCATTAGATATTAATACCCACACATCGACTTTCGCTGACGATACTGCAATATTAGGCGTCCACGATGACTCAAAAATAGCGTCTAGAATGTTACAGACTCACAATTGGAAGCTTGGTTGGATAAGTGGAAAATTAAGGTGAATGAACAGAAATGTATCCACATTACTTTCACACTGAGAAAAGAGACGTGTCCACCAATTAAAATTAATAATCTGAATATACCCCAACACACATGTGTGAAATATCTCGGTATTCACCTTGACCGTCGACTCACGTGGAAAAATTATATAGATGCGAAAATAACTCAGATGAGGCTAAAAACTGCTCAACTCCCTTGGCTTACTGGCAAAAACTCTAAACTAGGCCTGGACTGCAAATTACTCATTTACAATTCGATCATGAAACCCATATGGTGCTACGGAATTCAGCTCTGGGGTACTGCCTCTGCGTCCAATATAGGGAAAATTTAGAGAATGCAAAATATATTCTTGAGGACTATCACGAACGCACCCTGGTATGTTAGGAATAACAACATACATAAAGATCTGAATGTACCCCTGGTCAAAGATGAAATTATTAGACACTGACAACGCTATTTAACAAAACTGGAAACACACCCCAACATACTAGCCCGTAACTTAACTAATAATTACGGCCACCAGCGTCTTAGAAGGAGGGACACTGCGGATCTGGTCCGCTAATAATAAGGAGAAATAATGGTCTCAGTTAAACCACATAACATCAGTCTGGCACTGGCTGGACTTAATAATTAATATTTAGTTTTAAGATTTGGATAATTATTGTTAGTTCACAGTTTTTAAAAGTGAAGATCCAATAAATAATATAAAATATGGAAAAAGAAAAAAAAATAATTCTTTTTATTGTTTTTATAAAAATAAAATGTAAAAACCCAAAAGGAAAAGAGAGACTGGAGAAAAAAGAATCTCTACGGTACTCTTTACATTAAAATAAATATGACAGTTTTTGAAGTCACTGTCCTGCATCGTTATTTTGGTCACGTTTTTTCTGGGCAGAGACTAAAGCCACAAAGAATATTAAATTAGTTATGCTTTTTTGTCGGGCGTTTATAGAATTTTCACAACTTGAGTTTAAATTTGTAAAATATATTAAAAACAAAAAAAAAAATGAAAACTCTGTATTTTGTAAATTTATTTATAAAATATATTTCGATAAATAGAAAAATAAAAGAGTATTTTTTATATAATTCCCCAAGAAGGAAGCCGCTAAGCGAGGCTTCGGTGCACTTACTATGTATATTGTATGTGTGACTGTGTTTGTGTATGTAAGTAAAAATTGTATCTCTGAATATTTGTGTAATAAAAAAACAGGGCATTTTTTAAAGCCATAGAAACATTAAGTTGGACAGACAATTTCGTTGGGTTGGTTTTTACAAAACTGCAAAAAATAAAAAAATACAAATAATAATAAAATATAAAGACAAAGCATAAAGATAGAAGAAAAACTTTAAATTAACCGTTTGAGATCTTATAGGACAAAAGTAATGCACAATGCAATGATAGACTTTTATATGCGTATTATTAATGCATTTTGCCATTAACTTAATAAATAAATATGTTTATTGGAAAGTACTCAAGGAATTATTTGAATTGACTAAAATAAAAAATTTATTGAATCTATGAAACATTTTCATTTTTATAATGGGCCTGTTTGTTTACCTTATATAATTTACTACTTTTACTACAGCTTGGAAAATTCAATACAAAAGTAAATAAAACATTTCAATTTTTAATAAAAAATAGTAAAATTTTAAGTAAACGAACACACTGAATATGTATTATATCCCATTCATACTGAGCCCTAAGACCTACGGTAATTGAAAAATTTTTCCGAAAAATATTAATGCCTAGAGTTATGTTAATAATTCCCGAAAAGTGTGCGCTATATTTTAATAACAATTTTTTGTTTGCATTGATTACCTAGAAATCTTCATATTCGTAGTCCTTAATGGTTTAATTTGTAATATATATATATATATATATATATATATATATATATCTCACAAATTTTCTATGTATATAGGTATATAACAAAGTTGTTCTGTGTTTTTTCTTTGGCATTGGCTCATGCTGTTTACTTTCAATTCTCCTTCAATTCCTCATTTTCATTTTTATTTTTTTCAATTTTCTTATTATTTTTAAAAAATTTCCTAAGATGGACTTTTCTTCTTTTTCAGGGATTGGTTGGTCGGTTGGTTGGTTGGTAAGTAAGTATTTTCAAAAATTTACATTAAACACAATATACATTTTGTGTGTGCTCTTACTATTGGGATCCTTTGGTGTTGGTGACGTTAGTTGTCATACGATTGTTCTTGACAAACTGCCTTGTTTCACTTTTCATTATCATAATAAAAAAAAATTAACAACGCCTTGCCATGCAAAAGAATGAGATTTCGTAGCTGGTTTTTAGTAATAGTATAAATGCAAAGAAAAAAATTATATAGTCGGTCAAAACCGACTGACTTGGTCTTATAATGTTTTTTCTGCTTCTCTAATTGAGATTAAAATTTTATATTAAACTACGTGGATAGAAGTAAGATCATAAAAATGTTAACACACATAAAGTTAAATAAAAAACAAACCACTGAATTTTTCAAACCACTACTAATAAAGTTATCCACTTTTTCCGGAAGCCCTCCCATTAAGGCTTCTATGGTAGTTTCTGTCACCTTTTAGAGCAGGTGGTTCATCTACGTTTAAAATCTTGCATGTGCTGGGAGACCTTTTTTGTGCCCTTTAATTCTCTTTTAACAATAGCCCATATTCTCTCAACTGGCCTGAGCTCCGGGTAGTTTGGTGGATTTGCCTCCCTAGGTACAAAAACCACATTATACCACGTACAAAAAAGTCCAAGCATTGGGCTAACCGAGCTGTTTTTCTGCCAGATGTGTTAGGAGCTCTCTTAAGGCTGCTTTTAACTTTATATGCCTTACCAATATTACGATAACCATTCGTTGTTCCTATTCCCAGCTTCCTTTCAATTGTTAAGTGTTCCAGATACCTTTTTACCACTTTTGAAACTATTTGGCGGCATACATTACTTTCTTTTGCAATTTTTTTTGTATGTCCATATTTGGTTTTGTTGAAAATATTTAATTATTTTTAAGCGCACTTTTCTTTCATCGTCCATTGTAAAAAAAAAAATTGAAAATTAAAACTCATGATGTAAATAAATTTATAAACTGACATATTTTTAAAATGTAAACTGTCGGAAAAAATATGAAAAGCTTTAAACCAAAGTTATAGGCAAAAATGTGTGTTAACATCTCACTCCTTAATATTTAAATTTTAATTTAATTAGAAGTTATGGTTTTTTTTTGCGAAATCGATACATGATCTAATTATACTTTATCAAATTAAGTCAAGGATTTAAATAGAAAATAGTCAACTAGTTTCGAGCATACTTAAAGTGTACATATGACCGAATGTTGCCAAAAACTTTATTACGAAGTATGCTTAATTAAAAAAAAAATGCTTAAGTCTGGTAAATCGTGCGAATGCTGAATAACTTTACAAAAAAAAAAATGCGAAAAATCTGCTGCATAAAGAATATTAAATTGATTACCGTAAATTCTGCGTTTTTGTTAAAACGCTTATTTGTTCGGTTCTCAACATAAGTCATATATATTCTCCTAACTCTAGCAAAAATATGCTAACATGGCAACACTATTATAGCTTATTCATGATGGAATCCTTTACGTTCCTAAGCAAAAATAACTATGCATCATTTAAAAAAAGACTCTGAACTGTTTTTGTAATTTTTAAACTTGCACGATCCTGTTGGCCTTTTTATATCCTGTAGGGTTGTGTATAACAGTATGAGGGCAGGGTTTTAAAGAGTTTGTGCTGATGTTTGTAATAAAAGCAAAATACTGGACCTAGTATACCGATCGACTCGATGTGTCTGCTTGTCCGTCTGGTCGCAAATATTAAGATATTTTGATCAAATTTGTTACACCTAATGTCCATACAGATCGAATATATAAATATATTTTAATGAAATTTAGTACACTAACTCCATGTTTATACCAAGTCTGCCTAGAATTGTCAACCAGAAGAGGTTTTAATGCGGCTATAGCTGCAAAACTCCAAATTATCTGTCTCATATTTGGTAAATAAAATTTGAAAAATAATAACGCAGCATACAAATATTATTTGTCCATATTTCGATCCCATATGCTGATATGAATACCTAGCATCATATAAGATCAAAATTTTTAACTGATTTCCTAATTAGTTACCCAATTTACCCATTGAAATTTCAGACCCAAAGACTATTTAAATACCAAGCAGACTGGTGTAGGGTATTCTATAGTCTTCTATTTTCCCTTGCTAAAGATCAGATTGGACTGTTAAAAAACTACGTAATTGATATTTTTGTCTCCTTTAATAACTGTGTCTCCTTCATGAGATATTTAAATTTTATCGGAGGTTGAAATCAGAGATACTTTCATTGAATGAATTAAGGGCTAAATATATTATACTTTTGCTAACTTAAGCTACTGTCAAAAATTAACGAAAAGTCTGTCAAATGCTTAATCAACTTATTGAATACTTTTAGGTGGCTACAATGTACTTTTTAAACTTAAATACTTACTACACTTAGTTGCAAATACTTGTACTTTTGCAAAAACTGTTTTCTTCTTATATTTCTAAAATATATGTATCTTTTCGAAAAATATTATTTAATGTGTTCAATTTATAAATTTTTTACAATTAACAAGTAAATCTATATTAATTTTTAATAATTAAAAAAAACAAATGAAAACATAAATAAAAAAGTACTAAAAAATGCAACAGTGCTTGTATCTCAATCGAAAAACAAATACAAAACCCACCCCTTTTGTTATACATGCACGTTTGTTTTTTAACATTTTCAATTAAATTTTTATTATATTAATATTTTATAAAAATATTTTCCGCGTACATTGCAATTTGTTTTTTTTTTTCCATAAACAGTTTTTCTAAAAACATATGATTCCTTAAGTAAAGTGCGGTCAGTTTCGCTGTTTGCTTAAGCAAATGACACTTGACGAAACTTAACGAAAAGTTTGTTAAGTACAATATAGTCATACACATTTGATTACATGTATTCGCACATTTGCTTAAGCTAGAAAAAGTATAATATAGTTAGCTCTTTAGTTTTTTCAGTTAATTTCATATGTAAAATCATCAGATCTTATCTCTTTTACACGGGTTGTTGTTAACTAAAATAATTTTTAGTAAACTTCAAAAAATGTTGGACTAACTTTAAATTATCTTAAGAGGTTGGTTATCATTTTTTTGAAATTTAAAACAACTTAACATATGCTACGCCTTTCCTTTATACGTGTTTTGTGCCAAAAATGTTGTTTTGGTATGAAAAATATATTGGGAAAATATGAACATAACGACGTTTTGGTCCAAAATACCTTCAGTGTAAACATATCCTTATTTCTCAGTCAGTTTCAATCGAGACTCACAGGGAGGGTAGCCCGATGAGTTCTCTCAGATCTTAATGAAATTCGGATGTGTTGTAGAGAAGAGAAAAATAAGAGACAAGTATTTTCTTGGTGGCCCAGTCTTACGTTTAAGGGTTTCAAAAATTACTCAGTTTATGTATAGAAAATTGTTTTAAATTTATGAAATTTGGATATCTTTGTGCACAACGTAATAAAAATAGAAATATTGCCTAAGGGTCAGCCCAGAATAATTACACAACGTACAACGATTGTTGCTGTGAGAGAAAACGCGCCCAAAATAATGACGTACGACGTTGACTGCAAAAACTGTCATATTTATTTTAGTGTAAAGAGTACAGTAGAGATTCTTTACCCTACAGTGCCTCTTTTGCTTACTATACAATTTTTTTTGTTTTGTTTTTATATTTTAATTTTATTAAAACATTACAAAAATAATAATTTTAATAAAAATTTAGAAACGAATATACCATTAAGTTGGTTTATAGTACGTAGTAAAAAGTATAGAATTCTCAAGAGTATAGTCCCCTCTCACGAATTTTTTAGTTATCTCTTAGAACACGAACATAGTTTGGCTGTAACAATGGTGAGTTTTGGCAAGTAACTTTTAGTGTCTAACAGTGCTGCCATATATCCAGTTTTAGATGTTTTTCCCAAGTTTTTGGGATGCTTAAAATTCTACAAATTTTTTCATAAAAAAAACTGTTTTTTTTTTATATAATTCACAAATTTTCCATAGATTTCTTCAATATATTTTTTATTTTTACTCAAATTGGACACATTGAATTATAAATAAAAAAATACGAATACAAACATAACATTGTGACATGAACAGTATTAAGGTATATATACACATTAACCATCTCTGTCTATCCATATACATTATTTCCCATTTTTATGGTAAAAATATATAATAAAGAGAACAAATTATGTTATTATATTTTGCAGCATATAGTAAAAAAAAACTATAAAAAATGCATGAATTTAAAAACCAGTTGTTTTCACGAAAAACTGTTAAGAATCCCAAAAACTGACATAAACAATTAAACTGCTTGTATGGCAACACTGCATCAAGCAAATTTAATGTTTTTCAACACTTCAGCAACTTTGAAAATGTTGCCCAATTACATAAACATAATGCAGCTGAACTCTGTAGCATATCGAATTTCTCTCCATAGAATATTGTACATTAATTCTACTTATCATATGTTTTTTGTTTACAAAAATTTTTAAAATGCGGAAACTCTGTTGAGAGAATTAGAGACAAAAAACAGGAATATAAGGAAAATCGACAAAAAAAATTAAATAGATTCTGTCTCACAATTGCAACGCTCGACATGTTTTAATTGTCATATTGTTTGAAGAAATACGGCACGTTGTTGTTCTGGTTTTACCCCCAGGGTTGCCACATACTTGACATTTCTTAAATATGGGAGAAAAAGGCATACCAGGAAATTACTCTTCTTTTCCTTTTTAAATACTCGGAAGACACACAAATTTTGTATTGTATTAAATGCACTTAAAAACCTCTTTATTTTAGATTACTACAAAGTGCTTTCTAAATACTTCTATAGGTGTTAATTTCTGGTTTGGCTGTTTTGAATGTCAAATTTATATTGAAATATTTATATGTATTATCAACGAAAAATTGTTCGAAATAGACATTTAACAAGTTAATACTTTAATTACAATTTTTCAATAATCCAGTAAATTTGCATTTAATTTTGAAGAAAGTAACATTGTTTATCGTTTTGACATTTAGTGGTATGCAAGTGCCAAATTTTACTCGCATACAAAATTTGCTGCCACTGGAGCTGACATTGCGAAAAATGTGAGTGTATTTGTAAAATGTCGTGAGTGTATTGAGTTTAGATGGATCTGAATTGATCCGAAAAATAGCTGATTAAATTAGATCCAACAATATATTTATAAAGTAATATCCAAATTTATCCGAAAAAAGTCAGATTGAATTGTATCAGATTAGAACCAAAGGTAATATACACAAAAACTACCACTTTTTCAATTGTATTTCAGATATAGTCAATTGTAATTCAGAAATTGTCAATTGTATTCCAGAATAGTCAATTGTATTTCAGAAATAGTCAATTGTATTTTAGAAATTGTCAATTGTATTTCAGAATAGTCAATTGTATTTCAGAAATAGTCAATTGTATTTCAGATTTTGTCAATTATATTTCATAAATAGTTAATTGTATTATAGTCATTTGTATTTGTCAATTGTATTTCAGAAATAGTCAATTGTATTTCAGAAATAGTAAATTGTATTTCAGAAATTGTCAATTGTATTTTAGAAATAGTCAATTGTATTTCAGAAATATTCAATTGAATTTCAGAAATAGTCAATTGCATTTCAGAAATTGTCAATTATATTTCAGAAATAGTCAATTGTATTATAGTCAATTGTATTTGTCAATTGTATTTTAGAAATAAGTCAATTGTATTTCAAAAATTATCAATTGTCTTTCAGAAATAGTCGATTGTATTTCAGAAATAGTCAATTGTATTTCAGAAATTGTCAATTGCGTTTCAGAAATAGTCAATTGTATTTTAGGAATAGTCAATTGTATTTCAGAAATAAAAAAATAAACAGTATACTCTACGATTGGAGTTGTTATATTTAATTTCGTTATTGTCTTGTATTTTAATAATTTTTGTATCTTCAAATGCTGAAACTAGAAAGTTGAAATGTGCAAATGTGAGTGTGCAAATTTGCAGAAGTGCCAACGTGCATATATGCTAATGTGAAAATGTGCAAATTTGCAAAAGTGCAAATGTGAAAATATGCAAATGTGCAAAAGTGAAAATTTGATTGATTGTTTGATGATTTGATAGATTGATGGTTTGATGGATCGATGGTTTGATGGTAATGTAAATGTGCAAATATGCAAATGTGTAAATGTGCACATGTGCAAATGGGCAAATAAGCAAATGTGCATATGGGCAAATGTAAATATGTGTAACTGTGTAAATATGTAAATATTTATTTCATTCAACATCACTCAGCCAAACCGCAGGAGGTAGGACGCTGACATTTTGTATGTAGGTTTACCCTACGGCATTCGATAAGACGAGGTTCTTGGAAACTCCTTCGGGGAAGAGCAAAATGGGGAAAAACTCCCCTTTCACGGCCTGCCCAAACCCTATAGCTAGAAACCGAAAATTTGAAATATGCTTTAACAGGTTGCACAAACTGTTGGACCCATAAAGTTAAAATCCAAAGCGGAAAAATTCTCACTCTTGACGTCCTGCCAAAAACGTTGGAGCTGGGAAGTTGAAATTTCTTCCGGTGTAGACATTCACTTAAGTCGGATTTTTGTAAATGTTTACGAAGAGGGGCAAAAGGTGAACAGTCTACCTTAACGGGCTGCCCACACCGATTCAGCTAGAAACCTGAAATTTGAAATATGGGTTACCTGTAGTATGGGCTAACTCATTAATGAGGTACATCTTAGAGTTTTGTTCTGGGACATGGTAACATAAATATATATTTAAATTTTCACTATATATTTAAATTTTCACTACTTATATCCTATCAAAAATTTCTAGTTCTTGTTATTCCGAAATGATTTAAATTTGAAAGTTTTGTAAAAAGTATTAATAAAGAAATAAAAACAAACTAAAGCACAAAAAATTGATCTCACTGGCTGGGATTCGAAACCATTGACATGGGGCCACATATTATTATATGAAATTATATATTATATGTTGGTATTTTAGCGATAACGGTATTTTCTATTATTTCGGTAACGGTATTTTAAGGATCACGATTTTTTCAGTTATTTCGGTAACGGTATTTTAGGGGTATCGATAGTGAGTTGAAAGGGTATTAAATCGATAACGGTATTTTAGGTGTATTGCCTGCCAACCCTGGTTGTAAACAAGTGCTTTAAATTTTGTTATCCCAGTATTGGCAAAGCACTTTTTGCTAACTTTAGGAAAGCATTCAAAATCAAGGTTGTGACAGTGTTTTTATTATTTTTACGATTGTAAATCAAATACTGGCAAAACACTTTTTACTAATGTTGGCAGAGCGTTCTATATAAGTGCCCTCCCCGCACTTTATTTGCTGCACCAGTGGCAATCAGTGCTCTGCCAGTACTTTAATTTTTTACTATCGGCAATTACTGGTTGGGATATGTAAATTTGAATTCAAACCGACAACATTTTTTGCCATTCGATAAATATTTGTTTAATGACAAAAGAAGCTAGACATCACAGACTACACAGACAGGAAACAGCTGATTGAATCAAAATGGCGACTACAAAATTAGTAAAAGGAAATGTCAAATTAACCATACGGTTCGAGAATTCTTGTTTGGCATATGTCATTGGTAACCTGTCTGTGCTAGACATGCTCGTTTTGTATGCCGGTTCCGTCTTAAAAAACCTATCATTTAAAATTATAAGAAATTAACCACAAAAACGGAAAATGGGTATTTCTTAAAACTTATATTGGGTCGCAAAATATACTTGTCTCTTATTTTTTCTTCTCTATCACACACATGGATGTGTCGGATGGAACCCATTGGGATACTCTCCTTGTAAGTTGAAATACGTACTGAAGAACAATTTTCGGTATATGAAAATTTTAATATTAGAAAAAATCGTAGAGACCCTTATTTATACTTTATTTTGAAAGTTTTTCTTTTTTGTAAAAGCCATATTTTTGTTATACACTAAAGATGACTGTACAAATTTTATTTAATACATCTTACAAATATGACCCATTTCAGGAGAACATGCCCAAAAATACCTATTTTTTACTTGGTGATTCCGCTAAAGACTGATAACCTAATGTCTGGCAATTCTTTAAGGCCTATTACTCGAACGCCAATGTAACGTAACTCGATATGAAAAGAATCATGACAACTTTCAATATAGTAAAAAATAATATAGACAATTGGTTGATTCTTTTAACAGCAGTCATAAAAAATTTCCATTTTTTAACAATAAAAATTGCATTTTTTAGAAATTTCGAGAAACCAAAAATGGAAATTTTTATCTATATCGCTGAATAGAGTTTGTGGCTTAATCTAAAAAGGTCCTAGACCTAATTCACATTTCTTTGGAGGAAAAGGAAAAAACTAGATAAATCTGAAAGCAATAGTGGGAAAAATAATATAAAAAATTGCATTCAAGGAAATTTTTTAACCAATATTTTTTCTTCTCCATCTAACAAAAAATTAAGTCAGGGGCTTTCTACAGGTTAGTATTTTTTTTTAATTATTTTTTTCTTTCCGATATTTCGGTAAAATTCTTCAATCATCTAACAAGAGATAATAAAATTTTAGATCCAAAACATATTGGAAGAAAATAAATAATTCAAAATACGAACCTTGGTGTTTTTATTGAAAAAAAGAAAATTGCACCGAAAGACCTTAAGCTGAATCTAAATCAATCGCAAACTTCGATACGGGTCAACAAAAACAAACACCCTACATTAAGTAATTAATTTAATAATGAAGTAATTAACTAAAAGACCATCGGTCAAATTTCGGGCGATCTACCCTAGAATGAACGAAATATATTTCATATAAATACATATTTTTTTTGTAGCAATCATCAACAATTGCAAAAAAAAAATGGATGAAGATTGTATAAAATGATGATGAAGTGAGTGAGCGGGTGAAATAAAGGTTGATTTATTTTGCACATATTTACAAACACCCTTCTTGTAAATTTTTGATATTTTACTTATGTAACAGCGAATATTTTTAAAAGAAAAATAATATCTACGAAAAAAAGCACCACTACTTAGGAATAAGAAATACAGAAAAAAAAAACAAAAGATGCCAACCATTAAACAGTCATCATTACTGCTGCCACTGCGACTACCACTATGGACTATTAAAATATAGAAGAAAAAAGCTTAACAATTGTAGATGTTTAAATGCTACATCACCACTGCCACTAGCATCGAAACGGCCGACCACCACCACCAAGGCATTTTATATAAAAAAATAAAAACAATGTCTTTAGGCCTATATTAATGGTAGAAAGAGCTCTGTGAAACACATACAACATTTTACATTTGTTGAACATCATAAAAAAAACTCTTAAATTTTAATTTTGAAGCAAAATGGTTACAGATCTATGGGTATCTATAACTAGGACGTGAAATTAATATTGAATTGTATACAATAAAATTACTCATACGTATGAACATATGACTCTTTGTTCAGGAGCATATCATATCGAAAATATATTTATTCGGAAGTTTGATTTGAGATTAATCAAAATCGGAAGCAAGTTGATCTTACAAGGAAGATCTGCAATTTGGATGTAATTTAGATAACTGTGTTGTTGAGGAGACAAAAATAATTGACAGCCCAATCTCACGTTCTGTACAAAAACGTTCAAATAATTAAATTATTTACTATTAATATCGCCATTTTCTAACACTATTCTAACCACTTGAATTTGTAGTAGGAATCGAGTATTCAAAACTGCATCCTTTTCGGTTTAACCAAAAAATCGTTTTTTTTTTTAAACCGGTTCCGGTTAAACTTTTTTTTTTATAGAGGCAGTCAATAGATTAAGGCGGCATTAAAAAATGTTTGAAGCCGTTCAACATTTAAAAAAAATCTTAAAAGATTTGTAATATTTAAAAACAAATCTCTACCAGTTGGACAGATTCATTTAAATTGTATACGCTAGTTAAAAAGGTTGAAAACTTGTGCAAAAATTACAAAAATACGTACATATTATACATATTATCCTAGCGTCGTCATTCGGCGACAGCAAAACTGGGTTTAATACCGTTACATGGAGAAAGATCTGTCAAGTGTTTTGTAAACATGTCAAATATTCACTCTCTGTTGATTTCATTCATATTCGTTATTGTTCATGGTAACAGTGATTGGTCAAAAATGGTAAAAATTGCAAAAATGCAAAAATGATGACTTCTTTTTATTAAATAACAAAAAAAAAAACACTAAATTTATTGCATTTATATACATTTGTTGTTTGGTTTTTCTAAAAGCCAATTTAATTTAATGAACCCATCGCAATTTGGAAAAATTTTAAAAATTAAATGAGTGTGGTAATGGGTTGGACCTATTTCAGGCAATACCTGGTAATGGGTATCCTTTGCCATTCGCTTAACTTTGAAACTAAAATTAATGCTTTACAATTATTTTGTTTTATCAATACTTAATTATAAAATAATGTGTGTCCGATATTGTTATTATCACTACATAATATGCAAATGCAGGTTTGTAGTCAACATTGCAAAAACGATTTTATGTAAATAGTTTTCCGAATCAAAGAATTTGCAACAAAATGACATTTTATTGGATATTTTATTTAAATTTAAATTATGTCGTTAATTAAAAAAAAAAAACAACAGGGAAAATTTGTAAATCTTGCTATAGGAGAGGCTAAAAGAAGAGGCACCATTAATTTAATTTTTAAACAAACGCACTCGCATAATAAATATGATTTGAAAAAAGTGGAAAATTTTAAGTAATTTTTTTTAGTGTATATTTTTGGATTTATAGAGCATATATTTTGGTTTTTAGTGCATATTTTCTATTAAATGCAAATAGTTTGCATTTTAACTGCATATTTAAAGCGTATATATCCGATTTTTTAGTGCATAAAAAACCTGATAGGACAAGGGAGTTCATGCATTTATAGTCGTATGTTATGTACAGAAAACATGAATATAAAGTCGAAAAATATACATATAAAATTTTGCCCATTAACATATAACATTTTCAATATAGGCCCACCCTATATTGAAAATGTTAAAATTTTAAATTTGAATCGGCTAAAAGTACTAATTATTTTTTAAAATTTCTGGAAAGGTTGAACTTTGTCATTTAAGATTGGAACACAATATCATTCATATGACTACCACGACTGGGCCAATTTTCTTCGAAAATGAGCAAGAAGCCGCCGTTACCGTCAACGGATTTTCGTTTCCACAAATTCAAAAGAATGACGTGGACGATATTTGATTTCAACAAGACGAATAATCAGCCGAAGTTCTAATATCAATTGGCCGCCTCGGAGCTGTGATTTGAGCCCTTTGGATTGTTTTCTGTGGGGAGCTATTAAGATAAATGCTGCACGCAAAGAAAAAACATGGTTGATACAATCACAAACGCAAACTATGATTAATGTTTGCGGTTATGATTGTGTCAAACACGTCTTAGATAACAATATACATATGCTCAGATATAATATTTATGTTTATGTCTACATGTTATATGGTTCTCACAATAAAACAAACAGAAAATGTAATTTCAAAGATTTATTTTTTATTAAAAAGGTATACATTAAAATACAAATTAAATAACTGCATTTATATATGCACAAATACCTTTAATTTCTATTATGAAATCGACTGTATCAATATATTGTTGAACTGTTATTGAAAAAATTCGGGGCTTATCACAAAATTCTGCGTCAAAATTTCAATGGCGTTTTTAATGTTGTATGTTTTTTTTGGCTGCAAGAAAGACAATGTAATTTATACGTATTTATACATGTATGAATTTAGGTATGTATTTTTCTAATTATATGTATAAAAATTACTTACCTGTTTCAATAAACGTATAATAATTTATATCATTAAATTTGCAAGACAGCATGGCGTTTTGCTCCCCGAAAAATGTTATTGTTTCATACTCACTCATGTTATTAACTATCGCTGGCGAACGGAAAATTACGCGGCTGAAAATTTTATTTATTTTATAAACACACACTGTTTATTTTGACAATAAATGTTCGCTCATTTAGAGAATGTGTTTAAAGGCAAACATAATTTTTTGTAATAAACATACAGTTTTGTGTGCAACTAATATTATGATTTTATTGTATAGTTGAAAATATATATATTATAGTAGCAAACATTTCACTTAAATTAATATTTATGGTGTAAAACACCATAAATATTATTATGGTGAATTTAAAAATGCTTAAGACAAAAAATATTTGTTCAATTTATTCTAGGGCTATAATAAACTTATTAGGGTAAACATATTACGCTAAAATGAATAAATATGGTCATAGTGACCATTCATTAATCATGTTTTTTCTCTGCGTGTGGTGCTTTAGTAATGGTGTGGAAATTTAAAAACATTTTCCTTAATCAACATCTGGAAATGTACTGAATATTTTCAGATATTCCATTCGAAAAATCATCTTATTGCTATTTTTTGTTTTTATATTTTATGAAATCCATAAAACTTTAGTTTTGCTATTGCATTTATCGACGCTTGAATTAAACTAAATTTAAGGCTTAAATTAAAGCATGTTTACACTGTTATTATGTTGCACTGGAATTCAAGTATCCATTTTGCTAGAGTATGCTATTAAATTACAGTGTAATTAAAGTGTAAGTCAAGACTTGAAATTGGAAAATACGACTGGAATTACACTTGATTTATACTTGAATTCCAGCAAAATTGCTTATTGGGATTATTTGGAAACTTCTAAATACCGATTATTATAGTTTTCGTCTTACATGCATACACATACAAAAGTATGTTGAATGAACTGGTCTGCCATTCGGTCTGTTGGCCGTTGCTTCGTTGATTTTGTGAAGTGCGATGTCCTTATGTATAGAAAATTATAATTAAAGTAAACAAGTTTTTCTTGCCTTCAACATCAAGTAAAGGGGGAAGCTTGGGAAAACCAGTTTTTTGTTGTGGCTATGCTAATTTCAAACAATACTAATGCTAACCCTCTTACTTTCTACATGTCTATAATGCTTTAGGTAATTTTATATTTCTTGGAAATATCATCATGTCTATGACGATCCTTTTCCATACATATGTAAATATATTTGCATATGTATGTATGTTTTATCAAGCTGATAATGACCGTTGTGGAAACTATTGCCAGCGTGATGATGATAATAGCATAAATATAACAGGACAAAACACATCTGGTCACTATTTAGTTTGCATCTAAATTTAAATTTGATCTTCCCATCATGCAGCAGCAACGCATATGAAAACCAACCCCCTTTAGAATTTTCTTGGTTGATTTTCAAGATGCGGTAAGAACGCGCTATATGATCTTCTTATAGACAAAGTTGATTTCTAAGGGTGATTGCTTGGCTTGGTTTGTTTGTTTGCTGGCTTGATTATTTGATTTGCATCTAATTAATTAGCATAATTAAAAAAAAATACGGGTTTCATGTCTAATGAAAGAAATCAAACCTTAGATAGTCTTTAGGAAACTTTTGATTTCCTAAAGAAACTTAGAACTATGACCACAACATGTGACCAGAGGTTCCTAATAGCATGAATAACATGAACAACAAGTACGAGTACAAACAAAAAACTTTTATTTGATGGGAATCAAAATTAAAAAAACAAAAATATATATACATATTTATTTTAAAAAAAAATCTGCATGCATGCAATAGAATATGCATGCATATAACATATAAACATAAAGGGTTGAGTTGGGTCAGTAGTATTCTGTACAATAAAAAATAGTATAATTTTTTTAACTAACTTTTCCAATGTGTTCTATAAATTAATATATTCAAAGTAGTTTCTTTTTGAAACAATATTTTTTTTAATCTGTTTACAAACATCACAGCAACTGGTCAAACCGGTTAGGTCAGTTTTGTTCGTATTTAACGGACAATTGTCCCTTATGCGTTAAGTTCAGCAGCATGTCGCAAAACAAAAGGGTTGTCCTGCAAATGCTAGCAGTGATTTAACCCCTTTTATATTATGCTTTTCTAATACAGTGGACAACATGTGTGAATCGTACATAGATTTTGGTAAAATATTAACCAGGAAACTGGTTTTACAGAGAAAAACACATGCATACACACATATCAGGCTTTCCATACCAAATGTCAAACTTACAATAGTATAATTCTACAAGACACACATTAAATGCGACACAACTATTTCGAGTAGGGTTGGCGGGTAATACCGTTATTGATTAAACGCCCTTTTCAACTGGCTACCGTTACCCTTTTAAAAAAATTGACTTAAAAAATATACTTTAACCCTTAAACTGGCCTATGTTGATTTGCAATTAAAGTTGTACCATGTGTTCTGCGCGAAAAGTAAACAGCCTTTACAATCAGGCAAAATAGTTTCATGGTATTGATGAAACTGTTTCATAAACATTTATGAAAAAATTTTCATAAATCTTCATCATTTCATACAAAAAATTAACTAAAAGCTCGTAAGTATTATTTATTTCCGTTGCAAAACACTGCTGTTTGTAATTCTCAATAAGTTTGCATTTTTATTTACTTAAATACTTAAAAAAACATGTTAAAAGAAATACTTAATCATATTGATGCAACTTTTTTTATAAATATGATGAAACTTCATCATAAATGTTGCTGTAACTTCTTTATAAATATAAAGAAGTATTCCATAAATCTTACTTAATATTTAAAAAAAAATCTTCATAATAAAGAAGTTTTTAAATGTTCATAATATTTAAGTAATCTCTATATATAAAAGAATAACTTTACTGACTGGCTGTCTCATTCAACATCGCCCAGCCCAAACCGCAAGAGATAGGAGGCTAAAATTTGGTACGCAGGTTCCCCCGTAGGGTTTTTGGAAATTCCTTCGGGGAGGGGCAAAAAGGGGAAAAGTTCCACTTTCACGGCCTGTCCAAACCCATTTTAGCTAGAAACCTAAAATTTTAAATATGCTTTTCTAGGAGTATGTGCTAACTTCTTGATAAGGTACATTTTAGAATTTTGGCCAGTAACGTGGTAAAAATTGGGGTGTAAAGGGCGAAAAGTCTCCCCCTTTATGGCCGTACCAAACCGTTGGACCTAGGAAGTTGAAATTTGGTATGCAGGCTCTTCTCCAGTTTAGATAATAGCTAAGACGTGATTTTTGGAAAATCCAACAGGGAGGGACAGAAAAGGGTGAAATTCTCCCCTCGACGGCCTTCCAAAACCTTTAGAGCTGAAAGGTTGAAATTGTGTATATTGGCTACACCCTAGGTCTACACATCCACCTAGGTAGGATTTTTTTAAATTCCTACGGGGGGGGGGGGCAATAAGGGGAAAAGTCTTCCCCCGAACGGCCTGACCAAACCTCAGAAACTAAAAAGTTAAAATTTGGTATGCAGATTCCTTCTTCATTGTAGATAACAGATAAGACGTGACTTTTGGAAAATCTAACGGGGAGGGGCAAAAAATCAAAAATTCTCCCCATTGACGGCCTGCCAAAACCGCTTGAGCTGGGAAGTTAAAATTTGGTACATAGATTTCTCCTCCAATGTAAATGTGCACATGCGCAAATTTCAATAGTGAAAATTTCAAAAGTGCAAATGTGCAAATTTGAAAATGTCAATATGTGCAAATTTGAAATAGTGCAAATGTGCAAATTTTCAAAAGTCCAAGGGTTCCCCCTCAGACTTAGACATCCGCTAAGACGGGGTTTTTGAAAATTCCTTCAGGGTTGGTCAAATAGGGGAAAAACTCCCCCTTCACGGCCTGCCCAAACCCCTTAAGCTTTTAAGCTGAAATTTGAAATACGCCTTCCTGGGAGTATGTGCTAACTCCTTGATAAGGTACATTTTTCAGTTTTTATCAGGGATGTGGTAAAAATGGGGATTTAAAGGGCGAAAAGTCTTCCCCTTCACGGCCTTCCCAAATCGTTGGACCTGGGAAATTGAAACTTGGTATGCAGACTACTTCTCCAGTGTAGATAACAGCTAAGACCTGATTTTTGAAAAATTCAACGGGGAGGGGCAGAAAATTGTGAAATTCTCCCCCTCGATGGCCTTTCCATACCGTTGAATATGGGAAGTTGATATTTGGTATACAGGCTCCTCCTCCAGTGTAGATCACAGATAAGACGTGATTTTTTAAAAATCAAATGGGGAAGGGCAGAAAAGGGTGAAGTTCTCCCCCTCAAAGATCTGTCAAAACCGTTAGAGCTGAAAGGTTGAAATTGTGTATATTTGACCCACCTGAGGTGTAGACATCCACCCAGGTAGGATTTTTTTTATATTCGTGACGTGATTTTTAAAAAATCAGACGGGGATTGGCGGAACAGGGTTAGATTCTCCCCCTCAAAGACCTGTCAAAACTGTTAGAGCTGGAAGGTTGAAATTGTGCAAAAAGGGGAAATCTCCCCTTTAACGGCCTGCCCACACTGAAATAGCAAAATACCTGAAATTTTAAACATGTATTACCTGGAGTATGGATTAACTCACTGATAAGCTACATTTTAGAATTTTAGCCAGGGACGTGGTAAAAATGGGGTTTTACACATTCGCCACTCACTAATTTTTCGCGTTTTCAATAAAAACTCACGAACAAAAATAAATATGTCACATATATGTGACATGAGTTTTCTAAACAAGTTTCCTAAGAGAAACTGAGTGTAACGTATATGTGACATATATAAAAGTCACATATAAGTGACATGAGTTTTTTGTAGAAATAAAAGCTTAATACATATCAATTATGCGACACATATATGTGAAATGAGTTTTTAAGAAAACTCCTACGTCACATATATGTGACGCTGAGTGGCGAACGTGTTAAAGGATGAAATGTCTTCCCTTTAACAGGTTGGCGAAACCGCTGGACCTAGGAAGTTGAAATTTGGTATGCAGGCTCCTTCTCCAGTTTAGATAAAACAGCTAAGATGTCAATTTTGGTAAATCCAACGGGGAGGTCAAAAAAGGAGAAAATTCTCCCCCTTGAAGGCTTGCCAAAACCGCTAGACCTGGGCAGTTCAAATTTGGTACATAGGTTCCCACTTCAGCGTAGACGTCCAACCAAGTTGGATTTTCGGAAATTCCTACTGAGAGGTGCAATAAGGGGAAAAGTCTCCCCCCGAACGGCCTGCCCAAATCGCTGAAACATTTGGTATGCAGGTTCCTTCTTAAGTGTAGATAAGAGATAAAACGTGACTTTTGGAAAATCTAACGCGAAGGGGCAAAAAAGCGAAAGCTCTCCCCCTAGATGGCCTGCCAAAACCGCTTGAGCTGGGAAGGTAAAATTTGATACAAAAATTCCTCCTCCAATGTAAATGTGCAAATTTGCAAAAGTGCAATTGTGCAAATTTTCAAGTGTAAATGTGCAAATTTACAAATGTGCAAAAGTGAAAATTTACAAAAGTGCAAATGTGCAAAAGTTCAAATGTGAAAATATGCAAATTTGCAAGAGTGCAAAAGTGAACATTTGATTGTTTGATGGTTTGATAGATTGATGGTTTGATGTATCGATGGTTTGATGGTAATGCAAATGTGTAGCTATGCACATGTGCAAATGTGTAAATAAGAAAATGTGTAAATATGTTAATATTTATTTCATTCAAAATCTCCCATCCCAAACCGCAGGAGGTAGGACGCTAAAATTTGGTATGTAGGTTCCCCCTGCGGCGTACACATTCGCTAAAATGGGGAAGAGCAAAACGGGTAAAACCCCTTTCACGGCCTGCCCAAACCCCTGTAGCTAGAAACCTGAAATTTGAAACATGCTACATATTCTTGGAGTATGTACATTTTAGAATTTTAGCCAGGTACATGGTAAAAATGAGGGTTCAAAGGGAAAACCTGAAATTTGAAATATGTGTTACCTGGAGTATGGGCTAACTCATTATTTAGGTACATCTTAGAATTTCGGTCTGGTGCATGGTAAAAATTGGGGGCTGTGGGTTATTATCTGCAAACTTCGTATACTTCCGGGCGTTAGCCCTGGCAATCCCGGGCTTTAGACCATTTTATACGCTAACAACGTAGCGGGATTTGCCCGCTAGTGTTTCATATAAATGAAGAAACATGCAATCATTTTTATAAAACAGTTTCATCATATTTATAAAGTATTAACATACATTGCGCGAAAAATAATAAAGTTTTTTATAAATATGAATGATCTTTTCCCTGAGTATATAATAATATAGAACTGTAAAAATCACATATATTATTCCTCATTACATTTCATTTAAGACGTAATTTTTCTTTTCCTATATTGGTGGTTTTTTGGATTTTAACGAGCTCTTACTAAAAGCCTGTGCAAAAACATAAAAATTACTGTAAAGAACTAGTGATATTACTAAAAATTGTATAGTATAGAACTAGAATTTAACACATTTTTTTTTTTCGAAACGATACGATAGTGATGAGCGTACATAAAATAAACAAAAAACGATATCGATCATGCGTGTGGTGGATAACGACGTGTGGTTACCTATTCTAGAATGTATTGTATGATAAACCGTTTCTATTGTTTTTCTATAACCCAAAAATTTTTTTGAGTTATTTGGCTTCATTTTGAAGAAATTATTTGATAAATATTGTGTATTGCAAATATTTCTAATTATACTAATTATAAGTTTAAAGTCCCTAATAAATAGAACAAAAATATTGCTTTTTTAGTGAATATTTGCGAAGTATAAATTCGATGAGTTTCATATAAATTAAGTAATCTATTACATTAAAAATTCAGAGCTAGTTTTGATTTTTTTCTAATTGACCATTTTTCAAAATAGTTATTTGAATCTTTTTACATCACAAATTGTATAACTAACTATCGCACAATTTTATGGAATGTTCACCATTTTATATTAAATGTTAATTGAGGTGCCACTTATATTTTGACAATTTGTGTCATCGGTCGCCAAATAAAAACAAGTGAGGGGAACGCTTTAAAAACGTATGTAACTCCTTAATTCTATTTTCAAATCTGATTCGATTTTTAACAAATCGATTCGCAAAATTACTTTTACTTATTAATCGGAATGTTCACCATTTTATATTAAATGTTAATTGAGGTGCCACTTATATTTTGACAATTTGTGTCATCGGTCGCCAAATAAAAACAAGTGAGGGGAACGCTTTAAAAACGTAACTCCTTAATTCTATTTTCAAATCTGATTCGATTTTTAACAAATCGATTCGCAAAATTACTTTTACTTATTAATCATTTTTCTACTTATTTTTGCACATTAAAAGTTAACGTGCATACGAAAAGTTATTTATGTGTAAGTTTTCGACTAAAATGCATTTTTGTGCACTTTGAGTATTTTTACGGGTATACGTTAAGTCACAAATACAGCTATCGATACGAATTGATTCAAAATAAAATTATCTTTTTTCAGGGTCTGAGTAAGAATGTTGAATTTGTACACTGAGAGAATTATCTTCATGGTATTAATAAATTTTGTCAGAAAAGCAATAAAATTGCACAGGAACTTTTCCATTGGAACCTTTCATTAAGTTAATGCAAGTTTTCATAAAAATTTCTTAAAAAATATCTAATTTATTAAAATTTTCATATCCTCTACACTTCTTCATTTTTTACATAAAAAGTATGAATTTTAAGAAATTTTTCATTCACCTTGTAAAGAAAAGTTTCACTAATTTATTGACAAATTAAATTATTTTTTATGCAGTAAAATTGTCTGTGTGTACCAAGTCTATTATAGCCTTTACAATGAAAAATCAAAACTATTTTACTACACTAAAAGAATTACATCATGATATTATTGATTTTCGATATTAATTTTTTTCCAAAAATCTATGAAATTTCACTGAAACTCGTCTATAGAAACTTTTCATAAACTTTCAGATGAAAAATTTAATTTTAAATATGTTATTATAAATTGTTTTTTTTTTTTTTTTTTTTTTTTTTTTGTTCAGTTTAAGTAATTTTACGTTTACTTTGTGAATGCAAACTTTATTAGTTTACTGAAAAAATTAATTAAAAATATTTTTATTTTAATTAAAGTAAAGTCGTTGGGTTTACCGTTATTTATGTTCGTAGGAAAAAAAGGACATTGCCTATCTTCTCGCTGTCAAAATTCTTGTCGACGTTTTTACGCGATATTCGTCCGCATGTCTGTTTGTGTGTCTGTCTGCCCATGTATTATTGTTTGCACACTACAGGTCGTAATCATCAAGATAATTTGATTAAATTTGGTACATTGACTCACGTCGACCAAGTTACCATAGCATAATAAGAAATTTTCGGATTAAATAAGGAATTATATAGATCCATCTTTAGATCATATTCCCGATTTTCATATAAGTATTCTTAATATC
Organism: Eustalomyia histrio; assembly: GCA_949748255.1. NCBI lineage: Eukaryota > Metazoa > Arthropoda > Insecta > Diptera > Anthomyiidae > Eustalomyia > Eustalomyia histrio. The sequence goes on from OX456528.1 coordinate 10,814,558, forward strand.
GGAAAAATTAAAATTTTTGCCTTAATTTTTAATTGTTACACATTTATAATATTAATTCCACTTAACCCAGTAAAACACTAGTTGACTTTCAACCTAAATAGAGTATTCAAAAACCGAAACCGAAAACCGGTCAACCGGTTTTTTTATTTTTAAAAACCGATCGGTTTCGAATATTTTGTAAATTCGAAGAAACCCGAAAACCGGTTTTTTTTGGTCGGTTAACCGGTTTTTTTAATTACATCACCAACTGGTTTACTTGGTCTCTTTTATTTTTTCCGCACACATAATCGTTTGTTTGGTTATGAAGATTAATATGTAAGTCTGATAGATTCCGATGAAGACTTAACTTTGGATATTCCAAATTCAAATAGTTTAATTTCTGATCTAATAACACAATAAACAGTATTCAAAATCCTAAAAAAGAGACTACAAAATCATTCATCATTATATGATGATTTCATATACCTTGATAAATGCGACAAAAGAACTGAAAAGTTCGAAAATTTATATAATTATTTTATGACTATTTGTCCAACATCTACTATTAGTGAAAGAGTATTTTCCACTTCTAGCTTTATCAAAAGCAAACAAAAAAATCGTCTTAAAACGAAACATTTAAATTGCATATTATTTCTAAAATATTATTTTAGAAGTGAAAAATAGATTTTCTTTTTACATATTTAAAATGTAATTTTAAAAAAATTTATTTAATGCCAAAAGTTTTAAACGCTCAAATTACTAACGTACCTAATTTTACCAATTTACAAACTTAATGATCTCTATTCATTTGATATGAATATAGTTTAATAATATTAATTTTTAAGATATATTAAAAAATATTAAAACCAATAAATAAAATGTTGAAATGAAATACAATAAAAAAATATTATAAAATATTTTTTTTTTTTCAAAGAATGTATTTTTTTATTTTTATTTCTTAATATATTAAACTTCTTTTTTATTTTTGTTTATATCAAAACAATTAACAAATTATATAAGCTTTTTATTCAAATTAAAAAAAACCGAAAAAACCGGTTGACCGGTTTTTTTTGCAAAAACCGAAACCGGTTTTTTTAAAATTCGATTTTTCGAAGAAAACCGAAACCGGTTTTTTCAAAGGGCCGGTTTTTTGAATACTCTAAACCTAAAGCTCTTTTTTTACCGGTAACTAGTGCCACATTTGAAAACTTCCACCATTCGATTTAAATTTCGATACGAAATAATTTCTATCACGATTGTTGGTATTAGGGATCAGGTGCCGTTACTATGTACTCGTATTGTTTAAATTATGATAAAATACATGCATACATTAAATTGCCACCCTAATACGCACACACTCACACACATGTATATGTGTCCCTATGGATATATTTATATGACAACGACGCATGATTAAGCGTATGCAGGATTTTAATATGGTACACATATGTGTGCATGCATGAACACAAATATAAATCTGAGGAAAGAAAATACATCACAGTTGTTTTATTGTTATTGAAGTTTAGTTTAAGTTCTGTTGTCTATGGGTGAGCTTTAAAATATGAGAGTTTAAAAAATTAGTAATAAATTTAATTGCAATAAACATAAAAAATTAAAACATTTAAAATTGTTACAAAATAATCGGTACACATTGGCTAAGAAAACAACATAAAGATGTAATTTAATTTAATTTTGAAAACAATAAATAAGTCTCGAAACCAAAAAAAAAAAAGATTTAAGAGAAAAAGTTTTAAAAAATAATTAAGGTGAAAACAAGTAAAAAAAATCAGGAATGCCGACTTTAACATAATATTCCCTACATCATCTCTGATTCCGGATTAGTACTTTGCGTAAATATCTGCTTGATAGTTTTTATAATAGTGATCGTGAATTTTTCGGGAGGTTTTTTTTGGATCTTAAAACTTTACACGTCAATCTTTTAGCTTTCTAGAACGGTAAGGCTAAAGTTGTGCTATTCCTCGCGTTCTACTTTCCAAATTGCTTCGATTGAATCCACAATTTTTACTGAAAAATAAAAAATCCGTAAAAGAACAATTAATTTTTGTAATTTACATAAGTGCTTGGTAATACCATTTAATCTCAATTCTTTTAACATCATCTTAAAGCTACGTTCGTAAATGCAGTAATTGCGCATAACTGCAGCATAATAAAAGTAAAGCGTTCAAAAAAGCATCACTTGGCAGGACTGATTTACGTCAAACGTTTTTTATGCAAACAATTGACAGTGCTGCCGCAAATTTTTACAACTATGGCATCATTAAAGTTTCTGATACAATAGTGCGAAACCAGTCTTCTTTTTTGTTTTAATTGATTTTTAATCATCAAAAGTCGTTTCATCTTTCTATTAATTCTTTTATTTATTATAAGTTAACAAAAAGTTGTCATTTTACCATCAAGATTTTCAATAATATTTGTTAATGTTATTGTGGTGAACATAGTTTTATCTTTTGCAAAATGTTCTAAAAAGCAAACTGTGCAGTTGTTGAGCATATCATCAACATCTGATTACGCATCAGCAAAAAAAAAAATTGGCATAACTGCCGCAGTGATGCACAAATTTTATGCATTTACGAACGTACCCACACATTTTTCAAACTTCGTGTTTCTAGCTAAAGAGGTTTGGGTAGGCCGTCAAGTGGAATACATTTCCCCTTTTAGCCCCTCCCGTAGGATTTTCGAAAAAATCGCTTCTGACCTTATGTATACGCAGGAGAAAAAACTAACATATTCATTTCTCTTTCACTATTTGCCCCTCCCAACAGGAATTTACAAAAACACAGTCTTATCAGTGAGATACCGTCACCCGAGAAACTCAGATTTTACCAGTTAGTTATTTTAAAATTCAGGTTTCTTGCCAAATGGGTTCGGTCATGCCGTCAAGGGTGAGACTCTTCCTATTTTAGCCCCTTTCCGAAGGAATTTCGAAAAAATCCTTTCCGACCAGATGTCTATGAAGGAGGAGAAACTTACATACTTATTTCAACTTCCTGGTTCCAGCGGGCTTGACAGGCCGTCAAGGGTGATTTGACAGGCCGTCAAGGATGATAATTTTCCTCTTTTTGCCCTTATTTGTAGGATTTTTCGAAAATACCGTCTCAGCAAATAACAAATTTCAACTTCGTCGGCCAATTGCTTCAGGCATACGAGTATTTTAAAGTTATTGTTTCTAGCCAAAAAGGTTTGGGCAGGTCGTCAATGAGGAGACTTTGTCCTTTTTGCCCCTTCCCGTAGGAATTTCCAAAAATGCCCTTGGAATGGATGTTTACTCCGAAGGAGAAACTTTTGCAGCGAATTTCAACTTTCTAGCTTGTGCGGTTTGGGCAGGCCATTAAAGGGGACACTTTTTGCCCTTTACAATCCCAAATTCAAAAATCCTAATTATACCTCATCAGTGAGCTAGGCCATACTCCACGAACGAATAGTTTAAATTTCAGATTTTTAGATACTATAATGTCTAGTTCCAATATTTTTTGTAGTTAAAATATAAACATTAGCACCAACTTGTTAGTATACACTCTCCACGTAGTGGTGTAGGGTTGGGTTTCAATGAAACTTCTCACCAGTGTTGCCAAATTTAGCTATTTTATAGCTAGATGTAGCCATTTTTTAAGACGCTTAGCCAGAAAAATTTGGATTTTTAGACATTTTTTAGCCGTTTTTTGCGTTTTAATACAAACTACAACTTTGAGCGTGAAATATTATAACATTTTATAAATTTTGTTTAATCTGCTAAAAAAATTTAAGGCTGAAGTGCCAATAAAATATAAGTTTCTACACTTTTAAATGATGTTTAAAAGAAAACAGTTTTTTTTTTTAATTTAAACAAAACTCAATATTTTTATTTAATTGCTATAATAATATCAGGATTTATTTGTTTGTAATACGGAATTGGCCACTAATAGAAGGGAATAGAATTAATACTGCTTTGATCGATTTCAAAATGATCTTTTTTTGGGTTTCCTGATTATTTTGTATAATTTATGAATTTTAAAAGACAACACCGGTTCAACCTAAGGGGATCCTCTTGTCTTTTTTCACTTTTCAAAATTTTAAACCAATCAATTTCAGAGTCATATAAGTTGGAAACGTTGAAAACAATTTCAAAATTTCACTAACAAATTGATGTAATTTGAAAATGATTTGGCAAGTAATAAATATTTATATTAGATTGACGAAAAAAATGCTAATAGCAAAATTTGTTGGAAATTGATAGGTTAATAATTCTCCCAAAATGATAAAAGAATCGTGTTTTGGGAAGTAATTGTACATCAAAATTTTGTTTAAAAAAGAGCTAAAACACTTAAAATAGAGGTATCTGCAGATGGGGATGTCCAGATTTTACTGAATTTTGTAATTTTTTAACATAATCAGGTTACATATATTTCTAATAAAAAATTCAGTCATATTTCCCCACAAATTTAGCCATTTTTGATTACCACATTCACTACACTATTTTATTCAAGGTGAATTAATAGATAATAAGGTTGATTGCATTTTTACTAGAAATTTTTTGAAGCTTCTAACTTTTAAAGCTGTGGCACATTTAATTTTGTAAAATTTTTTATTAGAAAGAGAAATAACAAGAATACAGAGCTTTATTATCTTCTTTAGATTAATATATATTTAATTTCCTGTGGCTCACCCTATAAAAAGCAGAACAGGGTTGTGGTTCTCATGTTTTTTGCGAAAACTTTATCGATGCGAGAAATACAAAAACGAGGTGCTGGATTGCGAGAATTAGGCTCTTAAATTTTATTCAGTTATAGTTCTTAGAACACATGTCCGAATTTAAACCATAAATTACTATGATGAGGCTGTGAAAAAACAAATAAGGTCACTTTTAGAGAATCTGCTTAGATTTTAAAATCCTTCAATATTGTATTTCTTTCAAAATGCGTGACAAAGTTAAAAACATAGAACTTCATTATTATTATATTTTTTTATGAAATAGTTAATACAGGGGTTGTCCATTACGCAACATTTTGTGTATTGTTAAGAAAAAAATACGTGGGTTTTTTATTTAACCACCCCATCATTATTTCTTTCTAGCGCCATTTTATAAAAGAAAAAAGTTTTTCAATAGAACTTGAGTTTTAATCATAAAAAAATAAAGGAAGGAGAATATGCTTTGAATAAATAAAAAATGTAAAATATAAATCAATAAGTGTTAAATTTAAAATTTTACCCTTCATCTTATCCTTACGAGTTCCAGCATTCTTTGATGACTACACAGAGAAAAATATTTGCATGATATTAACAAATTTTTGCATTAAATCAATGAAGTTTCGCTGGAACTCATCCACCTCGGCCTATGTGATACACTTCAAAGTATAGTACGATACCGCGCATACATTAAAAACAAAAGTTAATAAGTCAGCACAAAATGTTACTGATTCAGCAAAATTTTAGTCGAGGAGGGTGGTAGCAGAAAAATTGCTAACCTTAGCGAAATCGTTTTGACGAGCTGATTTTTAGCAAAAAGAATTAGTGAATTCAGCAAAAGTTTTTCTAACACTTAGCCAGTTAAAAAAAATGCTTGCTGAAACCAATAAAATGTTTTGCTGAATATTAGCAGACAGAAAAAAACTAAAAAAAAATTGTATACAAATTATATTTTAGTTAATTTATTTGCTGAAAATTTAAATCCACAATTGCTTTTTTTGAAATTGCTTTAAATTGAACATTTCCTTTCACATGTAAAAATTTTATACTATTTTATTATTGATTATTTTTTATAATAATAAAAAAAGGATTTAATTTTTAGTTGCTGTTTAAAAATTTGTAAATAGCAAATACAGTGAAAACCCGGTTGAACGACAAAATACAAGAAATTTTCCATTATATTAGATAACAACAATACTAAGTGATTCCCGTCTTTGATGTGATAGAGTTGCATTTTTTCGATGCAAGAACTTGTCACATTAAATATAGATCCTAGGCACTGGTTACATTGGTTAGAGTTGTTCGTTATATCAGGGAAACAAGCAATTCGACCGCTCTTCTTAATAAAACTAATAAAATATTTTTTTTGAAACGTCTTTATAACAAAGAATAATGTTATTTCACACATAATTTTAATTTGGTACTGCATTACCACAAAATTGTCCGTTAATGAATGATGTCTGCTGTTGAAACGTTTCACTGTATATGTATACTTAACGTGACCAGCTGTGTTTTAATGCGACAGACGATTGAGAGGGATTGTTACAAAAAGTGGGACATTTATTTTTTTGTTAATATCACTCAAAAAAAAGGTTTGAAGATTGACATTAACAATTAATACCACTTTGCTTTCATAACACTAAAATTAAATATAAAAAATTTTCAGATTAGTGATGGTAAAAAAAAATTGTCTAGAGAGTTATCTTGCGATACTAAGGATAATCTTCATTTGAATTCCTTCTATAGGGAAACATTTTTTATTGAAATGTCCTTTGTTTCAAAATAAATGTTAAAAATTTACAGATTGCAATAAAAAGCAACGCAAAAACTTTTTTATATAAAAACATACAGAAATTCAAATCACAACAGAATTTTTAACCAAAATGAGCGCTTTTCTGTTGGAAACCTCAGATTCTGATAACATGGAAATTTTTGAAATTTAAACACAAAATCGACATTAAGCGATTTGTCATCAGCCTTTGAAAAGTTTAATAATCCCGCCAAAAGCGGTATAGTTGGTCAGTTTGAATACATTATACTCGTATATATTTAAATGTATATACTTTTTTTATTTATACACTTCAAAGCAACAAAATAAGAAACTCCATGCCATACAATTACCAATACTATTAAACAAATTTTAAAAATCCACCCTCACCATCTACAACGTAGTCATAAATATAATTATGTTTAACGTCCCATCTCTCTCTCTTCTGGAACTACCACCGTCGACGGATTTGACCAAAAGAACTACCACCAAATACCACTCACTACACAAAATAATAAAGTAAAATATTTCTTTAAAATTATATAAATGCTGCTTGATACCCCATCTACCAACTCCCTTCATACACAATTGCAGTAAAATTACGAACGGCCATTGGATTATATATAGATATATATACATACATATATATAAATATTTTTTGCTTATATGGACCGAATTACGGCATTGGTGATCGAGTGAAATCGTTTTTTTATTAAGTAACTACAGAAATACTAATAATGAAAACACCAAGTTTAACTTAGATCTCCAATCTAGGATCACCTATCTGCAACATCTCTGATAGAGAAAATTCCGTTTGTTTTATTTTTGGAAATAAAAAAAGAAACTAATTGCGATCAAAGTTCTTAACAAAAGTAATTTTTTTTGGTAGTAAATGAAAAACATTTTAGTAGACACCTATTTCGGTATTTTCCCAAATTTCCATGTTTAACGCTTTTATTAGCGATAAATCAAAAATTGCAAAAATTTCTGACCACACAATAAAGTGAATATATAACATGAAAATATAACTGGCAAAAACAAAATTTGGTAGAAGAAGGTTTTTGAATATGTTATAAAAGATCAAAAAATAAGAGAAATGTATTTTTTGAGCTGTCAACTCTCACTATAAGCAACCACATAAAATCAGTTCTAACTTTGACAGAGGTCGCCTAGTTTTGGTAGCGTTTTAAAAAAAATATTTTCTTTTTGGTGTAAAATTATTGAATGAATCGTACCAATCCAATAAACCAAGAAATGATGCGAGTTCTGTTAATGATATCATATTCTATAACAATACGATTTATTTATCTAAAAATAAACGAAAGCTATACGAACGATAAGGAAACAAACGATCACATTAGATATTTGATTTATATATCTCAATTTATAATTTTCGTCTAGGGTTTACGTGTGTTACGTTTTATGTCTTTTGGTTTTTTCAAGTAAAAGGATTGATATCTGTTTTTTTTTTCAAGTTATTCAAAGTTTCCTTGAAAATTGTGGTTAGAAATTGATTCAATGGTAACTTTTTATACTTGTTTTCACAAATCTTTTAAAATATATATATATATATAAATAAATAAATAAATAAATAAATAAATAAATATATTTAGTTAGTTACAATATTGTTCTTCCTTAAGTTCAAAATCTAATATATTATCATATCAGATTTTTTTTTTGCCTTTCCAAAAAGTTGATCGTTTTCACGATAGACAATACAATTGTTTCCTGGGCATCACCCAATTCATCAGTTGTCTTCAGTAAGAAAATGATGGCTGGTTAACTTCAACTGTTATATTATTAGGGGTATTATGCAACTATGTGAAAAATTGTCACGTTCAAATATGTAACTATGATATATTTAGCACGGGATGAGTCACTAATATCAAAATTAAATTTAGGTTAATTTTTGTATATACATTTAGGAAAATTAAACATTATGTGAATCTTCCTATTCTAAATATGGTAGAGTTGCATATTTAGATGTGACAACTTTTTATATACTGTAATAACCGTATTTATTAAAAAAATAATATTACCAATATGAGAATTATTTAAAGTAAAAATTGTCTGTATTCGTTAACCAGTCATCTAGTCAACACAAGATAGAACAATATTCTAACTAAATATATGCAAATACATATGTAGAGTCCAAGAAAAATAAATATTCTTGTATTTTTAAATACAAAAATTACGATAACTAAACAAATATATAATTTTAAATTTATTTTCTTTTATTTGATCTTGAATATTATATTATTCTTTTAAATTGAGCTTGAGATCTTGTTTTATTTATTTTCCAATAATTCGTCTCCACATTGGGTGACTTCTTCAGGGAAATCATTTAATTTTTTAACAATTAAAACTTATATGTATGTATAAAACTTAAAGAAAAAATTTTATACATATAAGTTTTAATTGTTCAAAAATTTAATTATTTCTCTGAAGATGTCACCCAATGTGGAGACGAAATATTGGAAAATAAATAATCATTATTATTTTTATACAAACAAGATCTCAAGCTCAATTTAAAAGAATAATATAAATAAATAAATAATAGTATAAATAAATAATTATATAAATAAATATATAAATAAATAAATATATAAACAAAAAATAAAAAATATTGCAATTTATTTAAATTAATTAAAAAAGTTCAAAATACATATATGTATATATAAAGTAAACAATATTATAGTGTAAAATCGTTCTATGCAATTTTATATTAAACAAATTTTAATCATTACCGTTATTTACATTTTTAACTTAACATCGTTAAGCATATTTTTAATTTAACTATATAATCCCTATAAGAAAATACAAAATAAAATTTGAGATTTTTATTTATTATCTTAGATATCGTTGAAGATATCGTATTTTTACTTTAGTTCGGTATCGTTAATTATATCATAAATTCATGCAATAACGACTAAAAAATCTGGAATATAGTAAAAATATTATCGTTCTGCCCGAAAATTTCAATATCATAATGATATCCTTATTTCATGGAATGGCGATGTCTTTAACGAATGTGCATCAATCATATCATCGAAATTATATCTTTATGATATCGAAACAATATCGTTTGGTTATTGGAAATTCGAGTTATACGACCCCCTAAAAAATATATATTTCACTTTTCACCATTAATTTAATAATCCCGTTTTTGTATTTATAAAGCGGCTTATATATGCTAATTTAGTGAATTAATTGAATTTTTAGTTCTCAGTGCTAAAATTAAATAAAAACAACTATTTTTCTAAATGTTGCGATTTTTTTTCGTGTGGCAACTTTATCGTGAACATTATAAATATACAAAAAAAATTAAAAAAATGAGCGACAAACAGAATAATAAAAATAAGAAAACCAAATAACGTATTTTCAAATATTGCTCTGTTTTCAGAAGAAATTTTAGAAAAAAGTGGCAAGCTTTTACAAAAACATACGCCAAAGTTTTTTGAAGGAACCTCGATCGGCACCCTAAAAATTTTGACTGAAATTATGCGAGGTGTTTGTGGCAGCTGATATTCCATTGTATAAAATCAGGAATGAAAAAATCATGTTCCATGTGAATTCTGAGCATTTTAAAAATATATATGATTCCACGCTAAATAATATTAAACAAACAAAAGAAAATCAATACTACACGTCGTATATACAATTCCTGGAATGCTAATCGAATATGAAGCTGTTTCAGAAAAGAGATTTTTGCTTGAAAAGGTAAATGTGTAGCTCAATAGATGCCGCTTCATTAATGTTGCTAAATGATATATGTGAACATATCAAATAATAAAACATTTCAAATAATAAAACAAATAAAAAAAATCATTTCGTAAGTCTTTATGTGTCTTATTTTAAATAAAACTTCTATATATATTTAAAACTTCTTCGTATATTTTATTTAATATTTTCAGTTTTAGTTTAATAACGCTTTACTTGATTTTTTTGCAAACGTTAAAGTACGTATTTCTATCGTTGTTTCTTATTTCTAGAAAGATATCCTGACAGATTTTCAACAAACACCTTAACTGAGATGTTTACTTAAATGAAATTTTGGAGATTTGTATGGAGACTGTAGCTTGTCTTAAACTTTGGGTTCTGCAGTGCAATTCCGTAACTTTTTATGACAATTTGGTAGTTACATTGTCAATAATTCAAAAATTAACAACAAAATTCGTTTAAAGTTATTTTATACATTTTTTCGAACGGTACTTTTAGTTTAAAATCGTTAACTTATCTACAGAAATTTTCTGAAGTTCGAGTTGACAAATTTTATCGTTACATTATAAAATTTCAAAGCGAATAAAATTCAAATAAATAACTTTTGTCGGTATCTCTTGTCAAATATTAAAAAAAATACATAATAGCTTTTTCGGTAACTCAACCGACAATTATCGTTCACAAATCGATCGAAATCGTTAAGATAGTTAAGAATTGCACTTCTGAAGCGATATTTTGCCAGGTCGAAATACATATATCAGCCTAGCCAAAAATTTTTGGAAGATAAAAACTCGATATAAATAAACAAAATATTTAATTGTTTCATTGATAAAAGGTTGGTGGAATAAAAATTTAATTTTTACAATTTAAAATTTAATGATATTTTTATCTGTGTAATTGGGAAAAAAATGATGTATGCAGCTTTTCAAATTTAATACTTTTATTTTTATTAAGTCTGTTCCCATTCTTTACCCCGGTAACCCAAATTGGCTAAAAAGGAAGATCTCCTAGGACGGACTATAAAATCTAATGAACCTTGGATGTGTGATAGAGAAGAAAAAAGCAATAAACATTCGGTAAGAAACATACATAGCTGCCACATCTCATTTTTAGTGAGAAAAACTAGGTCTAAAGTTTGTTGGAAACTTTTTTGGTCGGGCACTTTTTATTAAATATTTTTTATTTTTTTTCACCAGATTGATCTTTAAAATACCTTTCTTGGGTATTTGGTAGCAACATAAAGAAACGCTTAACCCGTAAATATGAGATTGGGCAGCTAAAAACAACTAGTTGTTTATTATTTTTTCTCCTCTACAGCATATCCGAGTTTCATTAATATTTAAGGGTCCGCCCCTAGATGCCTTGCTTGTGAGCTGGTTTGGTTTGCCGCGGTAAAGTACAGGAACAAACGTGTTAAAAATAATATACATACAATATCAACTAATACTTGAGCTGCGTGATGTGGTGGTGGTTATTGTTTCAGTAGATGCTGAAAATTCATCAGTTAACGATAATATTGATGGAGCGGATATACCAATTCTACGATGTTTATGCGCCATTAATTGGGATCGCGATAAAACACTGCAATTACAAATTAAACAATGATAATGAGCATGCCTCATATAATAAGGACAATGTGGAATATTATTTGTCTGTAAAATATCCGAGCAATCTGCTGGCGGGTTTTTAAAAGCAATACATTTTGATGACGACGCTGTTTCCTCAGCTAGCGTTGGTATTGGGAATTTTTCAGACGATTTTTCTTTGTGTGTATTAGTTTTCAGCTCTAATGGGGAAATTATACAGTTTTCATTGCTGGCTACTATACGAAATCCCGCTAAACGTATAAATTCCATTTTACTATGCAAACGCCGGTGGGCAACAACTTTATTGGTATCGGCACAGACAAACTCACATTTGAGACAATGAAAATGTGATGATTTCCGAGCACTTAGGAGTCCTCCCTCTCTATATTTATCCGCTGAGTTGTTGTAAGGGCAATTTTCATAGCAACACAACATGGTGGCACGATACTGTTGAAAATCGCTGCCCATTAAGGTGTCCAAGCGTTCATGGCGTGCCGTATGTTGTACAAAACGTGTTTTATCACAAAAGCTGTATTGACAATCCGATCGATTGCAGTGAAAATGCGATTGATGCTGGCGATAGCCACATTTGTCGTAGCCACAATCCTCATTAAATCGAAATCGTAAATAACCAGAAGGTGTACGTTCTCGACCATTATAAAAATGTAAGCCCTGCAATAAACGGGAGCTACTTGCGTGTTGATTGACATCAGACACAGATGTTGCATCAGAAGCAGCAACACTTTTACTTTGGATGGAGGGTTTAATATGAGGAGTCGCAAAAGTCTTAGTAGTTATGGCTTCCAGTTGTGTTTCACTTTCAGAAAATGTGGTTTCTTTATTGACATTTAATTTCTGCTCTTGATTTATTTGTTGCAACTTTAAAAACATATTTAAAAAAACTATTTTTTGTTGTAAATCCTGATCAGTCATATTCATATGTAACGAAGAAGTTGTCTCATTGCCATCAGGTGGCAATGGCGGTGTTAACGTTGGCATTAAAAGTGTTTTAGAATCGGAATGTGAAAACGTTTGAGTCAATAAGGCCATTTGCTGATAAAAAGCAAACAACTGCTGCTGCGGTTCTAAAACATTTACTACTTGCGGTACTGCTGCTGATGTTGTGGCTGTTGAGGAGGAAAATTCTAATGTCGTTGTTTCATTTGGATTTGTGTCTTTAATACTTAAGTCTTGGGGCATATCATTGCAGGTTAATGTGTTTGAATGTTGTGCTAATCCTGTATCACCTTTGTACCCTGCAGAAGTTAAGGGCATGCCCTTTTTCTTAGATGTATCGTGTAACTTTTCCAGAAAAATATCTGCAAATTTTGACACTGTATTTGAGTTTTCAGGATAAAAGGTTCCAGCAGCTCGAACGACTTAAAAAGATAAAAAAAATGCTGTTATATATAGGTTTTTAGAAAAATTAGATTTTTAAATAAAGAGAATTGTAGGTAACATCCACTCAAAATTTAAAATGTTCACTGGGGCTCCAGACAAACGACTAAGGAAAGTAATAGATTATTTTATAATAAGAAAGGTTTGGAAACAAAATCTCCTAAAGAAGGTTATAATTTAAATTCGGATCAATCTTCAATTTATCTGACTTTTTCTTGCAATATACAAATAAATATTCCACAACAAATTTTGGTAAATAAATATACAGATTGGAAGTACTTTAAATATCTTACAAACAACGAAGTTAATACACAAATACATATTCATACTATGGATGATTTGGAAAATTAAGTTAACAAGTTCACTACGCTATTACATTAAATAGCTTAGTGTAGTATGCCAAAATTAAAACAAAAGAAAAAAAATCAAATATCATATCTAAAAAATGTGAGAAGATATTATTACAACTCAAAATCTAAGAAGAGAAAATGAAAAAATTATTAACGATAATTTGAACAGCTACCTTTCCGCTCTAACATACGATAATAAAAAAGATTATTTTCTGTGGAAAGCCACAAAATATATAAAGAGACCAGAAACTCAAGTATATGTACTTAAAAAATGCGCAAAATCATCAAAAATGTATTTAGGATATGACAAATAGTAGTAATAAACAGAAGTCAAAAAGGAAATCAGAATACTAGAAGCTAAAAAAAATACAGGCTATGATCTTATAGTGAGAGACATCCTAAAACATTTACCACATAGAGCTGTAGCTAGATTAACAGGAATTGTTAACGCTGTATTAAAAATAAGTACATGTCGAGTGTATTTAACTGAAATTAAAATGATAGCTAAACTAGGAAGAAATCCAACCGATGTTGGCTCATATCGTCCTATCTCATTACTTCCGTTATTAGGAAAACTATTTGAAGAACTTTTTATTAAGGGGCTAAAAATTGTTACACAAAATAAAAGTATTATACCAAAAAACCAATTTGGATTTTGTGAAAAGCATTCAACAATCGAACAAATCCATAGGGTAACCCCCTCGATAGAAATAGCCTAAAAGAAGAAAAAATACATTCAGCAGTGTTTTTAATTGTCGCAAATGCCTTCAATGGGGCACGGCTTTAGGGTTTACTACATAAGCTAAACTTGCTTTTACCAAACCAGTATTGTCAACTGTTAGAGTCCTACTTAATGGGTAGATATTTTATATTTTGGGACCAATTACAATACTATTATCATGTCAATAATAATGATATCATGTCAACTGGAGAATATATTGAAACCAAATCTAAAAGGTAACAACATGCACTATTAAAAGTTAAGCAGTTGACTACTAAGTGGCATATTAAACTGAACAGCTCAAAGTCGATCCATGTAAACTTCACAAATAAAGTAATCAACTACAAACCACTGTACATAAATAAAATACAAATACTATATTCATACAGCAAAATATGAAGGCATAACCGTTGACGCAAAACTTCAGTGGAAATAACACGTAAAGAAGAAAAGAGAACTACACTTAAAACTTAGAAAATTGAAAAAAAAATTTGAAAAAAAACAATCTCCACAATAAACTAATGCTCTACCAATAAATTTTAAAACTAATCTGGAGTAATGTAATCTCAATTTGGTTTTGCGCAAAAAACAACGTTATTAATATATTTCTTCGTTTTCAGAATAACGCTTTGAGAACCATCCTAAACGCCCCTTGGTACGCTAGAAATACATCGAGATCTGAAAATTAACACTGTAACAAATTAACTAAGAATAAAAGTAGAATATCATAAAAATAAGGTATTTTTTCCACATAACGTCGGAATTACCAACCTTACTGAAGCGACTAAACTGTTTCAAAACTCACGACCTAATAAGGCGATTCAACCAAAAAATTCGTACTAACTGCTAGTTAGTCTGACTTTGACTAGTTGTAGTTATAAATGTAAAGTGTATTCAAAAGAATGTTATTTTAATTAAAAAACACATCCACTCAAAAAAAACGTAATTAAACCTCTAACTGATAAGACTAATACTTTGATAAACAAAACTTAATTTACTAATAAATCATTACTTTGCTCCAAGGACTAACTGAATTTAATCGAGATACCTTTAAAGGACATCGGCCTCAAAGTGTACAATTAAGACTATATAAGTTAACCTTTTAAACAATTTTTTAAGCTATCAAAATTAGTGTCTCAATCGTATGAATACTCAAGCCCCTTTAAAATCTTAAAATATCGGAAAGTGTTATACTTTACTTAACCTCCTAATACACAGTAGCATTTTTTAAACTGTAGTTATTTGTCGGTCATTTATAATATTGTTACAGAATATATATATATATATATATATATATATATATATATATATATATATATATATATATATATATATATATATATATATATATATACGACCACCCAGAGGTATGTTTTCAGTTTGAGATAGAACGTTAATAATTTAGTAATTTGTGTAATTTCATAAAGTTTCTTTGTGTAACGGTTTTAAAAGGTAAAATCGTAAAAATATTTATTTATTTATTTATTTCATAAATAATTTACCTGTAACATTTTCTGTTGTCCCACATAAATTTTGCTTATGAGGTATTGGTGTTGAATTTGCTGAGATTGATTTATGTGTTAAGCATGTCTGAACTTCGGGTGTATCCAAAAACAAGGAAGTTGTGCAATTTATGTCCACCTAGATTTTTCAGAAAGATTAAAAAATGTTAAAAAAAATATAAAGGTCCCATGGATCGAAATGGATTTTTTCCCGAACATCGGTTAAAATACAAATTCTGTTGAAGTGAAACTTGTACATTGTATAATAATTGGGCTGCAGGTTTCAAAATTGATACCCAGAATCGCATTATTTTATTTTTGTTGATATGAAGCCGTTTATATAAATTATTTAATATAATCCATATGTAATAACACATGTGTATATAAAATATTATTAATCAAAATTTTAATAAAACACTATATATTATACATAACATTATATAAGGCATATAAAATTATAATTAGACCATATCGGAAAAAATTAAATAAATAAGTGTTATAAACTTTCATTTTCACATTCGTATTTATTTTTAATTTGCTATTTAAATAACATATGTTCGCAAAAAGAGAAACTTCAACAGAAAATCGCCGTTAATCTCTATTCTCCTGAATTCAGAAATCGTGCGAATATTTTAACGAAAATTGGACTAGCCAAATAATATTGTATTACCCTACCACGCCCCCTAACGGAGATACTTGCCACCAAAGTCAAAATGTTAACCGCCTGAAATTTTTCAACGGATCCAGATTTTTTTTAAGATTAAATTTTGAATTTGCTTTGTAAATTCTAATCCGCATCTCTGGAATAATAATTTAAAATTTTTTGATTTGTGGTTGTAGCCAAACTTTTATATTATTTATGCTTTTTACTGTGCTGTTGGCGATTTGAATATATCGATTCTTGAAGTAGTGTCATCAAATTGCAATAGGGATTAACTGTTTGCTTCTTCAGATCTTTCAGAGCTATAATGATTCTGCATTTTCGTTCATTGAGCGATTACGAGGGCAGTTCGACATGTTCTTAGCCTAACAATGAAAAACGAGAGTAATATTTTAAAAATATGTTTATTATTCAATATAATCTCCTGAAACTTCAATTCACTTTGCCAAACACTTTTCTATCCCTTGATTAAAATAATTTTCCTGAAGCTTTGCAAAATAATCATTTGCAGCTGCAAATGCATCTTCATTTCAGAAAAACGCTTACCGCTAGGATTATTTAAATTTGGTAAGGAGTAGAAGTCACAGGGAGCTAAATAAGGTCGGTGGTTAAACAATTCTTAATTCAATTCCTTAAATTTTGCCATTGCTAAAACACTCTTGTGTGCTGGTGCGTTGACTTGATGAAAAATAATTTTTTTGTGTTGTAAACCAATTAATTTTTCTCGAATTTTCACATTCAATTGATCCAAGGAGTTACAATAATATTCTCTATTTTTTTTTATTTTTTTTTGAAGACAGTCGATCAATAAAATATATTTGTAATCCCAGAAAACCGTTGCCATAACATTTCCAGCCGATTGCATTGTTTTGCCTTCTTTGGTGCATTTCCACCACATTCAGTCCATTGTTGTTGATTGTTCTTTTGCCTCTTGGGTGTAGTGATTCATGTTTCATCAACAGTTATGAAACGAGGCTTGAAATCCATTTATTTCGCTTAAATCTATCCAAACAAACTTGAGAAATTTTCATTTCAATTCGGTTTTGATCAACTGTTACCAAATGCGGCACCTATCTTGCAGAAAGCTTTTTCATCTGTAATTCTTGATGTAAAATAAAATGGACTCAATCATTTGAGATGGCTACGGCATTGTCTATTTAACATACTTTCACTGGTCAATTTAATACCATTTAATATACCTTAGCTATGATTTCTGCTATTGTTGCAGTTTTTGGACGTCGATTTCGTGGTACATCTTTAATGCTTGTACGACCACGTTTAAATTCAGCAAACCAATTTTTTTACTGTTGCATATGAAGGAACACTTTCACCTAACACATTCACCATATTATTATGCATTTATTGTCCCGATAAACCTTTCCTATGTAAATATTTAATTACATCATGAATTTCTAATTTTTCCATTCCTTTATAAAAAAATCACTAAAGTGTATTTTTTGAACAGCTATTAATATACGAACGGGTTGCCAGATCGAAATGATATTTAACATGTGTTCATATGACAGATGGAAGTTTCTAATACACTTAACTTTCTCTGCGTCAGGCTAGGATTTCCTATTTCAGCGTTTCCAGGGAGGTTTTGACCAGTTTGCAACATGTAGTGGAACGTTGTGATGCTTCAAAATCATTTTGCCGTGCCTTGCTTAGTATTCCCGCCATTTTTGCTTAGTGTGAGGTTCAAACGCCTGAGTTGAGTCCGATAGCGTTCCTCCGTGATCGTTTCATTTAGTTTGACCAGATCGTGTTCATGCTTTTAAATCAATCCAATGGCATTAAGGCGGTTATTGACTGTCAACTCCTGAAGCATTTGGCATTCGTCCACATAGAGCAATGATTCCGATTCCTCGTCTTCAAACTTTTTGGGTTGACCCGGGAGTTCCTTGTCTTCGAGCTCAAAATCACCACTTTTAATGCGACCAATTTTCCACTAAGACTCGATGACCCTCGGCCGCAATTTGAAGTAATGAAAAAATCTGATTTTGAGATTTGGAGCTTTTAAATTAAGACAGAAAGCACCTTTTTGTAAAAAATAAGACCAAAATAAAAATGTTATTTGGTGTATAGTTTAAAAGTTAAGGCTGAATTTTTAAGGATACTTTAGTGAAATTTTAAAATTTCTGTCAATTATCAAGAACATTATTTGAAACCCGAAAGGATCCCGATTTCTTCAACTCTCATTTCATTGACATCGAAGATGACACATGCGAAAATGATAGTTTTCTGTGCGGTTTGATATGGATCATCCTAACAATTACGTTGCGAAATGTATTTTTTATTAAATTTGTATTGTTTTTATGTACACTTATTTTCATGGCCAGTATTGGTAAAACATTTAAAACAAAATAATAAATTCTAGTAAATATTTTTAAATTAACATTTAGGCATTTAATTTTTCTCGATAGGTTAACTTTCACTTAACTACGGAAAACTAACCAATGCATTAGCATTTATCGGAAATTTAACCATATTAATATCTTATCAATATTTTTGCTCTGTGTGTTTAACCTTAGTAATACAATAATATATAACAACAATTTTTTTTTTTGAAAACGTTAAAATTAAAACTTTTTAGCGCTGTTTTTTGTGTCTTTCTGTTCATAAAAAATAATACACTAGACCACGTCGATTCTATAAGATTCGCGGTCGTAAAAGGTATAAAATGATAGTGCCTTTGGCATACTACCCGAGGTGATATAATTAAAACCATTTGGTAAGTACGCAGACTGGAAACAGCTGATTAAATCAAAATGGCGACTAGAAAATGAGTTAAAGGAAAATATGTACCATACAATTTATATGAAGTTTATTTTTTCTATCTCATCTGCAAATCACTGCAATGTCAAAATAACCATACGGTTCGAGAATTCTTGTTTGACATATGTCATTGGTAAGTATTTATAATGAAAGTGTAATCCACTTTGAACATTTTTTTTTAAGAGAAGCAACACTCAGGAAATTCTTCCTACTTTCTTTGGAAAGGGGATAGAGGAGAGATGAAAGTTGGTGATAGATGAAAGACTTCAAATATTTTGTTAGTGTTTCGTACGGAGCCAGACAACCGCGGTATAATTTGCGTATAAAATGTGAAGAATAAAATACATACATATTTATTAAAATTAAAATAATCAAAGTGAGTAGAAAAAAATAAAAGCCGTGTATGATTTAGTATCCTTTTGTAATAGTGAGTCAAAAATACGGGTTGTCGTTATGAAATAAATGATGTTTGACACTTGATTACTTTCGAGGTTTCTTCCGAAATTTTACAAATTTTTAAAACATGAATGGTTAAAATACAAATAAATCCTATTTCATAACTAGATTTTCGGAAAATCTAGTTTTATAATTATGTTTGCAAATCCTAGTGTAATAAAAATGTTATTATTATTTTTCTGAACTCTTAGTTACTTAATTCTAAATCATGGTAAGTTATTGTTATTAAATTTAAAATAATTTTTTAGAATGTCTCTAAGAATTAAATTTCATAGACAAATAAATTTAAATAAGTAAATAAATAATAAATATTGTGCAATTGAAATATTTTTTTTTTCACAAATATTTTCTTGCTAAAACCAACTAGTTTTAATTTTAAAGCAGACTTTAGCTATTAAAGTTTACTTTCACTTCTCTATAGTAGTCCTAAATTTTACTTTTAAGAAAAGTGTACTTTAGAATAATAAATAAGAAATAAACAGTGAATCACGAAATTTCGTGTCACATGCCCACCTCTACTTTAGAACTCCTAAAGTATACTTTATTTTTAACTATAATAAGGCGCCAATAAAATAAATAAAAATTATAAATAAAATAAATTTTGCGAAAAGGTTTGTTGAAAATTTAATAAGATTTTGAAATTGAAGTAAGGAATTGCACATGTTTTCAAAGGTCTAACCGTGTTCGGTATAAACGAGAATTAAAAGTAAAATTATTTTAATTAACACAATAGATTTATTGACAGCTACAAATTCTAAATAAATATATACTACATATTTTTGTAATTTCATTGTTAGGCATGTTTTCTTTGTACACTTAAGCTAGCAAGTTATTTCATTTATATGGAGAATTAAGCGAGTACTAAGCGACTAGTTCTTAACTCGCTTAATTTTTCATATAAATGAAATAACTTGCTAGCTTAAGTGTACAAAGAAAAAATGCCTATTATCTGTGGATTGAATACTTTTTAAAAATGTTCTTAAAAAAATTAAACAAAAATCATATTTTATTTACTCACCTCTTTGCAAGTAACAATCTCTTTTCCGGTTTCTTTTGAATTTTTTAAAACTACAATCTTTTCATTATCGGCATAGTCATCCAAATCATAATCTTCAAATCCTATTGGTATATTAGCATCATTAATTCCTTTTGAAACAATTTTGCTGCTGGCAACTCTACTAAATGTTGAATTATTATTCACCTTCTCGTATGAACGTTTACGTTGTGTTGCATTAATATGGTGGGATTTATGTCTAGAACATTCCTTTGGATTATTGTCATCATTTTCACAATCCCTCAACGTTTCTAAAAAATGATTAGCACAATTTTCTGATGCAGTTTCATTTGTACCATGTTTTTTCAATTTAAAGCTAGTAAATATTGCTTGTGGTTTCTGATGTGTCTGAAATACATGAAGATATAACATAATCGGGACTAATGCATTATTTGAAGCAGTGGATATCGGCACTAAATAAATACTAATTTCCTGCACAACAAGAAAAACTCTTTTAATTATAGTAACCATTAAATTTGTATACTGGATAAATATTCACCCCGATTATTTTTTTAAAGACAAGCAACACTCGGGAAATTCTTCCTACTAATGAGTGTTGCTTTCTTTTAAAAGGGAATAGAAAAGAGATGAAAGGTAGTGAAAGATGTAGGGCTTCAAATACGGCAACACTGTATTTGCGCGAGATGATAATTCATGGAACAGTTATTTTCCGCCAACTGATGAAGAGTTGGCGGAATTGTTGAAGCTTCTTAAGTTTTGTTTTGTTCTTTCACTTCGGTGGGGTTAAGTGATATTCCGTCGTTGGTAATCGAAACCACAACCTTCTGTGTAGCAGTCCAACACGCTAACTATTATAGCCTTTTTCCACTGAACTACATCTTTCACCAATTTGCAAAGATGTTAACATCATCCCACAAGAATTATACAGGCCAAAAAATTATACATCTTTCTACATCTACAAGAGATGATCCTTTCTGATTTTGTTCCATCTTACATCTTTCGTTATTTTAAGTGTCATCACTAAAAAAAAACGACAAAAAATCGATTTTCTTTCTGCCATTACTAGCAAACTGACATTGCAGAAAATAAACAAAAAAAAATTGATTCAGCAAAGGAAAATGAGCGGCACATGTAAGAATTTCATACTTATGTCTACCAAAAATTCTTCTTCATCATCATCTTCCAGAATGGCCTTTAATATTTCAATGTACTGCATTAAAATTCGGGTTTGTTCTTGCAAAGCAATCCATTTTTTATTTTCTTTTATTTTTTTGACATAATAGCAGATAAAATAACAGATGAAAGATGTTCCCAATGTAAACACATGCTTCACGTTTTCAACATCTTCCATGCGTTTTACAAAGATGTTGTTCAGTGTAAAAAGCCTATTATGTTGTAGGGGCGGTTCGTTATATCTCAACAAACTTGTGTACTAACATTATTTACTGCACATTTAATTCAACAGTTCTGAAAATTATGAGATTTTATTAGTAAATTGTAGAAAAAAATTGATAAGAGCCAGCAAGATAGAATGCAAGTGTTTTCGGTGCTCGCTGCAAAATTATCCTCAGTATTCATGATTTCCTTCTTATATTGAGTGTTGAAAACAAATAAGAAAACCCACACAAAATTAGACTAACATTATCGAAAATTATCAAATTTGTATTTATCCTCTAATATTACAGTTTTTGAACTGTAATTCTTAAAGTATTTAATAAACAAAGATTAAATGACAAATGTTTGTTATAATGAAATTTAAATCTACAACATAAATCCATGTTTATAGTTAATGATTAGCAATGTTTTCAATTATAATTTTTCACTCTTTCATTTATTTAACAAATCAACAATACCACAGGACACACAGTGGCAACACGAAAAACGGCGCTAATGATTTCTTTACGGACATTTTTGGAAACTTCTATAGGGTCCGCCAAATAACTTTTTTTTTTGAAAATGCTAAATAAAAAAACTACTGAATATTTTCTCAAATTTCTTTTTTTATTTGAAAGTACAATCTTTCCGGTTAACAATGCAAAATAATTTCATTCAAATGGCTTACTCGGCTGGCCATGCAGTAGCCTACACGATCGGTCAAATTTTTAAGCACATTATCGATGTGTGCAGCTGTATTTCACCAATGGCTTCACGAATATTGTCCTTTAAAGCGTCAATTGTCTCTGGCTTGTCGGCGTAACACTTATCTTTGACGGCACCCCACAAATAATAATCCAACGGTGTCAAATCGCAGCTCCGAGGTGGCCAAACGACATTAGCTCTGCGGCTGATAATGCGATCTTCAAAAACAGGGCGCAAAACATCGAGTGTAGCTTCGGCTGTGTTGAAACCAAATTGTTGCCAATATCCTCCTCTTCAATTTTTGTGAACAAAAATTCGTTCAACATGGCTCGATAACGATCGCCATTGACTGTAACGGCCACTCCTTGCTCATTTTCGAAGAAAAATGGTTCAATTATGCCTCTGGACCAAAATCCGCACCAAACAGTGACTCGTTTTGGGTGCATCGGCTTTTCAATGTATGCGTGCGGGTTTTCTGTGCCCCAAATGCGACAATTTTGCTTGTTTACATACCCGCCAAGATTAAAATGAGCTTCATCTCAAAAGATGACATTCTGCAACATTACCATGATTTTCAAAGTAATGTCGCAATATTTCCCAGCGTTGTTCAAGCGTATACACAACCATATTCGTTCAGCGGAAGGATAAAACTAATTATCTGTCAAATTAGACATGAGCTAAGTGTTGCCATCCACGAAATAAGCACTAGTTGAAAAAAAAACGTTAGATGGCGGACCCTATATTTCAGCAACTCAGATACTTCTATAAAGGCAACTAATCTAAAGGCTTCATTACTCGAGCTTAGAAGTAACGTTTCGTAAACGTAAACGTGGAATTTCTATATGATAACTTACTCAACCTAACTGTGTCAATGTTTAGACAATTACAAAAAAGTAAAAAAACAGTAATTAAAAATATGTATTTACAATACATATTCCTTCGTAATGAATGTCCAAAATATGTAACATGGATTTTTTTGTTATAAATTATTCATTGTTTATTCAAAACGTTCTTTTTTTAATAAAAACTAATTTTCTTCTTTTCTGCTTCTATTTTTTTTTTAATATTTTTACATTAACAAAAACTTATCAGCCACGTAAAAACGGAAAGAAATCTATTTTGAACAGAATATACCACAACGTTACGAATCGTACACGTTCGAGTACTCATTTCTACTTTCCTTTCATAAAGTTAACGGATCAGCTGATTCCGCACATTTAAGTTTTAGTCAGAGTAATTTGGGCTTAAGAACAATAGTGTGAAAGACACAACGGCATTACAAATTATTCTGTTTCTCTTCCTTGCCGTCTAATTTTGCAATTCTTCAGCTTATCATTGGTTTGGCCAACAGACCATTTTTGATATACTAGCGTTAAGGCTGGATTAGCCAGGCGTAAACGTATCTCTCTATAGCAAATTTAATGAGTTAAAAAATAATATAATACATCGTGTTGTGTTTTTGTATCATTGTTATGCATTGAACATATACAAAACATAAATACTTAACGAAAATCTGTTTTGAGTTGATTTTCGTTGTGAATTTACGTTTTGTATATGTATTGTATATGTTCAATGCATATACAATATAAATATCCTCTTTTGATTCCGTAGGCTTTTACTCATTATCTCGCATCATATCTGAGATATATGCACATATAATAACGACTTTGATCTAAAATTAAAAATGAAAACCTTTTTCATTGTTTTTCTCTTTAGCATTTGGGCAAACTAATATTAAGCTGACGATTATTAAAATGTTTTTTGTGAGTGGCTTTGCTTGCGTATACATTTCACATAACATACATATAAATGTGAAACTTTGTTGTCTTTTTGCATTTTTGTGAGTTTCCAACTGAAATTGTTTACGACTGAAATTGTTTGATTTAACTGAATATTGACTTTTTATATTTTTTCAAACTTTTTTCATATTTTTTTTAACAACTATTCGTTATATCGAGTACATATTTTCAGAAATATTCGTTATATTTATAAGGTAGTCAACGCAAATAATTTGGTCGTTCGTTAAATCGAGTTTTCATTATAGCCAGTATTTGTTATACAAGGCTTTGTCTGTACTTCGAAATTGAATGCAATACTTTTTTATATACAGTTATATAAATCGCAAAAAAATCTTGTGAAATGTTCTTGTGTTGGTCAACATCGAGCTTTGGGATTTTACTAGGATGATTTTGGTTTGTAACATATTAATTAAAACTAACATGAGGACACGATTTTAAGTACTGAAACACTTTTTATATGTTTGTAAAAGTACGGAAATCCGCATCGAAAATATTGAGAAAGTGATGCTGTCAACGCGCACTAGATCAAAGCTGCGCTCTAAAATTTCTATTTTAATATTCATCATTACCAGTTTAATTTGTTAAAATATATTCTGTAGGGTGAATTTTTCTAAAATAGCCTAGACTCTTAACCAAAGAAATTTGTATATTAAAATTTAAGCATTGGTTAGAAGAAATACTTTGTTAAAATTTAGATAAGTTATTACAAAGATATGTTTACTAGTGGTTAATGCCAGTATAGGCCTTAACCAGGGTATAAATTGAGATAAGTTAACGGGCCAGTATCTCAGACATTTTAAATATTATATAATATGTATTTTTAAGACTAAGCAATCATTTGTATTAAATTTTAATAAAGAAAAATATTACAATGTTGAAATAAAAATAAATTGTAATTTTAAATAGAAAATAAATATTAAAAATTAAAAATTAAACAATCTGTAATCTTTTAAATTGATTTATGACTGCCAATACACGGAATTCGTTTTTGAGACTATGTGTTTAACAAAAAACATTCTAGAGACAAAAAAACATTCTCGAGGAGGACAGATATGTATAATAATATTATATATTGGAAAATATCAGAAAAGCCCAACCTTTGGCCCCACAAATCGTATTAAAATAAAAATACGGAGGTCAAAATTTGAGGTTCTCTTATAATTTATTTTGCCAATTAAGCTAAATTCAGATTGTTCACAAAGATATCAAACATATGTGAGTGATAAATGAATGTGAATTGACAATTATGAAAATTGCCCCCTGGTTATTTTACGGCCGTAATCCAAACAACAACAATTCACAAATAATTTTAAGGAGATTGCTATTGTAAAACAAGTCGTTTTAACCACCTTCAACTGTATTTGTATAAAAATTAATATTTCCAGCACGCATTTTAATTTTATAAACAAACACAAATTGGTGAAGCTGATATACCGTGCGCCGCTACCGTGTCTAACATGTTAATTCTTCCAATCATTCTTTGTTGTTGTTATTACTTTTGTAGTGTTATTGTCATTTCATATTTGTCTTTTTGATTTAATGTCATTTTTTTATATTAACAATTGTAGTACGAGCATTTTAATATTGATGTCGATTTTTTTACACTAAGGTTTTATTACCATAAAAATATTAATATGCCCATGTACTTATACATATGTATGTAGGAATTTATATTTTTACGCAAATTACATTGGCACAATTCATTTTCAAATACCCTAATGAAAATTCACGTACATAGCCAGAACGCATTACGCACCTATACAAAATGAGAAACTTATCGCTGCGGTTTGAACCTTAACGCAAGTTTACACCACGCTCGAAATCCAATTTAAACTAGATTTGTTACGTAGTGTAAACGCAACCTTAATATTTTTTTGTAATAGATTTTGACCTACCGATTCTAAATTTTTGCATCATCTCTCAATTGTGTTCTCACATCGCGATAACTTTTTTAAATTTTGTTTTTTTTTTTTAAATAGAAAAAAATATATTGGATCTTGAATTTTTTAATAATGAGCATTTCACGCAAGATGCTGCCCCTAGTAAAGGGTGAACCACACCTAATCGTCAATTTGAACCATGGAAAGATACACAATCGAGCAATGCGTAAAAGTTATTCAGGCATATTATGAAAATGGGCGTTCAAATCAAAATGCATTTCGTGCACTTGGTGATTTTTTTTGGTCAGCATAATCGACCAAATGTGTCCACAATCGGGTGAATTGTGGGCAAATTTCAGCAAACCGGGTCTGTGAAAACACCTGTGCATGCTCGCCCTGTTCGTTCTGCGGAAAACATTGCTGTTGTTCGCGATAGTGTGTCATGAGGTCGGCCAAGCATTTATCGTAAATGGTGTTCGCTAGCGCGAAATGATAAAGAACTTATTGTGGCCAGGAATTGAGGATATAACCCTGGACGATATGTGGTTTCAACAGGACGGTGCCACTTGCCACACAGTTAACGAAACAATGGCCGCCAAGATCATGTGATTTGACACCGTTGGACTTCTTTCTTTGGGGTTATTTGAAAGAAAAGGTGTACGTCGATAAGCCAGCAAAAATTCAAGAGCTAAAGGATGAGATAATTCGGAACATTAACGGCATAGAACCTCAATTATGCCTCAGCGTCATCGAAAATTTGACAATAATATCCTAAATAATTTGTGTTTTATTCAAAATCAACATCGGCTCTTAAAATTTAACCACCCTTTATATGAACATACACAAATATTCAGTTTGTGTCAACAAACCTAAATATTGCCTCGAACATGACGAATTTCATACCAGTCTTTATTACTTTAACATGAAAAAAGTGCGGCCGAGGGTCATCGAATTTTAATGCAAGTTTACGAAGAGTATGTTTTATCAGAACAATTGCCTCGGAGGTGGTTTGGTAACTTTAAAAGAAGTGATTTTGGGCTCGAAGACAAGGAACGGCCGGGTCACCCCAAAAAGTCTGAAGACGAATGCCAAACGCTTCAGGAGTTGCCAGAACCATTGGGAGTTGATGAGTCGACAGTCATGGAATTGATTCAAAAACAAGGAAAATGGGTGTCATACGAGTTGAAGCCATGCGATTTGATTGGAAAACTATTGTTGTTGTGATGTAGGGTATAAATAGTGTCAACATATTTGACGATTGGAGTTTTATTGCCTTTTCTAGATTATCAAAAAATCTATACGTACACATTTACTTATCCATAGATATCGAACGAATGACCATAAAAAATATCAACTATTTTTAAATTATTTTTAATAAAGAAATTTGTTTAACGTTTTGTAATGACTTTTTTAAAGTAAAAGGAAATTGAAGAGTAAAAAAATACCTTTTCGTGCACACTTATTGACAAATATGGTTGCCACAATAATTATTTTTGTATATTTTGTTACATGATTATTGTATATGGAATTTGAAATGGTAAATTATTAAAAATTATGGAAATTGTTTTATTATTAAATTGCGAGGTTAAAATAGGACAAGAATTAAATTGTTCCTTGATTTGTTACCTACACCACAAACTAGACACAAATAGAAATTTTAAAGTTTGACACCTCTGGGAAATTTTGTTCTAAATACTTGGCAACTTTTCTGTGACCTTGGGTCAGAATGAAACAAATACATGAGATTTTGTTCTTTATTTTTGCCATCACTGTCACATGTCCAAATTTCATCGGTTGTTGACACCGAAGATTACCTCGCATGCCAGTCAAATTAACTCGTACGTTTATAATCGGACTTCTAAGTTTTTCTTTACTTACATATAGAGTATTCAAAAACCGAAACCGAAAACCGGTCGACCGGTTTCTTTTGTTTTTTAAACCGATCGGTTTCGAATATTTTGTAAATTCGAAGAAAACCGAAAACCGGTCTTTTTTGTTCGGTTAACCGGTTTTTTTAATTACATCACCAACTGGGTTACTTGGTCTCTTTTATTTTTTCCGAACACTTATAATCGTTTGGTTATAAATATTTAGATGTAAGTCTGATAGATTCCGATGATATTCCAAATTCAAATAGTTTAATTTCTGATCTAAATAACACAATAAACAATATTCAAAATCCTAAAAAAGAGACTGCACAAAATCAGTGTGTGAAAATGAAGTTTTGAGAAAAATGCATTTAAAGTTTCATAACGCATTATCACTGTGAACACATCTTCAGTTGGGAGATGCGATTTGGTATGGTTAGTTATGATTGGGTGCCGACTTTGGTGACGTCATGCCTATGTGGTGACGTATTTTTTCGCTTTTAGAGTGACAATTTTAAAACAATTTAAAACCAAAAAATCAAAATAGTAAATTTTAATGCTTTTCTCATTTTTATCGACTTTCCCAAGTTCGTTTTGTACGTTTTTATGGGGTAAATTAATTTTTATCAGAAATCTAATTCATTTCACCTTATTAGGTACCAGAATCCACTCTTAAGTCCAAACCTGTTTTTTGACACACTAGGTCCCTTTTCTCGGAGAAGGTCACATATGATGATTTCATATATCTTGAAAAATGCGGCAAAAGAACTGAAAAGTTGGACAATTTATATAATTGTCTTTTGACTATTTGTCCAACATCTACTATTAGTGAAAGAGTATTTTCCACCTCTAGCTGTATCAAAAGCAAACAAAAAATCGTCTTAAAACGTAACATTTAAATTGCATATTATTTCTAAAATATTATTTTAGAAGTGAAAAATAGATTTTCTTTTAACATATTTAAAATGTAATATTAAAAAAATTTATTTAATGCCAAACGATCAAATTACTAACGTACCTAGTTTTACCCAATTTACAAACTTAATCTCTATTCATTTGATATGAATATAGTTTTATAATATTAATTTTTAAAATATTATATTACAAAATATTAAAACCAATTATTAAAATGTTGAAATGAATACAATAAAAAAATATTATAAAATATTTTTTTTTTCAAAGAATGTATTTTTTTTTATTTTTATTACTTTTTATATTAAATTTCTTTTTTTTTGTTTGTAATTAAAACAATTAACGAATTATATAAGCCTATTATTCAAATAAAAAAACCGAAAAAACCAGTTGACCGGTTTTTTCTGCAAAACCGAAACCGGTTTTTTTAAAATTCGATTTTTCGAAGAAAACCGAAACCGGTTTTTCCAAAAGGCCGGTTTTTTGAATACTCTACTTACATTCTTATATACTTCGACGAAGCGGTTTTTTGGCGGTCGTCCACGTTTGCGATTAAAAAATCCATCTATTGACGTTATTTGTAGATGCGCCCGCCCTGCTAATGATATTGAACATGTATTCTCATCTAGGAACTCTTCACCATGTTGTATTGAAGATGTTGTTGACAAACGTTTGCTGTGATGCTGTGTTTGCTGTTCAAACATATTCTCAAGATGTTTTTCAATTTTTACCAAATCTTCCTTATCATGTGGTAAATGCTTATTACAGTTTGTAAAATCTTCAGCTTTTATGAGTTTTGACGTACTTTGTACTTTGTTTCCTTTGACTTTCTTTTCTTTTTTTTGTACATCTGATAAATTAAATGCTAAATTCTTATAATCATAATCTTTATTAATTATATCATCATCAGATATTTTGTCTTTTTTATATTTTTGGAATGTTGGTGATAAACTCATTGTTTGTATCTGAAACGGAAAAGTTTTGAATAAATATGAATTTTAAAACAATTTTTTAAGGTCTCATCCGAATCGGAAATCATTCTTATATATTGCATTTATATGAAATCCTAAAATATGTGATATTAAATACCCAATAAGAGAGTCATCATTCGAAACAAAATTAATTAGAGCCAGGCAAAAGATAACGAAAATATTTTTCATAGAATGGTAGAAAAATAAGGACTTCTTAAAATTGGGTTAGTTAAAAGTTTAAAAGTCAGAAAAATTTTCAAATTAGGAAAACTTACATAGGAGTCAATCCA
This sequence comes from Eustalomyia histrio, assembly GCA_949748255.1. Classification (NCBI taxonomy): domain Eukaryota; kingdom Metazoa; phylum Arthropoda; class Insecta; order Diptera; family Anthomyiidae; genus Eustalomyia; species Eustalomyia histrio. Next base: position 10,844,971 of record OX456528.1, read on the forward strand.
TGTCAACTCAATCAGAAAAAGGGCATTTTCGGATTTACCATCTCTGATTTAAATGAAATTAGTAGTACTGAAATTCACCATAACTGTTATACTCGATAAGAAATCAACGAAACACAATTTTCCGAAATATGACGTCATGGAAATTGAAAAAAAAAACTTAAAAAATTTACTAAGGTATCGTTACCAAATCGACTATAACTTTAAAACCGTAAAAGACACAAAATTCGTCATGGTATTATTTTTTAGGTAAGCTCTTTAAAATAATATGCATATCAATTTGTTCACTGGAAGGTTTTAAGGTCATTTTTTGGGGTCAAGAGTTCAAATCCATTTTTCTCAAAATGCTCTTTTGTTTTTTCTTAAAAAATATATGTTCAATATTGAACCTTTATCTACATTGGTGTGAACAAATTAAGGTGGACACTCGATTCTTTTCTGAGTTATAGCTATGATCTAAAAAGCTTAATGAATTCATCAATTCCGCAAACTCTTCCGCAGATGGCAGGCAACAACTGTTCTATGATTTATCATCTCGCTTAATTACAGTGTTGCCATATTTGAAGCTTTTCATGTTTCCCCACCTTTCAACTCTTCTCTATCCCTTTCCAAATTAAGCAATACATACATTATTTAGTAGTAAGAATTTCCTAATAGTTGCTTCTCTTTAAAAAAAATTATCTTTATCTCTTTAATATCTTCTTGAAATGTAAAATCGTTTAACAAAAGCACTTAGCGATTTTTGGAAGTCACTTTTGACGTTTTTTTAGCGTTTTTTAGAAATGCATTTCTTCGAAAAATTTTGCGATTTATCGCGATTTTTTTGTCTGATTCAACAATATTTTTTTGAAAAAAAGTTGACGATTTCCTTTTCATAGCACACTAAACATACACACAGAAGAAAATCATTGTAAAATCAATTAAAACAGTATTAATTTAACATTTTTTAATAATGTATTTGCTTCATTATCGTTTCTTGTTAATTCAAGATGATTTTACATTAAAATAAAAATTAATTTTTTTTCAATTAAAAACAACTGGAAATCATGTAAAATTAACATTTTTATTTCAGTAAAATTTAAGGGATTATCATGTAAAAATTATATTTGCGTCCTGTAAAATCAACAGTACAAAAAGTAAAAATAACTTGAATTTCATGTTAAATCAACACGAATACAATTTTAAATTTACTATTAAATCATTTAGAATTAAAATGGTGGCCATATTAAAATAACATGAAAACCTGTTGAATTAACATGAAATTTCATGTTAATTTTAAATGATTTCTATATTAAAATAAAACAATATTTGTTCAATAAAAAAATGATATTTTATTTATTTGTTTGTTTATACATAAATATTATTTTTTAAATAAGTATAACATAAATGAAATAAAATTTACAAAAATTTATTTCTTAAATATATTTTACCATTATTAATTGGAAAAAGATGTAAAGGTGGACTTGTAAATTCATGGAGTTCTTTTAAAATTATTTCATCCTTTAATTTTCCTACTACATATGATTGGAAATGGTCATCAAAGTTGCGAGTTTCAACTTCATGACATAGAACATATATTTTAGAATTCACTTTTACAATATAGAAAATTTTGTACAAACTTAAATATTCTCTTTTAATTGTTACATAACCATTTTTTTTATAAACTCTCCCTGAGAAAATAATTTTATCATAAAATACAACATTATCAAAATTAATTTTTAAATCGGCAAACACATATCTTAATTCATAAATGGGTGCAATTTTATTAATATCATTTAATATAAGGCTTTCTGGAATTCCATTTTCATAATTTACAAAAAATTGAGCAAACTTTAGTCCTGCTTTTTTACAAAGTGTTAAAGGTACATTTACTCTAGAGTTCATATTATTACAATATCTTTTTGTGTCCTTATGTTTTGCCTCAAATCTTAGACTCCAAGAAAACTTTGGTGGTCCACATTTTTTTATAAAAGTAACATAGTGCATTAAAAAATGAGCTTTAGGTTTGAGTGGTCCATATAGTTCAAAATATATTAGATTATGCTCGCAGACTGCAGATTTAAGCATATCTAAATCCCTATCTGTATATTCACTTTTTAATAGACAGTCCATAATTTTTACAAGAGAAATTAAGAGCTTCCAATGAGGATTAGTTTCTGGAACTAAATCCCCAATTATAAGAAGTATGAAATCTGTTAACGTCCATAATTCCCGAGCACTCATTTTTAAGCTAAATGTTTCAAGTTCTTTCTGTGATATATCAGGGCCTATATTTCCTGACTCGTTTTCTCCATATGGAAACAATCTTTTGCGACTATTGAAAACTTCTAAAGAAAATGTTTTAGAGTTGTTTAGCGACTTTATTGCATTACAAATGTCATATATGCAAACCCCTTCAAAAAGATCGTGCATTAGATCTAGCGATATATTTTTGCCTGTTTCTCTAAAATTGTCGATTAAAAGGTCAGCATTATAATTTTCTGGATTTCTGAGTGAATTTTCTATTTCAGTATTATCTTTTCGCATATCACAGCGCTCGCTTTTCGCAAAAAAGTCCTTTGCCACTTATCTTTAACTTCATCCCAGTTACAAAACTCCCTTGAGAGAGAAGCTTTTAAGGCAAGTAAAACTGGTTCATCAAATTCAGAACAAACTTTATGTGAAATCAAATCTGAATCTTCCAAACTATCATTGGTTTGCACTGATAAATGCACACGCTTTGCCCTTTGGTTTCCGTATTTGTGCCAGAGTTTACCACCAGGATTCGCCTTCCTACCTCGTGGTATAAAGTAGAACTCCTGAAAGATTACAATAATTAAATAAATTTTGTAACTAGGAAAAATAAAATACTTACTCTAATTTCACAAGGAAAGTTTTCTATTATTTCATCTACTATTGCTGGAAAATCTTTTGGACATAACTTTACATCGCGATAAAATATATCTTCCAATATAATATTTATTAAATCTCCACGAAGCGAGTCGGTTAATTGGCAATTTTTTTCATAAAAACTTATAATGGATTTTCCTTTAAGGCTGTCTTCTAAAATAAGTTTAAGGTTCTAAAACAAAATAATTAATGGTTACAAAAAAAAAAAAAAAAACGTGATAAGTTTACCTTAGATAGGTTGGGACTCCCATTTGATGTGCAAAAGGATGAAGTCGGAGTGTTTGTTGTGGTAATATTAGATTGATTTTGTAACCAAGAGACTACTTTGTTGGCAATAGTTTCAGACAAAGTATCGTCATCAATGCCATACTGTAGCAAAAATATGGAAAAGTTAGCCAAAAATTAACAAATACATCATTTAAAATTATTTGTCTTTACCTCACTTTTTCTCCAAATAAATAGTTTTTCTCGGAAACAAGCACGAAGGCCAATAGGTGGTATAGCTTCCTTTATGTCCTCTTTTGATAAGTACTTCAGGCTTTCAAATGTAATTTCAGCTCCTAAGCAATTTAATTTTTGATAGAGAAATATTCAAAAATAGATAAATAGATACTTACTTGTTAAATAAGGCTTTACTTCACTTAAGTCAAAAGTTTTCAACAGCTCGTCTAATTGGGAACTTTGATTTGTATTTTGAACCACTGGAATGTTTAAAATTAAATTTCCGTTTACGTCGCTCTCGAAATTAATAGTTTCTTCTAAAGACACAATGTTTTGCACTAGATTTTCTAAATTAATATTATTTTTGTTAGATTCAGCCATTATTATATTTTAAAGAATAAAATTCACTCACATTGTTAAGCACAAAAAAATATAAGAATGTTTGGTTTTTTATTGTTTTAAAGTAGCGGTACTTTTTGGAATTTTTTTAGCAGTTTACATGAATACATTTAATTTTTACATTATTTGTTGTATTTTTACACTGATGAGTTGTTGTTTTTATTTGATTTTCGTGTTGATTTTACAATGGTTAGTATTGTTTCTAAATGAACCAATGTAAATTTTACTTGAAAAACTATAATTTTTAATACAAAAATGCAATTTTAAAATTTTAACATTGACTAATGTTGTTTTTACATTGAATAAGGTAAAAATTAATCAGTGAAATTTTATTTTTACGTTAACAATTTAACAACTTTAACATTTAATTTAAAATTAACACGTTCAGCTGTTGATTGTATATGAAACAACGTAAATATTAAATTTTAAATTTTTTTTTGCAAAAATTTACAACGACTTGAAATTAAAATTTTTTCATGTTGATTTTACATTGCGATTTTTTTCTGTGTGTAGGTACAAATCTTGTATCTACCTATCATCTATTGTTGTATTTTTTTTTAATTTAATTTAACCAACTCTGTTTCCAATGCCACAATACAACACTTAGCACACGCCTTGTAAACAACCTAATTAAATAGGTTATTTCATTTACCCTCAGACCTCGATCTGCATGGTAGATAAAATTTTCATTCATAATAACCTTTAGATGTCAGAATCTAATCTTTCTCTAGAAGAAAGATTAGATTCTGATATCCTTAAATTCGAATGATTCTTATGGAAAGGACCCAACTTGTCAGAACTTTTCAAAAAGAAGAATCTTGGATTCTAATAACTTTAAATTATTGACTTAAACACAAAAATCAAGAACCGTATACCTAATTTGGATTAAAAGACTGGATTCAATTTTGATTGTAGAATAGTTAATGTAAATGATTATAACGTTAGAATTAACAGAAATTCGAATTAACAGCATTTGTATTATCGACAAACTACTGTAGTTAAAATTTAAAGCTGTTTTATATTACATATACTATTTATATGTGTGAGAAGAATCAAATATTTTGTGTTAATCGAGTAATTGTCGTTCTCGCTCGATTTACACAAATAAAAAAATATTGTGTAAGAAAATAAACATGTAAATCGAGGGATAGCTGTGTTGTTTTTTACTTTTTCCCATAATTTTAATGGCGCCAAGTTAACATGAAGGTTTTCTACTTTTGTGACCACTCCAATTTCACTTAAGTTCTGCACATAATTCAATTTTTTATTTATTTTATTACTATTGTTAACAAAATGTAAAAGAAACCAACATTTTCTTTTTTGAGATATAGATTTTATTTCACAAAAATATTTGTACATATTGCGTTACAAACAACTTAGTCATACGTTGACATCAAAAAATAAGTTCAGTGACACATAATTTAAGGTTCGTTTCGGAATCTTTTTGGTAAAATTCGATCACATGAATGTAAAATGTGGTAAAGTTCAAATAAACGTCAATAAAGAATCATTTATTTCATTGTTTTCGAATGCAATTTCTGTATTTTTTACATGCCCTCAATAGCTATGTTCGTGCGGTAAATTTTGTTTTTAAATTTCATATAAATTTGACTAAGTGCACGTTAACAGTTACCGCGCATAATTATTGACGTTGTTCTCAACTTCTTTCACATGAACTGATAGTAAATGTTGCTGTAAACATCTTGCCACACAAATACAGCTAATATCACAAGAGCCTAAAAATTTCTAAGATTTTTTCTTGATGAAATAGCCAGACGTGGACGTATATCTGTATAGCTAATTTAACGAGTGATTTTTGTTAGAGTGGTCCTTAGTTTTCTGGGTGAAGATGGGTTTCATAAAAAGTCTATTCTCCATACAATTTTTTCCATTTAATAAAAAATTAGTGTTTACTATTCGTTAGTAACATTAAATTATGATCTCGAGCCTGATAAAAAATAAAAATATATAATTAAAACAAAAAGATCGAATAATATACAAAATTTACATACAAAAACTTAGGGCACGATGTAATTTATAATCTAATATAATAAAACAATACTCAAATATTTTGTAATAAAAAAATATTGGTATGCCAAATTCCCAATTCGTTCTCAGAAATGGAAACATTAACAATTTAAATGGCAACTCTGTCAATTTGTGCTTCGAAAATCGGAGGTGGTTGACAAGGGTAATTCGAAATAGATGGAAAAAAGCTCAGTTTGTACGGGTACACTAACTATGAAAAAAGGAATTTCGCATAGTCATATTATTTAGGGTGTGTGATATATAAGCCTGTTGAAAATTATGAGTTGTTTGTGGGTTGGGTGGTTCTTAAGGAGGCTGAAGATGAGCTGGTCGCTCAGGTCGAAAGTTTGCACTCCCTCCAGCGCTGATCCTCACGATTTTTTCCATTTAATAAAAAAATTAGTGTTAACTATTCGTTAGTAACATTAAATTATGATCTCGAGCCTGATAAAAATGAAAAATATATAATTAAAACAAATAGATCGAATAATATACAAAATTTACATAATAAAGAAATCTAAAAAAAAATATATATTTTATGAAAATTTATGAAAGTGCTTCATCATATTTATGAAACATTTCATAAATGTGAAGTTGAATTGTTGACAAATTGCATGTCATCATCATATATATAAAGTATTGCAATAGACGAAAATCTATCTAGATTTTCATCATATTTGTGAATTTTTTTTAAATATGATGAAGCTCTTTCTCTTAGTGTATGCAAAAAAAAAAAATACAAATAATATAATAATTAATAAACAGTACTTAAAAAGTTCAGCAATACGTTTATATCCATATTTGGTATTATTGAAAAAAATATTATTTTGGCTTAAAAAGTATTTTTTTTGGAAATTCAAATTTCTTAAATAGTTCCACCAACGCATTTTTATTATGTTTTACATTCAAAATATTAAATGCTCGTACATGTTGTTTTAGGTAATATCAATCAATTATAACTGTGCATGTACAGGGTGGCGCAGAATGAGCTATGTTTTTATATTGTTCGAATTCTCTAAATCTTTTTTATTAACACTATGATACAAAAGTGAAAGAAAAAGAAAACGCACAAGTTTTCATATAGCAATTCTATTTTGTAGTACGGTAAAACTTATAGTTTTTCTCGATCACTTCATTTAGCATTTTTTTATTATTGCATCAGTTTAAAGTATTTATATATTGTTGAAAAGTTAGTTTATTTGATTGCATTAAAATATATTTCTAAGTAATTAACCCTCTAATGCTTTTTCTTTAGATATAGCACAATAAAGGTTGAAGACGAATTGAGATAACCAGTAATCAAATAGATCTGATGTTTGCTAGAAATAACACTATCATTAAAATAAAACTACATACCGAAAACTGTTGCTCTAGTGTTATTATTTTATAAGTTACAGAGCTTTTCGCTTTTACTACTACCCAGCAAAATAAAATGGATGTTATTCTTTACGAATCTCTTTTTCAGAACATCCAAAGAAGTTAATAGTGCAAATTTTTCGATTTGTAAGAAGTAATTTGAAACAACTTCCAAAATGTTGATATTAACCCCTACTAGTAAAAAAAATAATTATTTAGTTAGTCCATAAATGGTTAATTCCTGCAGTCATTAAATGCATTATTAAAAACATATTTTGCATACCAGTGATATTCACTTTGTCCTGATCGGAATAATAATTCTTGGCGTGTTCAAAATCACATTTTTAACTTAGAAAAAGCCACTCCCCATATTTATTTTGTAGTCCCTATATTTAATAACTTCCCTAAACGAATGAAAAAGTCCATCTGCTCATCCATTTTTCATAGCACAGAAACAAACTACTTCCTCCCAATGACACGCCAATGTTAAAATCATTAATGATTCACCGAAATTTTCACAACTTCGTGTTCAGTAGATGTAGTGTTAAACTACTTCTTCCTCAGCTCTTATTTTGCTGGGTAAGTCCGAGTGAGCTGTGCTTAACTTAAAAAAAATATCAACTGGTTTTGGAGTTAAAGGAATGTTCGTTAAACGTGTCTTGACGGTGTCCTGTGAGTCCTGGAGCAAAAAAAGTAACTTATTTTGCAAGTAGAGCATCTTAACTTTCTTCGTTATTATCAGTAATGCGGGCCAGAGCTTAAATATATTTTTGGCGATTTTTTCAATATTTTTTTCTTTGTTTTAAAAGTATATTTTTTCAAATTTACGAAATTTTTACTACAAATTTATCCCTTGAAAATCGTTTGTTGAACAAACAAGTTTAAAGGCACATAAAGTTGTAAGTTATGATTTCTATCGATATCAAGTAATAAATTAGTAACAAATTATTACTTAGCCAAAAACTACTTAATATCTGAAAACCGCTTTTTGGCGGTCTTGGGCATTAGAGGATTAAATATGTATCTCAAAACTGCATAAATTATAATCCCTACTAAATAGGATCTTACAAGAGAACTCTCTCAAGTGAGAATTTTATTTTTGCTGAAATTTTTCAAAATAAATATTTTTAAGATACAGAAAATATGCAATCATCTATGCCTCAAAAGGTAGGATAGAAGTGATTTTTAAGGTAAGCATCGGGTTAATATCCCAATTACTGCATTTTGTAAGATGTGCACAAGGATTATGACTTTTTAGCAAATATTAAATTTTACATGCCCAGTCACAAAGGACATACACAAATATTAAGAAGCGCAATTTTATTAAATTTGGTCTATTTAAAAAATTTAAAAAAGTTGAGTGTTTTCTGAGGCAGTAACATTTTCGCAAAAACACTTGCACCTTAAATCATAAATTTATATCATACAATAATCAAATAAATCAATAATCATACCTCGTATCATGCACCACATATAAATCGACATGCTTTAAATAATTCTTATTTTAATTCTCTAACTATGTATATATTAATTTAATAAAAAAGAAATAGAAAAACATCTGTGTTTTTAGATTTTTGTAAAAATGAGTCACATGAATTCTTTTGGAAGCTCCTCAGATAACTTCCAAAAAAGCAGTAAGAGAACACTAAGTGATACTTAGGAACTTGGGTAATTAAGTCTTATTAATGCCAGTAGAATTTACGAGTTATTCACTGGCTCGTTAGTTTAGTACTATTTTTGTTGTTGTTGTTGCTTAAAAAATAACAAAAATAATTCGCTTCAATTATCGTTTTCTTTTTTGATTCGCGATTTTATAAATCATGTTTTTTGAATCGTATTTCGAAATTCCTTTTGAATCTATTCTTCAAAATTTGGTTTCAGATATATTAGCCCATAAATAGGGGTTTCGTTTAATTCCCGTCTTTAACCCTTAATCCATCTTAAATATTAAAGGAAACTTATATGTATGAAAATGTATTTTTAGTTTGGTTCGAGATCATAGAAATTTTTTTAAATGAAAAAATTTTTCTTAGTTATTGATTAAAACTAAGAAAATCATCATGGAGAATACACAGAAAAAGTTATATAGACACTGCTGAATGGAATGCATTTTGTGGTCAGCAACGACCTTCATCAACATTCTTCGTGTCCTTCAAAGTGCTAATTGTAAATATCGCTATTTACTAAATAAAAATAAGACACAATTTTTCATTTATGACAAAAAATTCTATACATATAAGTATTAAAAAGATCAACAATAAAATAAAAACTTCACTATTAAGGGAAACATTTATTTAAAGCCGGAAAATTTTTCGGTAAAATTTTATTTACGCCCGTTTGTTTTTTCTCACACTCACTTACCGTAAGTAAATTAAGGTTTTACTCACACTCACGAAAAATGCTGCTACCGTGCCAATCTTTACTATATACATATTTTTATTAATTAAATATATATTGGAAAAAATATTAATGATTTTTTTAATAAAATTATTAAATGCATTACATAAAGCTTAAAAATAAATAGAAAACAGCATAGAAATGTAATCTCATCAGATCTAAATAATACTTATAAAAAGAGAGCAAAGATCCTCGAAAATTTCCCCTCCATATGAGTCATAGGAGAATGCTCAGAAAGAGGCTTCACTGTAAAAAAAAACACCCTCCTTTTTGCTTTGATTTCAGAAGGTCATAAGGTTCTTTAATGAGTCTTTTCAGGCTCTAAATGATCACTGGGTGTATGTATAACACTTATTGGTTCTAACTCTTTTGTCAAGTCTGCAAAAAGTTCAGTCATAAAATTTAATTTTTGGTAAAACTATTTCGTAAACAATGACTAAAGTGGCAATGAATAAGAAATGTTTAAAACAAGTGCCACGTTCTGTTTGTTTTTTTTAAGTTGCTAATACCGGAAATGTGTTTATTTAAAGTTGTTCGTTATTTGAAAATTCCAAAAAAATACGTTTATATCCAATAGGCAACTTTACACAAAAGTTAACCCAAAATATGTTTTTTTTTAAATATTTTTAATGTATAATATTTTTAATGTATAAAATTTTTAATGGATAATAACATTTAATTACAATCCAAAATACTATCGAATAATTCATAAATATTGATAATCGACTACCGTTTTTCATACTGCTATAAAGTCCACATCTTGCATATTTTACCCTATACTTGTTACTTTGTAATCTATTCCTTTTAGTTCTGAGATTTGTGGCATTCCTCGTATTAAAGCGATTTTGATTGTATTTTAAATCCAATATTATATAAACCATATATGTATTGGCAATATAGTCTTGCAATACTCTTTAGACAAGGACAAACTTTTTCCAAAATTACGGGGTTCCGACGATTAATTCTTGTTAAGGAGACCAAAAAAAAAATATACGTGCGCCGGCGTTTTAATAGTTTACATCGGAATTTCATTTTAGAGGCGGTCAAAGTTTCCCAGCTATGGCCTGTTCTTGCAGCATATCGGTATATAAAACTATGTTTTATATACATCTGAGGTGTAGGGTATGTTCAACAACTTTGTAGATAATGGTATAGCAAAAATTTTTGTGGAACATATTAATCCTCTAACTCCCCCTCATAATGGCATTTTTTAGCTTAATTCTAACAAATTGTAAAAAAAAACACCGAAAAAGGGGAAGGGCGGGGATGAAGTGTTCTACGAAAATGTTGGCCATAAGATTATACTATATAATTAGAACACACTAAAGCCCAAAACTTAACACAAATACCAAAAACCAGACAAATTAAAGTTTGCTCATCAAATTTCTAGTCCTCTAAAATGAAATTCCGATGTAAACTATCAAAACGCCGACACACGTATATATTTTTTTGGTCTCCTTAACAAGAATCAATTGTCGGAACCCCGAAATTTTTTTTGTGTTGAACTCTGTTATCGCTACAGTATTTAGCGGCTATGTATGGTTGCTTGATATAGCAACATTTTCGTTTTTGAATTTAATTATCTCCTCACAAACGGAATCCGTTTTCTGGATCCGTATACGGACCAGAAAACGGATTTTAAGGAACATCAAAACTGATTCGAATCCGTTGAAACACCGTCAAAGACGGACCGTTTCCGGACCGATATGTAGTGTAAAAAACGGAGTTGTCCGTTGAAAGTCCGTCAATGAAAACATAAAATAACAAATTTTTTACAAACTTAATTAAATTCATCTCCAGCACAGAGCATCTCTACCTATCACTGCGGTTGGGCCAATTGAAAACCATGAAAGAATAAAACAAGATTTTAATTTAGGTTTAATTGGTGATATTTATGATATGATGTAGCACACAATGTCAGACAATATTTTTATTAGCGAAACTGCATAAATTTGCACACATCATCATAAAACTTGTTTTAATTTTCATAAATATTTACCTGATGGATATCACTTAGTTATTTTCGCTATGTGATGGTGGTAAAGACTGAATTTAAGAATAATTTAAGATAACTCTAATGATCATAGATATATTTTTTAAGTATTCAAAAGCAACGGACACGGAGTCAAAATGTATTGTTTTCGAAAATTCAATTATTCGGTCCGGTCCGGTTAATGTTCCTTTTACGTACAAGCTTTGACGCATATTTATTTCGGGACTGTAAACGTACAATAGAAGCCGGATTTATGAATCCGTAGGTGTGCAATAGTCCGTAAAAACGTTTCTTGAGTATTATCCACGAAAAAATTATAATAATTTTTCCAAATAAGTTGAGATTATTAATATCGTTTAAGTATATCATAAAGAGAAGAGGCCCCAAAGTACATCACTACGGAACACCACAATTCAAATTTACAGTTGAACTCTTCTCACCTCTAATTTCCACATATTGCTTTCTATTTGTTAAAAAAAAAACTTTCTATTAATTTGAGTTCATTACCAACAACACCATAATATCTTAGTTTCTATATTTAAATCATATGATGAACTTGATCAGAAGCTTTGCTAAAATCCAATCATCATCCAAACCCTCACATATTGTAATAATTACATCAATAACCGCCCTTTATATAACCAAATTGATTTCTATACAATAAGGATTCATCTTGAAGATACTCAAGAAGTTAAGCTTGAATTATTATTTTAAAAATTTTATCTATTAAGGACAGTAATGCTAGTGGCATTTACTCCTGCTAAACCGTCTTTGAGTATAAAATTTTTATGCAACTATTATGAAAAAGGCCCAGGTTATTACACAGTATTTTTAACAATTTGTATAATAGGTTGTAAATATTGACTGAAAACATAAACAAACGCTTCAAATAGAATTATGCCGAATTATACGACAGTTTTTTACGATAATTTTAGCAGACATTAAGAAATTTGTAGTTTTGTTATTTTTCTTAATTTTTGGCTGACTTCATAAATGCTGTATGCAAAGCTACACTGCGAACATATGCATTTAAAATGCAAAGCAAAACTTCGCATTTTGCTTTCAAATAAAGCGATAACCTTTTGAAACGTTATGAACGCTAGTATATTTTCTAAATTTTTTTTTTTAAAGCTGGCAATTTCTAAACCTAAATTTGTTGACCCTTGAAAAAATTAACAGGTTTTAAATTCATAAACAATTTTAATTTAAAACTTATACGTTTATTAAGTACGTTTTGATGGTTTTTGTGTTGTAAAGCTTCTCTCCGCTTTTATATCATTTTGTTAAAAATATACTATGCCACAAAATTCTTTTTACAAAACGTCTAATGCTCGGCTCGGTGCAATATATTGAGCAATTCCATATGAAAACGATCAAAATTGGCAAATTTTTGGACGACCCCTCTCCGATTTTAAAATAAATAGTCTCAATCGATTACCCAGCAAAAAATAATGTACCTACATATTTTTTTTTTTTTTTATTGTGACTGGTTTAGTGGTGGTGTACACCACTGTCATGTGACAAAATTGAAGAATTCTTCATAAGGGACCTCATTGAAAGTTGTTTTAAAAAAAACTACTAAAGCGATCGCAACGAGTGATAGCTCGTTGGAAAGGTATTGAATCAGGCTTTAATTGAAAAATAAAATGTTCCTAATTTTTCTCAGAAATTTACCTTTTTTCCCATGAAAATTAAATTTTCCCATGAAAATTAAATTTTCCGATTTTCCACAGAAGCTCCTAAATTTTCCGGCTAATTTTATTTTTTTTGGATTCCTCATAATTTTTGCTTTAAGAATCAGCAATAAAAAAATGGGCCCCGACTCCTTGTTTGGACAGGAGAAGAGCATTTAAGAGACCACCTTGTTCTCATTGTTTTTATATTTTTTATAATTGAATTATTTTTAATTATTTAACATTATTTTATTTTATTATTAAAAATACATTTTAAAAATTATTTTACAGTTAAAAATACATTTATGAAGAAAAAATCTTTCTTATTTTGCTGCTTATACTTAATTACAATATTTATTAAAAATTTCAATTGTCTTGGCATCATTATAAAATTAAAGTAACTTTAAATTTAGCACGTCGGCAGACGAAGAGTACCGCTTTACATTAATTGACATATCAGAAATATTTGGTATGAAGCAATGAAACTTTTGCGTTCCAGTTATAGTTTTGACATTATTATATCTGTTTTGAAGTCGTCGCTCCATGCCATCGTGTTCTTTTTGAGTGCATAAAACTGTGTTAATGGCAATTTCCTTGCTTTGAATCCACGAAAACAAATGTTGTACATTTAAGATCTGGTCAGTATATGGCCTTTGCAAACTTGCCTTAGTCGCCATGCGTTTTAGGGTTCCCCCTAACGCATCGCATGGGCCCTTACCGTGGGACGTCGCAAAAAAGTGCCACTCGACCTTGCAGTTTTGTTCTTCTTCAATTATGCAAAGATTGTAAAAATTTTTTTTATTCTTGTACTGAGAAGCCGAGCCGTCTGAGAAAAACGTTACTTTGTCGATTGCATCGAATTTTGATCTTAAGAATTCAAACAGTTTCATTTGAAATAAATAAACGGACACATAATTATGAGCTAAACTCTCCGCGACAACAACAAGGCTTACGGTCTGTAGTTCGTTATCTTCGTTTTTGAAATAAATGCAAAAAGGATGCACCGTGCACTGGTCGTTTGCCCAGTGATAAACCTGAATTTCATCCTGAACTAGAAAAGTGTAATTCTCGGCAAAGTCGCTTATCACAATGAATTCATTTTGGGCTAATTTCTCCTTACTTTCCTTTTGAAATTTCGATTGCATCTCGGATATGAAATGGTGCGCCTTCAGTTCATTCAACTTGAATCCGAATTCCTCGATGAATTCCGGAATCTGCTTTACCACGGTCTCAAGGGAACATCTGCCGCTGCTAATTATCCACTGTTTGAAATGCACCTCCTGAATTAACAGCTGTTCAAACTTTTCCGCCAAATATTGCTCTAGCTCGTCAATCTTCGGACAATTGTCGCATTTGGACAGTAGGATGGCAAACTTAGAAAATCCCACTTTTTCTGCTGGGTATTTCTCTTTGAACTGATGGTATGCTTCGGATAGATTACATAATAATAATCTGCGCTGCTTGTGTACTTTTTCTCCATCTTCACGTGTGATAACATAGTCACGTGTACCTGGGCAGGCGCGGCTGTTGTCATCATTGCAGTAAAAATCTTGAATCAATTTCACCGTTGCTTCGCTGAGGGTCCTTGAGCCAAATTTCTTGGTGGGAGTCGCCAATATGCCCTTCTGTCGAACTAATTCTTTGCTTCTTCTCGCGATGTAAAAAGATGTTTGAAACTGTTCAGAAATCTTGCGTATAGACCATGATTGAGGCAGCACAGATAAAATGAGATATTTCTCCGGAAAAGTGGTCGCTAAATTGAATTTTCTTTTCAACTGCTCAATCATTTGTTTGCCGTCATCAACGTCATCTGCTTGACTGCATTCGTTATCAGAGCCTTCATCAAATATTGTCGCGATTGCACTCATAACCTTGCCTTTTTTATCTTTCCTGTATTTTTCACTTCGCAACTTTCTTTTTCTAATAGGCGTTTCACCTAAAGTGGTAATAGCCTCATTCAAAGGACTCAAAGACATATTGACCATCGGAATGTCTGCCTCACTATCAGATGAAACATTTTGTTCAATTGTCATTTCACTCTCGGATTGTGGTTGCATTTGTTTCAATGCATTTGCTTGTTGAGAAAAATCGATTTTACACTTGGGGCAAATGAATTCTGCTTCTTCACCGTATTGTATATTTAATTCATTCATGTATCGCTTCGAAACACCAGTTAATTTTAATACTTTTATCTTTTTCGAACGATGCCCACTCTTGTTAAACGGATTGCAGCAAAATTTATTCATTTTACTTTAAATTGTCTTTACAGCTTCACTCTTTACTTTACAAAAAAAAACACTTTAACACTTTCACGTTTAGTATTCAATGAAATTTGACTCAGAGTGTGTGAAGTATTTATATTTATTTTTTGGTAAAAAATAGGTAAAAAAAATAAGCGATACTGCTGCTATTATCCATGGATTTATGGCCGATCTTGTGAAGGCAGGCAGACCATATTCACTACACACTCAACTTGGGGCTCTTAAAAAAAATTGATTTTTTCTTCATAAATGTATTTTTAACTGTAAAATAATTTTTAAAATGTATTTTTAATAATAAAATAAAATAATGTTAAATAATTAAAAATAATTCAATTATAAAAAATATAAAAACAATGAGAACAAGGTGGTCTCTCTTAAATGCTCTTCTCCTGTCCAAACAAGGAGTCGGGGCCCATTTTTTTATTGCTGATTCTTAAAGCAAAAATTATGAGGAATCCAAAAAAAATAAAATTAGCCGGAAAATTTAGGAGCTTCTGTGGAAAATCGGAAAATTTAATTTTCATGGGAAAATTTAATTTTCATGGGAAAAAAGGTAAATTTCTGAGAAAAATTAGGAAAATTTTATTTTTCAATTAAAGCCTGATTCAATACCTTTCCAACGAGCTATCACTCGTTGCGATCGCTTTAGTAGTTTTTTTTAAAACAACTTTCAATGAGGTCCCTTATGAAGAATTCTTCAATTTTGTCACATGACAGTGGTGTACACCACCACTAAACCAGTCACAATAAAAAAAAAAAAAAATATGTAGGTACATTATTTTTTGCTGGGTAATCGATTGAGACTATTTATTTTAAAATCGGAGAGGGGTCGTCCAAAAGGCGCCGCAGTCGAAAATTCTTAACAAGTTTGAAAATTGCCAAGCTCTAAGGCGAAATGTCATAGAAAACCATTCGCTCTAAAATTTTATAAAATCGTCGGATACTGCAAAAACCGCATATCATGGACGGAGAGCAGAAAATTGCTTAATTTTTGAACTATTTTGAAAAGCAGTGGTTGTGCATCACTAAAGTATTTGATTTATATAAAATGATTTTTATTATAATTCTTTAAAATATTTCAATTTAGGTTGGCCCAAGTAACTTTAATGTTCATAAGGAGTACATTCGGATGTTATTGATTCCATGCAATTAAAATGTGTCAATGCTGTCAATAAGCAACATTTCTTTTAGAGTATTCAAAAACCGAAACAGAAAACCGAACAACCGGTTTCGAATATTTTGTAAATTCGAAGAAAACCGAAAACCGGTCTTTTTTGTTCGATTAACCGATTTTTTTAATTACATCACCAACTGGGTTACTTGGTCTCTTTTATTTTTTCCGAACACTTTTATAATCGTTTGGTTACGAAGACTTAGATGTAAGTGTGATAGATTTCGATGGAGACTTAACTTTGGATATTCCAAATTCAAATAGTTTAATTTCTGATCTAAATAACACAATAAACAGTATTCAAAATCCTAAAAAAGAGACTGTACAAAATCATTCATCATTATATGATGATTTCATATATCTTGATAAATGCGACAAAAGAACTGAAAAGTTGGAAAATTTATATAATTGTCTTTTGAGTATTTGTCCAACATCTACTATTAGTGAAAGAGTATTTTCCACTTCTAGCTTTATCAAAAGCAAACAAAAAACCGTCTTAAAACGAAACATTTAAATTGCATATTATTTCTAAAAAATTATTTTAGAACTAAAAAACATATTAAAACATATTTAAAATGTAGTATTAAAAAATTTATTTAATGTCAAACGTTTTTAACGTTCAAATTACTAACGTACCTAATTTTACGAATTTACAAACTTTATGATCTCTATTCATTTGATGTAAATATATAGGGTCCGCCAAATAACTTTTTTTTTTTTTAAATGCTATGAAAAAAAACTACTGAATATTTTCTCAAATTTCTTTATTTATTTGAATTCTTCCGGTTAATAAGGGAAAATAATTTCATTCAAATGGCTGCCTCGGCTGGCCGTTACAGTAAATGGCGATCGTTATCGGGCCATGTTGAACGAATTTTTGTTTACAAAAATTGAAGAGGTGGATATTGGCAACATTTCGTTTCAACAGGACGGCGCTACGTGCCACACAGCCGAAGCTACACTCGATGTTTTGCGCCCTGTTTTTGAAGATCGCATTATCAGCCGCAGAGCTGATGTCGTTTGGCCACCTCGGAGCTGCGATTTGACACCGTTGGACTATTATTTTTGGGGTGCCGTCAAAGATAAGTGTTACGCCGACAAGCCAGAGACAATTGACGCTTTAAAGGACAATATTCGTGAAGCCATTGGTGAAATACAGCTGCACACAATCGATAATGTGCTTAAAAATTGGACCGATCGTGTAGGCTACTCCATGGCCAGCCGAGGCAGCCATTTGAATGAAAATTTTTCATTATTAACCGGAAGGATTGTACTTTCAAATAAAAAAAGAAATTTGAGAAAATATTCAGTAGTTTTTTTATAGCATTTTCAAAAAAAAAAGTTATTTGGCGGACCCTATAGTTTTATAATATTAATTTTTAAGATATTGGTTTTAAGTTAATTTTTTGTTGAAATGAAATACAATAAAAAAATTAAATTTAAATGAATATATATATATATATATATTTTTTTTTTTTTCAAAGAATGTATTACTTTATATATTAAATTAACAAATTATATAAGATTTTTATTCAAATTAAAAAAAAAACGAAGAAACCGGTTGACCGATTTTTTCTGCAAAAACCGAAACCGAAACCGGTTTTTTTAAAATTCGATTTTTCGAGGAAAACCGAAATCGGTTTTTTCAAAAGGCCGGTTTTTTGAATACTCTAATTTCTTTGCTTTGCATATTTTGGGGTCATTTTTCATTTCATAATTTTTGGGGTAATTTTTTATTTCTTCAAATTAGTGTTGTTTTGCATAATGAATAAAAGACTCAATCTAATAAATTGAAAATATGCCCAAACTTAATTTTGAGGCTAATTTTATTTTGGTTGGGGTAATTTTTCATTATATTTTTAGTGTTAGTTTTCATTATGAAATTTTGCCCAAATTTTACTCAAATTTAAAGACCATTTTAAAACGATTAGATTATTTCAAAAACTTTTGGAATAACTCCAAATGTAATTTATAAAGCATCAATTGAAATTCAAAATCACCAAATTAAAAAAAATAAATATTTGTTGAATTTCAATATTTTTTTTAATTGCGTTTGGTATTTCTTTTTAATTTAAATTTATCTCTTTAAGTATTGATTGCGAATTTTTGAATTTTATTTGTAATTTTTTAAATTTAAATTGTATTTTTTTATTTCTGATTTTTTTTGATTTCAATTATCATTTTTGGGCAATTTTGTCTATTTTTTTTATAAAAAAGCTTTATTTTTATATCTCTATATCTATAACTGCTTGTTTTCAGGCATATTTGGACTTCACCGGAACACGAAATATACGTAGCAATTATATTATATTATATGCCCTGCTCTACATTTACTAACAAACACATAATTTATTGGTTAGCTTTTGTTATTTTTAATATTTTATCAAATTACATATAGAAAAATTTCAAATATTTTTATGACAAATATTTTCGTTTACATTTAAAAGAGAAAAGCCAAGAATTGCCAAGGCTTGACAGCATTTTTATAAAACCATACTTTTTAACAACTATAACTACTTTGAAAGTCAATATAAGTGTTGTTTATCAAATATTTTCAATTTTAAATACATTTTTTTTTGATATACATATAGGGTCATTCCATGTCAAACATTTTCGGATTTGTCATCTCCGATTTTAATGAAATTCGCCACAAATATTGTAAATGGATAGTGTTTATTAAATCATTAATCTTTCGGTCCCAAACCCTTTCAGTTTTCGAAATATGACGTCATGAAAATTGGCAAAAACGTCTAAATATCGAAAACGTGTCCATACAAAGTCGCCCATAACTTCTAACCATACAACCTAAAATTTACCATTTTAAAGGTGAAAACCATGCCTTCAAAATGGCGTGCCAACAGTTTTTTTGTATTAAAAGGTTAAATGTCATTTTTATAAGTTTAATCTTCAAAGACCCATATCTTAAAACAAATTTTTTTCATTAAAAACTAAAGCAAAATGTGGCAAAATTTCATGCTGGAGACTCATTTGGTTCCTGAGTTATGAAGGAAAACGTGGTCGTAAGCAAATTTTCGTCGAAGAGTTCATATCCAAAACATTGTACACACACATACACACTTATAGCATGTAAAAGACGTTTCGTATGATAAATTGCTTACGACCACGTTTTCCTTTATAACTCAGGAACCAAATGAGTCTCCACCTTAAAATTTGGCCACAAATGTAGAGAGGCCTTATTTTTTACATATATTTTTTCAGAATTTTTAACATATATTTTTTCAGAATTTTAAAAAAATTGGATTTTGAGATATTGGTCTTATATACATATATATACAAATTAAATAATTCCACTTAGGACCTGTGCGAGATAGCTAAATAAATTCTAAACAAAATACAAATCGACACAAGATTTAAAAATTTCTTTGACAAAATCTTTGAACAATTTTTAAAATTTCATAGAAATTGGGATACCTGAATTAAGTTTAGATTTTTTTTAGCCAGCTCACACCCAAAACAAAATACAACATTTAAAAACAATAGTATATAAGGATAGTCGACGTGTAAATCAACCTTTTTATTACTCCTTTTTAAGAATACGTTCGAAAAAAGATAAAAGGCGTTAAATTAAATAAAAAAGGCAATTGATCGGTTTTTAAAAACTTAAGTGTATTTTTGGTTGTTTTTACCCAAAAAATATTTCGAGTGTGGAAATAATTTATAAAAGAGGAACGATAAGTATACCGAATAAACATTGAAAAGTTAAAAATTCAAGTGCTTGCATTGTGCTTTATTTTAAGTGATTTTTTACAGTCAAATCAAGTTCATACAAATAAAAATAATTTGTTTTATGTCTTTCGTTTATTGTCAATATTTTAAAATTACATTAAAACATTTGCACAAATTTACAATTTTTCTATGAAGATTATTATAAAATGTTAATTTCTTCCATGCATTTTCACAAAAAGGTAAGCCACATTTATTTGGAGCTAAACACTGTCCTAACATTATCTTTTTTCTTATTTCAGAGAGATTCTACAAATTTCTACGCTTCTGAAGGAATATTAAAAACAAACATCGAAAAACAAAAATCAAGATTATACAATACTTAAAATATATGGCTATTAAAAAGAGTTAATAAATTTTACGAAAACCAATCATTTCCGTGTTTCTACCCAGCAAAAAAAAATGGTAGTCGTTCTGTGACTATAACTTCTTTCATTGCTTCCTAAACTTCAGTTGACATTCTTTTATGATTTTTTGGTGTTATTCTAAGGCACTTCCAAAAGAATTCATGTGTTCATAATCAAATGCAGTGATCTGAATATAAACCCGATGCATATCTTAAAAAATCACTCTTTATTACTTCTAAAGCATATGTTATGGTATATCGTATATTTTTTTTTTGGAATCTAAAGCATTTATTCAAATTGAAAAAATAGTTCTGATGAACTTTTTTAATTTTTTTATTAAATCATTTTTTATATTTTAGTTTAAAATTTCATGAGGGTTAGAATTTATGCAGTTTTGCAATTTGTATAAAAGTTTTGAAAAATCAAGAAAAACAGATTTTTTTGACCTTTAATTGAAACTAGCTGGCCTGTCATTTGCATTTTTCAGCCTTAAATATTTATGACGACGCAATCTGTGCATTTTTGCATTATGTTTATTATTTAACACTACACCATTTCCAGTTTTAATTCAGAATTTACCAAAATAATTTTAAAATTGTGTAAAAATTATTTCAAATTGCTTAAAAATTTTTTAAAATTGTGCAAAAATTATTTAAAATTGTTCAAAAATATTTTAAAATTGCCTAAAAATGTTTCCAAATTGTACAACGAGTTTTTAAATTATCCAAATATATTTTAAAATTTGTCTAAAAATTCATTAAAATTTTAGAAAAATGTTTCAAAAATGCTTTTTCCATAATGCAGAATTATTTATTTGTTTTAATAAAGAGTATTTGTATATCAATGCATAAATTTCGCTTCTTTAAACTTATTTTTTTGTATTCTTATGAATTAAATTTTCATCAAAGCTTAAATACCACAAAGTATATGAACATTTTCCACTCATGCATTAAAATATCTAATCATTGTATTATCATTGCTTCCTTAGAGTAAAGTATGAGTAATGCTAGTAGCTACATTTGAATACTTCCATCCTATGACACGCAAATGTTAAATTCATCGATGAAACCATCAGAAAAGAAGTGATGCCTTTGCCATACCCAGCAAAAAAAAGTACAAAAGAAAAGAAAAAGAAGGAGTGATTTTGATTCCGGTGTTGTGAAAATTTGGATCAGAACCAATGATTTTTACATAGGGGCGTCATAGGATGGAAGTTTTCTTTTATGATCCTTTTTCATTGCATCTAAAGCCCTTCTTATGGTTTAGTGAAAAATTAAATCTTTTGTTCTTCCCAAATAAATTTTGAATTTGTAATTTAGATTTCTAAAGGACATCAGTAATCGAGCCTTAGCCTCTGTTTCACAATCTCCCGTTAGCTTCTACCTGGGAATTTTACTGACACATTTGTTGTTGTTTCCTATACAAAGTTTGAGTTTTACTGTTCTTTAAATTTTAGCGGGAAATTCAACACTCGGGCCTTATTTATCTCTATTCGAAATGCTTGCAACTTTTACTACAATAAATTTTTTACTTTTTGTAGCGTCATAGATTTGAAAAGTGTTTAATTTCATTAAAAATCACATTTTTATAAGTTGTGAAAAAGAACTTTCTTAGAAGAGAAAAATCAAAACTAAACGATACTTTAGAATCAATGAAAAATTAATTCCTTAAGAATCACTTCCATTTATTTTTGCTGGGTAGTAGTGATGCTTTTATTGCTTCTTTGGCAGCTTCATTTTTGCTGGGTATGTAATCCCAGCAAAAAAAATGGTAGTCATTCTGTGACTATAACTTCTTTCATTGCTTCCTAAACTTCAGTTGACATTCTTTTATAATTTGTTCGTGTTATTCTAAGGCACTTTCAAAGAATTGATGAGTTCATATTTCAAATGCAGTGATCTGGATATAAACCCGATGCATATCTTAAAAAATAACTCTTCATTACTTCTAAAGCATATGTTATAGTATAGCGTATATTTTTTTAAATCTAAAGCATATATTCAAATTGAAAAAATAGTTCTGATGAAATTTTTTAATTTTTTTATTTAATCATTTTTATATTTTAGTTTAAAAATTTCTAACCCTCATGCAGTTTTGCAATTTTTATAAAAGTTTTGAAATATCAAGAAAAACAGATTTTTTTAACCTTTACTTGAATGTAGCTGGCCTGTCATTTGCATTTTTTCAGCCTTAAATATTTATGAGAACGGAATCTGTGCATTTTTGCATTATGAAGCTGCCAAAGAAGCAATAAAAGCATCACTACTATGGCAAAGGCATCACTTCTTTTCTAATGGTTTCATCGATGAATTTAACATTAGCGTGTCATAGGATGGAAGTATTCAAATATAGCTACTAGCATTACTCATACTTTACTCTAAGGAAGCAATGATAATACAAGGATTAGATATTCTGATGCATGAGTGGAAAATGTTCATATACTTTCTAGTATTTAAGCTTTGATGAAAATTTAATTCAAAAGAATGCAGAAAAATAAGTTTAAAGAAGCGACATTTATGCATTGATATACAAATACACTTTATTAAAACAAATAAAAAATTCTGCATTAGTGAAAAAGCATTTTTTAAACATTTTTCAAAAATTTTAATGAATTTTTAGACAAATTTTAAAATACTTTTGGATAATGTAAAAACTGGTTGCACAATTTGGAAACATTTTTAGACAATTTTAAAATATTTTTGAACAATTTAAATAATTTTTGCACAATTTTAAAACATTTTTGGGCAATTTGAAATAATTTTTACACAATTTTAAAATTATTTTGGTAGATTCTGAATTAAAACTGGGAATGATGTAGTGTTAAATAAAATACATAATGCAAAAATGCACAGATTGCGTCGTCATAAATATTTGAGGCTGAAAAATGCAAAGGACAGGCCAGCTAGTTTCAATTTAATGTCAAAAAATCTGTTTTTCTTGATTTTTCAAAACTTCTATAAAAATTTGCAAAACTGCATAGATTCTAACAATCATGAAATTTTAAACTAAAATATAGAAAAATGATTTAATAAAAAAATTAAAAAAGTTCATCAGAACTTTTTTTTTCAATTTTAATAAATGCTTAAGATTCAAAAAAAAAATATACGATATACTATACTATCTTATTCTTTAGAAGTAATGAAGAATGATATTTTTAGATATGCATCGGGTTTATATCCAGATCACTGCATTTGAAATATGAACACATGAATGCTTTTGGAAGTGCCTTAGAATAACACAAAAAAATCATAAAGGAAGCAATGAAAGAAGTTATAGTCACAGAATGACTACCATTATTTTTTTGCTGGGAACATATTGAAATTTACAGAATAGAGATTTCAAAAAAGAATATTTTTTGCGTTGTTGTTTTTCGTTATTTTTTCGTGATTATTCTCTTTATTCGTTTTTTTTGATTTTGTTTATTTTTTCGACTTTTTTCATTTATTGTAGCAAGACTGTTTTTTTGGTAACAATTCAAGTGATAAATTTTTTTTATGTTTAATTTTTCGAAATATTATTTCCTGAGCGAAAATATAAATTACTCAATAAATTAGAAAAAATCTTCGTGCGTGATTTTAATTTTTGGTTCGTGATCGTGGGAGAGCATGAGTCAAAAATCACTCACGTTCCCATCTCTAGTTTTAATAATGTACCTGCACATTACTTTTGGCAAACGGTACAAATGTTTGAATTTGGATTTTTGGGATGAAAATGGATTACTGTCATCGCGCAACATTCTTTCCTAACTCTTGCTTTCTTTTTGACAATCTTGTCTAGTTAAATCCATATAAACCAAATACATTTCCTCTGCCATTTTTAATTACGTTTTCCTACATAGATGTCTTTTGTATTGTTTTAGTTTTAATTTTTTTTATCAAATAACCGGCCTTTCGACTAAGATGTTATCATTTTGGGATTGCAAAAACACTTTTTTTGGTTGGATTATTAAAGTAAAATAGCAAAAATATATTTAGTTTTTTATACGGTGACGATTTTTTCCAAAAATGTAGACAATAAACCTGGAAAAAAAAATTAAGATTTCGCCTCTTCCATCTCGCTTGGAGGAGTATCCTTGTAAGATATTGTCGATCAATAAATTGTAAGATATTCAAATTTTTATATTCTCATATCTTTTTTAAAGTATACAAATGGTAATTAATATTTTTGAATTCTTACCCGCTTTAATATTATAATCCTTCACTGCGATA
Source organism: Eustalomyia histrio (assembly GCA_949748255.1). Classification (NCBI taxonomy): domain Eukaryota; kingdom Metazoa; phylum Arthropoda; class Insecta; order Diptera; family Anthomyiidae; genus Eustalomyia; species Eustalomyia histrio. The sequence continues at coordinate 10,869,875 of OX456528.1, forward strand.
TATTAAATAGGTACTTATGTTTTTTATTTGACTTATAGTTATTTATAATAAATATATATATATATATATATATATATACATATATATTTTTTTTTTTGTCAAAAATTATTGAATTTACTTTTATATATTACCAACATGTTTACACTTTTTTAATTTTCAACAAATGAATAAACAAATAAGAAAAATGTTAATAACAATGTTTGTCTTTTGATTGCTAATTATTAATTGAACATATTTAACAACAATTACTTATTTTCTAAACAAATAGTTCACTGCTTTTACATTCTGTATGATACAAACTCAACGAAAATCAAACATAACACAACATCGATCTAGGACGGTTAAAACGAACCAATGTTGCCACACCAGTGTTGTTTTTAATACCGCCACTTGGTTAGGGTATAATGAATTTCTGCCGATTCACAGTGTTACCTGGCAGTTATTTATATATACCCGAGAAAAAAAAAGTTCAGATATAACCATATGTGGCCTAATCTAATAATATATTACATTAGTTTTTTTAAAAGTACCTTATATTTTGTCATATATAACCACATCTAATTATATATTGATCTTTTTTAAATTAGATATGATTTATATTATAAGATATGGTATACATTATCTGTATACATAAAGGGATAATGTTACTGATTGATTCACTCATTCACTCACTCATTCAACTTCGCCAAGCCCAAACCGCAGTAGATAGGAAGCTAAAATTTGCTAAATAGATTTCACCTTGGGCGTAGACATCCGCTAAGACGGGCTTTTGGATATTCCTTCGGGAACAGCAAAAAGAGGGAAAACTCCCCTTTCACGGCCTGCCCAAACCCGTTTAACTAGAAACCGGAAATTTGAAATATGCTTTCCTTGGAGTATGTGTTCACTTACTGATAAGGTACATTTCAGAATTATAAAAATGGGATTTTAAGGGCGAAAAGTGTCCACCTTAACGGCCTGCCCAAACCGTTGTACCTAGGAAGTTGAAATTTGCTATGCAGGCTCCTTCTGCAGTGTAAATAACAGCTTAGACGTGATTTTTGGAAAATCCAACGGAAAGGGGGCGGTTTGCCAAATCCGCTAGAGCTGCGAAGTTTAAATTTGGTAGTTTGGTTCCTCCTCCGGTGAAGACATCCCTCAGGTGGGATTTTTGGAAATTCCTACGGGAAGGGGCAAAAATCTCCCCTTAACGGCCTGTCCACACCGAAATATCTAGAAACCTGAAATCGGAAATATGTCTTACCTGCAGTATGGTCTAACTGAAATATCTCTCCTTAACGGCTTGACAAAACCACTGGTCCTAGAATGTTGAAATTTGGAATGCAAGTTCTTTCTTGAGTGCGCAGAGTCTTCCCTTTAACGGCCTACCGAAACCGCTGAACCTAGAAAGTTGAAATTTTGTATTAAGGTTTCTCCTTCTGTGTAGACATCAGATAAGAAGGAATTTTTTGAATTCTTTGGGGACTGCCCAAAACGCTGGAACTAGGAAGTTAAAATTTGATATGCACTTTCAATTTCCAGTGTAGCAACAGCTAAGACGGAATTTTTGGAAAATCCAACGGGGAGTGGCAAAAAAAGGGGAATTTGTTCCCCTTCAAGGTGTGTCAAATTCGCTGGAACTACGTTGTTGTACTGAAGGGGCAAAAAGCAGAAAAGTCTCCCATTGACGGCACCCCCAAACCTTTCGAGCTAGGAAGTTAACATTTTTTATAAAGGTTCCTCCTCCGGCTTAGACATCAGCTATGGGCGAGAAATCTTTAAAAAAAATCTTGAAAATCCTTTCCCTTGGTGGCCTGCTAAAACCACTAGAGCTAGGAATTTGTGTGACATAAAATTTGGGGCCATAATAAATTTGCAATTTTTTAGTGAAACACGAAATTTTATAAAGGTATTGGTTTATTTTTGTTTTGATTTTCTTAAAGTTGTAACATTATTTATTAGAAAAGTATTAGTTTGCTGATGCAATCCTTGGCGATAGTTGTAAAAAGTGATTAATATAAGCCAAAGAAAAGGAGTGTATTTTTTTTTTTGTGAGAAATGTACAATACTTGCAGTAAATTATTATATTTAGTGGATCAAATAATGATTATAAGAAAGAAATAAATCTATAAAGATCTTTTGAAATATGTTTGGTGATATAAGTCATGGAAAACTAGGATAAATCTGTTACCGCTGGCGAATATTTTTTACCAAAAATCACGTGATAACTTTTTACCAAAAATCGCGCCATTTTTCATTTTGTTTTTCATACATTTAGAATAAATATAATTCTTAACAGAGCGCCTCGGTAGGCTAGTTAGTAGCGTGCTAGCTTATCAGTGGGGGGGGGGGGGTCGTGGGTTCGATTCCCACCAGTGAGTCTGGTCTGTTTTCGCTACAACGAGCCGATAGTATTTGTTGCTAGTGCTCGTTCAGGGTGTTAGGATATAATTTGTAATTATATGATTAATATAAATAAAATAAAAAATAAATATTTCTTAACAACATTTCTTTGCTTTGCATATTTTTAGGGTAATTTTTCATTTCATCATATTTGGGGTGATTTTTCATTTCTTCACATTGGGGTTATTTTGCATAATGAAAAAAGGCATCAATCTAATAAATGAAAATATGCCTCAAATTGTGGGGCTAATTTTCATTTGGTTGGGGTCATTTTTCATTACATTTTTAAGATTAATTTTCATTAATTACATTTTCAGATTGGGGTCATATTTCTTATATAATATTATATAATTATTTCTCCATATTTTTTCTTAGTTCATAGGATAAGATTATATATAATTATTTACAATAAAATCTATATATATAAAAAAATTGTTGCAAGTGTGTTGTGATTTTATAATTCACGAACGCTTAAACCAAATTCGATTAAGTTTTTAGGGTTTGTTAATATAGTCGACGCGTTCGAGAGTTATGACTTTTCATGTCAACATGTGATTTTGTCCATTTAAAAAAACAACAACAAATAGGTAGCCGCCCATGAGCGTGTGCGGTATGTATACTGTGTGCTGACTTCATACACACGGTAAATACACGTTGTAGCCACTGTTGCCAGATTTGGGGATTTATCGACATTTTGACAATTTTTGGTACCCAAAATGAGTAAATGACGATTTGACGATTTTTCCTCCTAAAATGACAATTTTTTAAAAAAGGCTCGGACTGGCATCAGTTTAGCAATAAACTTATTTCGTAATATTGCAGCCTTGTTATTCAACAAATGGAATATTTGTTTCCGTATAAAGGCTAGTGAAGAAAAGCTTGTTGCCAAAGATAAAGTAAACAATATAGTAAACCAATCTATTCGTTCACCAGGCAGATCATTTGCCAGTCTTTTTCAGGTAAATGCTACCCAAGCTCAAACACATAAACCATCAGTAATTGAAGAATTCTTAAAACTTGCCAATATGTTTCTTTTACCTGAGGATTTGTCGCTGGAACAGCAAATTACAAACTTCCTTAAGGATTTTAAAAACATGCCAAAAAAATGAAGCTAAAGCAGAGTTCCTGCGGCTTCTTAAGAGTGTGAATAACAAATATTGCCCATAGATCTCTTAAATTTATGACATTTAACGTCCGCTCTCTTGTTAACATCAGTCGCCAAATTGAACTGTCAAATATCCTTCATCATAACCAAATTGATGTAGGATTCATACAAGAATGCCATCTTCGCGGATATAGAAAAGTAAATCTTAATGGATATAATTTCGTTTACGACAATTCAGCTTTAGGAGTAGCAATTACTATTAAAAACACTGTAGATTATAATAGAATTATTTGCAATAAAACACAATTTAAAAACGTTTTTCTTGAAATAGGAATGGTTTTAAACAGCATTAGTAAAAAATATTTATTAGGGTATTTGTATATTCCTTGTGTATATGACTCACATGAGTTAAACAACAGCTTAAACCAGATTCCTCAACTGAGCAACAATTATGATGAGCTTATATTCGGTGGTGACCTAAATGCGAAAAGTTTAAATTGGGGATACACTGGAAAAGTTCTACATAGCTGGCTACAAAACAACTGTTTAGATGTAACACGAGTTTGCGATATATCTCCATCGTTTCCTAACGGGTCTTCTTTTCTAGACCACTTTCTATTTAGTCCCAGCATAATCAACAGTATCCAACCTAATTATCAGATCGAAAGCTTATCATCTTTCTCGGATCATATCCCATTAGTACTGAAACTGGAAAGTGTTGCAGCCTGTTTAACATTAAGAAGTCCACTGGTAATAACTTCATACAAGAACACTAATTTGAACGCATTCAGTAGAGATTTAGATGCAGCCTCAGATGCCATTTTACTTCCCAACAACTGCAATTTAAGTAATGATGAATTAGATGTGCAATAAATGTTTCAATAAATGAAAGCCACTCCAACAAACTGGAGATAAATTACCAAAAACGTCAGTATCCTGATAACATCAAGAAATTTTTTAAAGTTAAGTATGCATGGCAGAAGAACCTAAAGAAAATATATCACGAGTATAAAATTCTCACTAAACAGATACAACTATTAAAAACAATTATTAGTGAGCTTATAAATCTTGAAGATGCTAAAAATTTGAGACATAGACTCTCAAAAATAACACCAGACGTATTTCGGTTCGTTGGTAAAAAGAAGTCTTTTTTTTGCCAGCAGCTCATACACAATGATACTATCACTTCCAATAGTTGCCAAATTTCAGAGATATTTAGAACTCATTATACTGCTGTTTTTCAAGAGGTAAATCCTAAAAGACCGTTTAACAATATAGAGAACCAAATCTCATCATGTGTTGATAGACTACCGCAACATATCTATACATTTGATGACACGTTTCTGGCCTATAGGAATCTTGATAATTACCATTTTACAAACGTGAAAAATATCAGAATGCACATTAACAACATTAATAGCAAAAAGTCTTTTGGCTTTGATGGCGTTTCCAATTTTATAATTAAAAAATTTCCTGATACAACACTCAAATAATTAGCTGCAATTTTTAACAATTGCATTAATAACGGATATTTCAAATTGACTTGAAAAAGCGCAAAAATACTTCCAATTAAAAAAAAAGCAGGACAGTTAAAAGCCTGAGGATTTTCGCCCAATATCCGTTTTATCCAACATTGGTAAATTATTTGAACACGTAATTAAGGAAAAACTAGAAAATGAGTTAATTGTGGAACCAATATCAGGATTTGGATTAAGAAGATCTCACTCAACACAACATGCATTGTTGAAGTTTTACAATGATGTAACTTGCAACTTAAGGGATAAAATATGCACGGTGGCAATATCATTGGATATAGAAAAGAGTTTGATTCGGTTTATCATAATAGAGCAACTGTTCTAGAAAAATTAAGAGTTGTTGTTGTAGTATAATCAAAAATAATATTGTTAGTTTATTTCCAAAATGTATGTGGGTTTTTTTACTTTAAATTTGTTACATGCAAGTGTCCCTATTTTTTCGCACATAACTGTATATATAAATTCCCGAATATATAAAATAAGCCATTACATATAGCACTAGCTGAGTGCTGAACTCACTAAAATTCTGGCAGACCGAGTTAAAATCGTGGCGAAGACAATGCTTGTTTAAGAGTTTTAATATGAATTTTATTTTACTTTAATTTTTTTATACGTTTTAGTAGTTTCCGCATATATTATATTGTTGAATTGTATCAGATTACAATTCCATCTGACATTTTTCGGATAAATATGTATCCTCCTTAATCCCTAAATATATTACTGGTTCTAATGTAATCTGCCATTTTTCGGATCATTAATGAGTTGCATTCTTTGGAAAGGGGATAGAGAAGAGTAAAAGGTGGTGAAATATAAGGGCTTCAATTATGGCAACACTTTCATTGCTCGAGATCATAATTCTAGAACAGTTGCTGCCCGCCATCTTACCGACGGAAGGCATTGCGATATGTATGAGAGATAAAAACTTATACATATTAGTTTTCTATATTGTTATTGCCGTTCGCTGCCGATCGAACCTTCAACCTTCTGTTACACCACAATGCCGCCAACATGTACTTGCTAATTCTACTGTACTTGCTAATATTTTACTCGTTTTGAGATTAATATTAACCTATTTTCTAAGTGTACATGATATATGGAATCAAAGAGATAAACATTCATATGCATCTGATTTTTAAAAACAAGTAGCCAGATTTACTCTATTGTACTTTTTAAACTAGGTTAACATTTTTTGTTGAAACGATATGCTACCCACAGATGAAGGAACATTAGTAGAAACATGGGCGTGTTCTACATAAATTTCCGTCTTGTGTAGCAATGTTTCCTGTTAAATCCATGTGTCATTTTTGGTTGCTCAAATATCAAAATATTTTTTGATATATTATGTTTCCAAAAACAATGTTCCATCGTCTGTATCGATGTTTACTTTTTTTCTGTGTTATTTTATTGTGATCAGCCGTTGTATGCAGTGCTTTTGCAATTCGCGAAGTAAATAAAAGAGAGATAAAAATTGTGACATTGAAAATAATGAAAATTGGATAAACTTTATAAGTAAATACAAAATTTTACGAGAATTATGGGACATAAAATGTGAAAGCTACAAAAATAAAAGTAAAAACAGCAGCATATAAAAAATAGAAATATTTTTAAAAACATTTCTTTTCTTCTGCGTATATTTCTTTAATAAATAGTAGTACATTTGAACACATAGAACTGATGTTTCGTTTATGGTTCCATCGTATGTATTAAAAATGAGACACTAGTAGAAACACATGTTCCTTCGTGTATGGGCAGCAAGCAAGTATATTTTAGTGAAACCTCCCCGATTCCCCCTCCCACTACCAACAAGTTTTACCTTTTGGAAAAAAATGTCCACGGAAACCCATGCCAGGAGTTACTTCGGTGCAGAGTTCGAAAATAGACTTGGCTATATCTTCCTCATTTATGGTCGTATTGGAACAATACATACGCCACTCAGTGGTAAAAATTTCGAATGAATCGGTGAAGTATTCCTAAACTATATTTTTGACATTTTTAATAAAGTTATATCTCGCACCGTTTTAAATTATGGGATGTTGTAGAAATGGACGTGTGAGAAAAATGTCATTTTGTATCAAATCATATCGTATTTTGTTCGTACTTTTACGAGAAAAAAGCTTTAAATAATTTACAAGTGAAATTGAGATAGAGTTTTTTCGCAGCAACTTGATAGACAAGGCCATTTGAAAATGTAATGAAAAAGTTACATTTTATGATTTAGGCTTTCTAATAAGTTAAAAAAATTTTAAGTTTTGTTTAAAGTTTTCGGGTTTCAGCAAAATGTGTTTCTTCGCTGTTATGATCAAAATACTGGGCTTTAAGAGGTAAAAATGTGTTTGAAACTTTTTTACTATAGAGCTTAGTAATATTTCTTTATATTATTTACATATTTAAAATACTTTTCGTTAAACAGCTAATAATAACCCTTATGTAGTTCTTAGCCGAGTTTATGCGGCATGCTATCAAAGTTGGCTTGTCATTCAGACCTTTAAAACATAATTTTCAAATCTGATTTAAATTTTGACGAATTAATTTTTCTTTATGTTATTAGAAGAAGCAAGTTGATTTAAATAATTATTTTTATATATATTTTTATTATTTACGAGACTATATATAAGTTTTCAAAAAAATAAATTTTCTATTGCTATTTTAGTTTATTGTTATTTATTGTTAATGTCTTTTCCTTCTTGTATATCTATATGGTTACCAGATTTATGAAAAATTCATCCCTAAAGATGCTGGAAAATCCCCAGCGAAACGTTGGATTAGAATAAAAAATTAAAATAGTCTTTTTTTGGAGTTTCAAAATAAATGACCTTGGAAGCCTGTATTTAGGAATATCTAAATAAATCACCATATTTCTTTTTATAAATCAAACGAAATAATTCAATTTTAGATCATAGATACAAAACCAATTTTGATTTGATTTGCGAATCAAAAAAAGAATTATTTTGATTCTCGAATTAAAATGGTTTTTTCAGGATGACTATTTTTTTATCAATTTATATGATAATATAAATTTACACACTCCGATAATACAAATTTCGTTTGCCGTTCCATTTCGTTTCCGTTCCATTTCGTTTCCCATTCTATTTCGTTCGTATAAGAATGTGTCACCCTGTGGCTGTTTTATAAAAATAGATACCTTGGGATTCCTTCCTGGCCTATTTTTATTATCGCAGCATATTAATACTCGCTAAGTTTTTCGAGATACCAGCCATTTTAAAAAATAACCATTTTATAAAATGGTAAATATCTAGAAAACTAAGCGAGATTTGCAAGTTAATTTTAATAATGATGTTTTAATTTTATTACATTTGGTACGGTCAAGGAATTGTTTGAAGATATTTAAAAACAATTTCAACACATATCTTTAATGTTAGCTAATTGCTGATTTGGATTTACAGTAAAAAACACAAAAATTGTAAGTAAATTTCATCAAAACTCAATAAAAAATCAAGTGAATGTTGGGATTAATAGTTTTTTTCTTTGATTTGTGAGTTAAATAGATATTTACAATGAGCACTTTCAAGGGCACGAAGAATGTCGTAGCTGAATAGAAACCAATTTTTTATGGCTTTCTTTTAATTCGCGAATCAGATCATGATGTTTGAAATGATATGAATCAGTTAAATCGAAAAATATTAATATGAATTTATTTAATCAATTATGATTTTAAATCTGATTAATAAATTGATTTATAAAATATTAAATGAATTCGCTCATTTTATTGAGCGAATTAAATAAAGATTTATGTTTTTCAACGTCTGATGTCATTCCCAATTTGTATGTGTGACATAAGCGTTGATAGCTTGCCGCATAATCACAGCACTTATTGTAGGCACATACAAGCTATCGACTCGGCAAATAACAAAAACATTCAAATCCCATCACTGGTGTGTACCTATTTCTTTCTCTTTTTCGCTTTATGTTAAGCTAATGCAAAACTTTTTCGTATGTATGCGTGTATACGAATTGTGGTAAATTTAGTGTCTCTCTTTTTGTAATGAAAAACATAAACTAAATTGTTTAATCACATTTTTCTAAATTTTTTTTTCTTAATAAAAGTGAATTAAAAATACCAAATAGTGAAAATTTTATATTATAAATGTTTTTAACATGTATACGTTTTAAGCTAAAAGGAATCTCGTAATATATTAAAACGATTTTAAAGTTTTATATTGCTTATGCATTTAACAGTGAGTGTTTGCATGTGTAAATCTTGTACAACTGAAACATAATTAGTTTTTCTTTTTACAATATTCCAAAGAAATGCTAGTTTGTTTTTCAACTGATCAAAAAGAAACCATCGTATTATTTTGTTAGTATCAACACCATTTTTTAGTTCTGTTTTTGGATTTGCATTTCAGCCCCTCCTTAGCATCGCTTATAGTTGTTTATATTAATGCTCCATTTGTTGGCGACGTCTTATTTAAGATAGACCTTTGAAGAATTATATTTTGAATAAATTCACTGACATCCGAATTCTGCTTTGTTTTGAATTGAATGCATTTTTTTTTTTTGGCTAAACTCTAGTTTACGGGCATAGATTTCAAATTTTCACCGATTATAGGTTTGTTTTTTTTCGAATTTTTTTTTATAAATATTCCATACAAATTTAAGTAGATATAGACTTGCTACTTAAAAATTAAGAATGTATAAAATGCTGCCTAGTCTTGGAAATTTTTTGCTTTTCTCTTTTAAATGTAAACAAAAATATTTGTCATAAAAATATTTGAAATTTTTGTGTTTTTAATTTGATAAATTATTAAAAACTACAAGAAAAGAATTTAGTTTAGGGCATAACTTGGATTTGCTTCAAATTTTCAGCTTTGATAGCACTGTTAATGAGTCCAACAATAGATTTTTTTTGTGGGCGACCGCCGGTTTCCGAGAAACGTCCCCTAAAATTTTGAATTTAATTTCTTATCTGCCATTTATTGTCGGATAAAAAACAAAATTATATAAAATTAAAATTCTTATTGGAACACCTCTAATTTGAGAAATAATACTCCCGGGTCCATTAATCCATTAGGCGTCACATTTTGCAAAAGCCCGTTTTTTAATTTTCTCCAAATTTGGCTGATTTAAAGCTATGAAATAATTTGTATATAATTGCTGCTAAGGCTTTAAGCTTTGATATGTAAATGTAATCATTAACTCTTTTTCAATACCGCAGATATTAAGAATTAAATATATTTCATTATTTTTGTGATTTTGTTCTTTCATATAAATATTTCACACTTTCGACCTGAGCGACCACTTTATCTTCAGCCTCCTTATGAACCACAAAACCCACAAACAACTCATCTCATAATTTGAACAGGCTTTTATGTCACACACTCTAAGGAAAGTTATTATGCAAAATTCCTTTTTCGCAGATAGTGAATGATTACCCGTACAAAAGAGCCTACTTCCATCTATTTATAGAATTACCCATGGCAACAATCTTTGACTTTCGAAGCACAAATTGACAGGGCTGCCTCTGCAACTCTTAATGTTTCCATTTTTGGGAAAGAAAATTTTTGTTTACTATTCTTTAGTAACATTTAAATTATGGTCTCGAACCTGATAAAATTTCTACATATCATAGCTGATATAATCTGATTTTATAAAATTATATCTTTTGGACATAGAAAAAATGTGGATATATAATTATTATATTTAAAAGAAACAAAAATATATATAATTTTTAAAACAAAGATTATATTAAATTTTATCCGAACCTGGATTTTAAAAACTAATTTTATCTTAACCAAAAATTTGAATCGGCTATAAGAGAGTAATGATTCTCAGCCACATCAGCAATGTTCTGTCCAATAACCATCCATTTTCCTAAACTCGCTTAACAAATTGACGCACAAACTGAACTGAAGGCTCAAAAAATTTCCACGTAAATATCTTACAGTTTGCGTTAAAGACACTTCTTTGGAAGTAATTTTGTTCGAGCCTATAGCGTGCCATTTTGCAAATGTAATATATAAACCAGAAAATAAAAATTAATATTAGGAACTGAAAAAAGTAAATAAATAAAAGTTTAAATGGCCCACACTATATATAATAATATCTCAAATATCTCTTATACCATATTCAAAAATATTTTTAATAATTTATTATCATATCTAGTATTAGATAGCTTATTTCATCATATATGGCTTTGTATAAACCATATATAAGTATATATAGCTTTGTATAAACCATATATGTATATATGGTTTTGTATAAACCAAATATAAGTATATATGGTTGTGTATAAGTAAATGTGGTCTCGTGTAACCAATATGAAATTATGTGTAGTGTATAATTTTATATGATATTATATGATTATATATCATATCTTATCATACAAATCATATCCAATTTTATAAAGATAAGTATATAATTAGATGTAGTTGTATATGACACAATATAAGGTAATTTAAAGAAAATTAATGTAATATCTAATTATAAGGGATTTTTTTTGCTATATAGTTTTTCAGTGTTAAAAAAATATTCGTGACATGTTGCGATTCCAAAGCTGCTCAGTAAGGTTTCCCATTTCAGCTTGAATAGACTAACAAACGAACGCACACAAATCATTGAATTTTATTATCAAAATTCGTGCTGGTTGAGAAATGTGCTCCTATCGAAAAATCGTCTTTCGCGATAAAGTTGATTTTTGGCTCAATGGATGCGTCAACAAACAGATTTGCCGAATTCGGCGTGAAGAGCAGCCAGAGGCAGTTCAAGAGCTCTCAATGCAATCTGAAAGATTCACTGTTTGGTGCGGTTTGTGGGCCGGTGGCATCTTTGAAACGTACTTCTTCAAGAACTATGAAAATCGCAACATTACAGTCAATGGAACAATGTACAGTGCGATGATTATCTATTTTTTACACAAAAAAGAAGAATTGGACTTGGTTGACATATGGTTCCAACAAGACGGTGCCACACGGCACGCGATACCATTAACCTATTCAGAGGTTTGGTGAGCAATTATACTTACGTTTTGGAGCAGTCCCTTGGCCGCCAAGTTCATGCGATTTGACCCCAATAGACAATTTTTGTGGGTATACGCGAAATCTCTTGAACGGGGTCAAGCCAGCCTCAATTCCAGCCCTGAAAGACAACATTACAGCTGCCATTGGTGGGATACCGGCCGAAATACTGGAAAAGATATGCCAAAATTGAAGCACATGAATAGAATTTACATTGAATAGACATTAACATTAAATATTTTTTTAATAGTATGTTGCAGGAATTCACTTTTGCAAATTGTCTGTTTTTTTTAATTTTCAAAACTCAAACGGTTACAAAATCACCCTTTATTTAATAATTTAATTATAAAAATATTGAGATACCTTTTTATCCAAAAATTCCATTTCAAGAAAGGAAAAATCAAGATGGGTCGCAATGGGTTAATATATTTTAAAAAATTGTGTGTCAAATTAAGGGTATTTAAATAGGCTTTCTTATGATACCCGTTCCGATAATATGATATGATACCCGTTCCGATTAACTCGGAAAACATGGTCAATGGATGGACTTGGTAAGATGTGCCCGTAATTTAGGTATGTTCGAAAAAAATTATTTTTATATTTGGTGTTAAGGGGATAGAGGCCCTGGACTAGGGATAGGGGCTAGGTCCAAAAAATCACCCAAATCAAAGAAAATTTTTTCAGGATCCGGGAAATATATTTCGCGCTGGGTGTATTTTAGTAAATTTTAGGTGGTAAAAAAGGCGTTGTCGTTTTAAACGTTTTTATACGTTGGCATCACTACTGAATAGTTATTTTCAAATTTGAAAGCTATTTGAATTTTTACATTAACGATATGTACGCGATGTGTCCGTATGAATGTGTGCAAAGCAACGAAAGCATACAGAATTTGGGAATTCCCTGTTTCAAATTACTTAATTAAATGTGTAAATTTATATAAATTTTGTGGTTGAAAAAATTTTAGAGGAAAAAAAATTTTTTGTGGTGAAAAAAAATTTTTTGAGGTGTATATAAAATATTTTTTTTTGTAAATATTATTCGATCTATCTGTTTTAATTATATATTTAATTTTATGAAGCTCGAGATCAGAATAGGATACACTAATTTTTTATTAAAATTGAAAAAATTGTGAGGATCAGCGCTAGAGGGAGTGCACACTTCCGACCCGAGCAATCAGGTCATCATCAGCCTCCTTACGAACCACCCAACCCACAAATAATTCAAGGTTTTGAACAGACATATATCATACACTCCAAGGAAAATGACTATGCGAAATTCCATTTTTCAGTTAGTGAATGATTACCCGTACAAATGAGCTGTTTTCATCTATTTATAGAAATACCCTTTGGCAACCATCTTCGTTGCTATTTTGGCTTCAGGTGTAGTTGGCAAATCTCTAGAGTACCTGGTCGCTCGGGTCGAAAGTGTGCACTCCCTCTAGCGCTGATCATTTCAATTTTTTCCATTTTTATAAAAAATTAGTGTTTACTATTCGTTAGTAACACTAAATTATGATCTCGAGCCTGATAAAATTAAATATAGAGTATATAAAAAATATTTTTTTATTGTAAGCGACTGGTGAAAAACCAAGTGAAAAATATTTTGCTTGCCATTTGATACTAAGAAATTGTACTAAAATAAACTAATTTGTATGGAAAACTTAGAGGTACCTTCACATTTTCACTCATAACTTTTTAACCGCTGGATGGATTTTGCTTATTTTCAATATCAAAGTTTTTGGGAGGTAAAAATGAGCACGCCACTTGCGTCTTCGCGTCGTGATAGCCATTTCAACAGACGGACAGACGGACATCGCTAAATCGACTTAAAATTGCATAAGGATCACGAATATATATACTTTATGGGGTCTTAGACCTATATTTCGACATGTTACAAACGGAATGACAAACTTATATACAGTGTTGTCCAAAACATTTGCAACTGAAATCACATTTTGCCTAATTCTTTATTTTTAGGAAATACTTGCAGCATACGTTTTTTATTTTTTATTAAATTCAGTTATTGCAAATTATTTTACAAAAAAAAATGTTAATAAATTTACAACAATAAAAAAATTAAGTTTTATTTATTTTAATTAGTCTAAATACTAGTGTTTAAAACATTAGCAAACTCTTAAAGAAATTATTATACAAACCCAAAAATTGATTTCAATATTCAGTATCTTGTAGCATAGCCGGTTTTTTATTACCGCAGAACATCTTTTATGCTATGAGCTTTTTAATATAATCTTCGGGAATTTTATTCCACTACTTTTCCAACTCGGCGAAATGTTCATTACCATTTCGGAATAATTTATAACCTCTATTCTGTTTTGCAATCTTGCACATGTTCTCAATCGGGTTGAGATCGGGTGATTGTGGCGGCCAGAACATAACACTAATATTATTTCCCTCCAACCATACTTTTACAACCCCTGCCGTATGTTTCGGGTCGTTATCGTGCTGGAATATCCATGAAACTGGCATTTCTCATTCAGCATGTGGCCGTCATTGTATAAGTAATCCGGTGAATTGGGCCAATCCCATTGCCCAAAAAACACCCCCACACCATGATGTTTCCACCTCCGTGCTTCACTGTGGCGGTTGTGTATCTGGATTTAAACTTTTCGCCTCGTGGTCGTCGAATGTAGGCTCTTCATTCTGAACCCCAGAGGTTGAATTTGGACTCATCGGACCATAATAAGTTCTTCCGTTGCTGTCCAATTTTAATGGGTGCGGGCAAAGTTAAGCCGAGCTTTTCTATTTTTTTCTAACACAAAGTGCTTTTTTTTGAGCATCTAAAACTTGTTCTCTGGCTCTTCTTTTAATGGTGGACAGACTGGCAACTATGGAAATTTCAGTTTTAACTTCTCTAGGAATTGCATTAGGATAGAACAAATTCTTCATTTTTCTGTCTTCGCTTACAGTAGAAGTACGGGGTCTTCCTCCTTTGTGAGTTGTATGGAAGTTACCACTATTAACAACGCGACAAATTGTTGATTTTTGAACGGAATATTTTAAGGAAATGTCTTTTTAAAAAAATCTATTTTAAAGTCATTCAAAACTTTGACCTTGAAATCAGAATTGTATTTGTTTCCTGCCATTTTTTACAAAAGTAATTCTTACGATGTTAATGCTTCCAATGTCTTATTAGAACTCTTATAGCAAAATAATTATGATGAGTTTTTTATAGAATGCAATTTCATCACGAATTAATAAAAGGAATGCGATTACCGTTATTTCCTAGTATTTGTTGGTGTTAATAGTATAGTTAAGAGTAATAAGAATTGCAAATTTTGCTAACAGCTGTATTTTGAATACATTTTTTAAAATTAATTTTTTGTTTTACTTTAACGGAAAAAATAAAAAATAAATTTTGGTAACGAAATGTGATTTGGAGAAAATTAATCAATGAAAAGTAAAAATGCGATCTCAGTTCCAAATGTTTTGACCACTACTGTGTACCATCACCTTATATGGTGGATGGTATAAAAATACAACTCAAAAATAATGACAGATGAAAAATCTTCTAAATGAAGATTGTATGAAGGCTCTGACTTTATCAACCGCTATCATTTATGTTGTTTTGTATAGGAGTGATTTTGCACCAATTCAAAACAGTATCAGAACCTTGTCAAGTAGAGATTCCGATAACATGTAATGTTGTACTTAATGTCATGTTTTTATTAATTGAAATGTTTTTTATTTATTGAAATGTTTTTATTTATTTTTTAAGTTTACTTGTACTTCATTTTCAACTTTTATAAAACTGGTTTAACTAGATAAGTGTGATAAAATTGACTGTTTTCTCCGCTTTTTATGTGTTTTTATAATAAATACAAAAATTGTTTTTGGTTAACTTTTTTATTTTATGATTTATAAGATTTTTGTTTAATATTTACGCCTATGTTATACGGTTTTTTAACTTTTCGGAACGAATTATCCATTTTGTGTGAAAATTAAGTATTTTTTTATGCGGATTTCCTGTTTTTTTTTGGAACGCATCTACCGCATAAAATAAGACCTGAGTGTATATATTAAAAAAAAGTATATATTAAAAAAAACACTGTATTAAATACATATGCTTATAATCTTCCACTATCAATGTATTCAATATTTTGAAATTTTTTGATTAAATAAGGGTTATTCCATGTCAAATTAATCAAAAGTAGTTTAAAAAATTTCTTGACCCCATCCGATTTCAATGAAATTTGGTTTAGTTGCTACACTAAGTGAACAACTAACCAATTAAAGTTTGTAGACCCTTATGTTAACAGGGGCCGAAAATACGGATGGTCACAATTTTACCCAAAATCTACAAGCCGCGACACTCTGGCACCTTCAAAATTCAATATTTTGGGTTTTATGGAAGCCTCGCTGTTGTACCTCTAAAATCTTCGAGCTTCAAAATAGAACTTCCGATTATACTTTTTCTCCATAATTGAAACATTTATACTGCCTTGAGATTAAGAAAAAGTTCGAACTTTTTAAAAAAAAGCATGAAAGCCTGAAATTTTCTGGTTCCAGGAATCATTTGGCTTACTGGAACTTCTCGCTTAATAAATCTTTTTAAATTTCATACTCAGCTGCAGTTACAAAATCAAAATGTATGTTACGTATATTTTCTATGCGTCAACTCCATTCCATGGTCCTTTACCATGCGAGGTTATAAAAAAATACCATTCCGGCAAGATACCATAATCTTCAGTCATAAAGTTTTTTCTGTTTTCCAATTGAGAGGAGGCTGCATTAGAAAAGTAATAAATTTTTAAAACTTTGAAAATTTTGATTTCAAGAAGGTAATCATTCTTTGGTATATAAATAAACTGTAAAAGTATAGTGTAGTTGTAGTATGTAGCTCTATTGTGCTCGACTGTATAATATGCAAGGGGCAAGAGAAATCACGTTAATAGGGAGTTGTTGTATAGACGCCATAAAGGGCGAATGTGTTGTCTTACCTTCTTTGATATAATTTCCTTTGACAATCCGAATAACTTTGAATAAGTAAACTAAATTTGTATTTTGATATTGAACTAAACGTAAGGAGTTATATTCGGTGTCCTGACAAAACTGCAGTTGCATCGTGATCGAGGCGGTCAGATATGATCACAAAGCTTGTTGAAATGTGTGCTTTCGTTGCATAAAATTATTGTTTCTAAAGATGTCTTTTTTCCCTATTTATAGTGACTTTCGCACTTTGTAATTTTTTTTCCTCGTTGCTCTGTGTAGTACTACTTCAAATGTGTGATTTTTAAAGAGCTTTCGGATTTGAATTAAGGGGGGGGGGGGGGGGAGTAAGGTTAATTCGTAAGAAAAAATTAATTTTTTGTGACGACACAGTTAAAATCTCTTTATTAAAACTATGAAATTTGAAGTATGTTGAAGAAATATCAAAAAAAAAAAAAAAACACGGCAATGGCAACATTTATTCGGACGTTTCTCAAAAAAACTAGAATTGCGGTGCCCCTCATAACTTGGTGCTGGGTTATCTGAAATCAAAAAATCAAAGTTCATTAGTTAGATAATAGTTTATTCCCCAGGTAACGCTGGGAGGGTTTTTCGAAATTTTAATTTATCACTTTTTTGGAACACTATAGGGAAAACCGCGATTTTTAGTGAAAAAAATCGGCTAATTTGTTATTGTAAAATAAAAATTATTAACAAATTTGAAAAAAAAAAACTCTCCAGCGTTACCTCGTAAATTATGTACAGAAATAGTGTTCAAAATTTCAAAAGGATCGGTGCAGTAGTTTTGAAGTTATGAGGGGCACCGACTTTGAAAACGTGAGTTGTGGGAAAAACGCTTTAAAGTTTTGAACACTACAAAATCTAGTATTAACCGTTTATAAGCAAATTTTATCGGCTTACCTCACACTGAATCATCAATGCCAGGTCTATAATGTCTAAAGCACCTTTTTGTTCCTGTCTACGACGAATCCTGCCTTCTTTAGTTTGTCTCTCAGCTTCCTGCTCTGCTTTGCTTATACGTATGGAGTCAGTTGATCGCGCCGAGTCACGAGCACTTGATCCACTATTGCATGAAGTTTAGTAAAGCAAAAGAACTTTCATTGAAGACACTAGCTGCCACATAAGCTGCAATTTCAACGATGACAGAGGTTCCACTCAAGTGCTTTGGTGAGATTTTCCAAATAAGATCGATATAGTCTCAAACCAGCTGATTCTCTATCAAATCTTGTAATTTTTTTAGGCATTTTAGTAATAGTTTAACACAAAACTTAATGAAAACGGAGCTAAAATGATACGAAAATAGGAACGCACATGTACGTCTGCGCGATAGAATATTTACTGCTACACTAAATTTTATACTCTACACTGACATACTTGGCATAAAAATACTCGTAACTTCGTCAATTTTGCTCCAATCGACTTGAAATTTTAACACAATATTCTTAACATATAAATTATTTAAAAAAATAAAAAAAATGCAAGACATAAAATTAAGAGAAATATATGAAATCTTTATTTGAGTCGATAGAACGGTATATGTAATTTAATGTTTTAAGATGATTTCATGTGAATGTTGACAGCGACTGCGCCTTAAATGGTTCATACGCTGGGTCCAATATTGGCATACTCTGCAACATATCGGCCGGTATCTCACGAATAAATTCTTGAATATTGACTTCCAGTGCGTCAACCGTTGCGGGCTTGTCCCTACATGCGTACGATATAGGCGGCCAATTGACCAACCCCAAACGTGAAATAAACTGTTCACCGAACTCGCCTTTCAATTGGGCCATTGTTTCGCGTGCTGTGTGCCATGTGGCACCGTCTTGTTGAAACCACATGTCAGCCAAGTCCAGCTCCTATATTTTGGCAAAAAAAAGTTTGTTATCTTCGCACCGAATCGATAATTCACGGTCGTCAACAACACTGGCGGATACAGCTGCAATTTTTAGCTCTGTCCGCACTTTACGTATGCGTGTTACTGGTTTAATGTCCAACAATGTAAATTTGGTGCGAAATTTAGTTACAAGATTCCGAATAGCCGCCTCAAAAGGTCGCCCAAACTGACCATTAAATTGAAGAAGTGCACGATGCACTTAACCGAGCATGAATTTTTATAATAAAAATAATCCTCAAGCGTTGTTCGTTTGTAAATACAATCCTGTTTAAATTATAAACCAAACTGAACATGTTTGACAGTAAGATGTTACACGAAAAACGCTGAGCTGCCAAAAACAGTGTTGCCAAAAAGAAAGTTGCTAAAAAAATCACCCTTTACTACATGGTGTTTTTATGTTCCAGGGGTATGTTTTTTGACTGCCATTTCTGTTTGGTTGACATTTGACAGTTGTGCAGCAGAGCAGTCGATAACAATTTATTATGGAGCATCTAACGCACCAACAACGTGTTGAAGTTATTAAAACATAAAAAATTAAAAAAAACCTAGGTTTTGGCGGCAAATCATAATGAGCGACGAGGCACATTTTGACTTGGCTAAGGCAGCCATAGTAAGCTGATACTGAGGAATTGAAAATCCTCAATTGACACACCAACGGCCTTTAACCCTCGTTTTTTGCGAGAACTTTTTGCTGACCGCACTATGTCAAAAAGAGGAGATTTTGATTGACTTCTTTCTTTGAGGGTACTTGAAGAGCAAGGTCTACGACAATAAGCCAGATGTTAAAGAATAGTATTATTGTAGAAATTGGGGCAATATCACCCGTAGTATGCCAAAATGTTATGCAAAATTTGGGTAAAAGAGCACACATTTGCGCAGCGGCCAAAGGCCGCCATTTAGCCGATATTATATTTCATACATAATTGTTATAAACCAAAATTTCAAAACTTTTTTGGTTTACTAGTTGGACTTTCCGACTACTCTTTCTAGCTTTCCGTCACCACACTGTCTTTAACGTCTAACATCCAGTCTTGAACAAGTCTGATTGTTTGGCGGACATTTGAATGATCTGGTAATTTATAAAGGGATACAACAATAAAGTTTCTGATCCATTGTATTTTAATATATACATTTAAAAACTTTTATCGTGTAATAATGAACATTTAATAAACAACGCTGTAAAAACTCTATTCTATATATGAAAATCTTATTACTAATTAGGATGGTCATTAGCAGCAACGAACAGATGTGCCTACGTAAAGGACAATTTTAACGCATCTGTGAAATAGGGGTGGTTTTTCCTAATTAAGGTTAACTTCACGTAACAAGCAGTTAGCAAGTGGCAATTAAACTAGAATTACGAAAAGGAATGTTGTGAAATTTGGATTTTTTTCTTAATTAGTAGAAACAAATTAAATATTAGGCAGTACAAGTAATTTTTTCCCCGTTTATAAAAGGATCGGATATGCAATATGAAATAAATATTTTTTGCCATTTTCTAGCAGTTTAGTAGCTCATATTTTTGGAGAAATTTGTGCTAATAATGATATATATATATCACTTATTTTCAATTAAATTACATAATAGTATTTAATATATGTACTTTGTTTTTAATTTTTTAGAAAATATACATGGAAATAAAAAGTTGGCATTTGCTCTTACATTCAACACAAATATGTGACAAATTCTAAGCATGTTATAGATTGCCCCATTTTCCCTCACTAAAAAAGCTAAAGACTGAATTCATACATAAATAAAAAGCAACATTCACTATTACTTCGAAAACTATAATAACATGTTATTTTGAGGCAGAAAAAAGCTAACTTTATATTCGACTTGTAATGCTGCCAATAAATTGGAAAACACAAAAACCAAAATTGCCTCTCAACAAAAAGTCTAAAAACAAACAAAAAAAAATCGAGAAATATAATTTAAATTTTAAAAAAATTGATTGCTTTATTTTATTACAATTGTAATATAAAGAAGAAGAAGAAAAAATAAACTAAATGCATTTATTCTTAGCACTATAAATAAATATAAGAATATATTACTCATGCGATGAACTTAAACTTAAAATATGACTTTCAAAAAGTGCAGCTGTATTAGAAAACTTCCAAACCCGAACTTATATCTCAATGGAAACGTTTTAAAAATTATGATAAGGACAAAATTGGAATATACCAGTAACGCCAGCATTATACGATGCCATAGAAAAAGAAACTATTCATTTGGGCTACCCATACGATTACTATTACTATATGGAATCTATCTGCTTATTGTAAGATTTTCTACTATTGGAGCAGTTGTGGAGGCCACCTCAAAATCATCTATGGCGAATTCTTCACAAATTCAGATATTCTCATCAGGTGATATAGTGGCTCAATTTAGCTTACCTCAATTAACAGGCCACAACGATCATATTGATAGCGCCAATACGGCCACATCTACAATATCATCTAGCACAGGTGGTAATTACACAATTACGCCTTCTTCGTCATCGCCATCATCTCCTGGTGGTTCAAAAAATTATCTAACCCATTTGGCATATGATTATAAACGAAATGTTTTCTATGCTGGAGCCACAAATAAAATTTTACAACTAAATGAAAACTTGAGAGTACTGGAGCAGGCTAAAACTGGTCCGAAACTGGATTCTCCTCAGTGTCATGCCAGTGGTTGTTCAGATGACGTTGAAACTTCATTGGTGAATAATCACAACAAAATATTAATTGTAAGTTATGCTCAAGGTGATGGCATATTGATTGCCTGTGGTAGTGTTCGACAAGGTGCCTGCGATATCTACAATTTAGCCCGTTTTCCTAAAAAACCGCAAATCATTGATATTCCATTGGCGGCGAATGATGAATTTGCCTCAACGTATGCTTTTGTGGGTCCGGCCGAATATTCCTGGAAGAAGGAGGACATTTTATATGTTGGCACCACATTTACCAATGTGGGTGACTACAGGCACGACGTACCTGCCATATCATCGAGACGTTTGGAGGACCTAAACTATGCTGAATTTGAAATAAAACAGTCGATAATAAACATCGATGTAAAGTATAGAGACCACTTTTTGGTCGATTATGTTTACGGTTTTAACTCGTCTGAGTTTGCCTATTTTGCAATTGTACAAAAGCGTTCCCATTTAGCCGAAGAGGCTGGGTACGTTACACGTTTGGCACGCATCTGCATAACCGATTCAAATTATGATAGTTACACTGAAATCACCATACAATGTTTGGCCACTCACAATAATATTGATTACAATATTTTACGTGATGCTAAAATAACCGAAGCCGGCCAGAAGTTATCACAACAGATGGGCATTAAAAGAGGAGACCATGTTTTAGTTGCTATATTTTCACCTTCGAGAGAAATAACAAATCAACCGGAAGATAAATCTGCCATGTGCATCTATAGTCTTAAGGAAATTGAAGAAGTATTTAATGAAAATATACATCTGTGTTTTAATGGTACGATTAAAGATCGTAATTTAGGTTATATATCTGGTACTATCGACGATGGCCATTGTCCTGGGGTAAGTTTTTTAATGATACTCAGAATAGGCCCAATAAGGATTTCTTTTTTTTTTTAATTGATAACAGACAACTGGAAATGTTTACAGTTTTTGTAATGTGGGCTTAAAAATTAGTGGTGTTTCTCCCATAACAACTCATGCATTGTTTAATTTTAATAATGTTTCTATAACGGCTGTTACTGCTACAACTACCGGACCACATTCTTTGGCTTTTCTCGGTACGGAAGCAGGCTCTATTAAGAAGGTTTTAATATCTGGACATCAGCCAGGGGAATATGAAGAAATTGTAGTGGATCCGGGAAATCGAATACTACAGGACACAATGATGTCTCATAAAAAAGACTTTCTATATGTACTCTCTAAGCATAAGGTAAGTACATGATATTTTAAAGAATTTAAAACCAATTGAATGATGTTTGTAATGTGTATACAAACAAACGAATTTATCACGGATTTTCTCATTAAAAACATGTCGTTTTGTAAAATTACATCGGTTTGACGATGTTAAATCAAAGACTATGTGACAATAGGAGGTGCTTGGTGGCTTTATGATTGTCTCGATGATTTTCAATCTGCACATTATAATTTTACATATTCCTTGGTTTAATTATTAGATGCAAAATTGTATTTTACCAAAATTACTATTATTTATATGTATCATCTATAGTCATATGGAATACGTAGCCAGGTAAATGCAAATGTGATTCAAAAGTCAAAACTATTTAACATTCACAATTTACATTCTGAGTGAAAGAATTCTCTTAAAAAAACAAGTCTGAAATTTTTAAGTATCTAAGGATCTGCTTTGTTTTGCACGACAACTGTAAATGGATCTAAAAATTAAAAAAGGTACACACCCTACAGGACAATTTAACGATTTTGAAGATGTAATAGATGAGACAAAAAAAAAAACGATTAAAAATAAAATAAATGCAAATTCCAACTTTTTCTTTCTTTTTCCCTGAATGTGAATATTAGAATATACAGGTTGGTTGAAAAGTTCCTGCGCTCGAAATGAAAGAATACTGTTTTTGTTACGAAATATATTTTTTTATTCAATATAATCTTCTAGAAGCTCTATACACTTGTTCCAATGATCTTCCAATAATTGTATCCAATCCTTATAATGGTTTTCCCGGAAGCTCTGCAAAATAACCGTCTACGGCTGCTATGGCCTCTTCATTCGACGAAAAATGCTTACCACGAAGGAATTGTTTGAGATTTCTAAAGAGATAGTAGTCACTGGGAGCCAAATCTGGTGAATACGGTGGATGTTCAAGCAATTCGTACTTTAATTTCTTGAATTTAGCCATCGTCAAAACACTTTTGTGAGCAGGTGCATTATCTTGATGAAAAATGATTTTTTTTCTTCTTTAAACCAGGTCTTTTCTCACGAATTTTTTCATCCAGCTGATCCAAAAGGCAGCAATAATATTCAGAGTTGATTGTTTTACCTTTCTGAAGATAATTAATCAACAAAATTCCTTTTGCATCCCAAAAAACTGATGCCATAACCTTCTTTGATGATCGCTGTGACTTCACCTGCTTTGAAGCTGAACAACTAGCTTCAGTCCACTGTAAACGTTCTGGTTTCAATTTATGGTCACGGTGGTAGATCCAAGTCTCATACATAGTTATAAAACGACGCAAGAAGTCGGTTTTATTCGGCTTAAAACGCTCCAAATTACGCTGATAAATTTGTTCTCGATCCAGTTTTTGTTGAATTGTTAATGTGTGCGGCACTAACTTTTTAAACAGTGTTATCATACGCAATTCTTCATGTAAATCGTTCGTCTGAGATGCCTATGGCATTAGCAATTTCACGCTTAGTCAAACTTGGATCTTCACTAACCATATTATGTACCTGCTCAATGATTTCTGCTGTGGTTGCAGCTTTTGGTCGTCCTGCGCCTGGATCGTCTTCAAGGCTGGTACGACCACGTTTAAATTCACCAGACCAAAATTCAACGGTGCGTTTTGAAGGTGAGGACTCCTTGTACACTTCTAACAATTGTTTATAAATTTCCTTTGCTTTTAAACCCTTCAAAACTAAGAATCTAATGACTGCACGATATTCAATTTTTTCCATATTAAAAAAAAATCAATGACACGTCAACTTTTGTAAACAAAGAAAGAATTGACAGAATGACTTGCAACTTCGCATGTGTTCTCAGGACAGTTATACCAACTTGAGAAAAAAAAGTTTGGAGCTAGCAGTGCCATCTCTTGGTGAGCGCAGGAACTTTTCAACCAAATTGTAGGTACATATGTGTTTACTAATCTAGTCTAAATGTATTACATATCCAAATTTTAATCGAAATCGATAAATGTCTTTTTTCCTCGTTTGTCTACGCCCACATCATTGTAATTGGTATATTTATACGAATTTTATAACATGCGCACATTTTATTATCATTTAATATATATTTATAGATAACTAAATTGCGTATTGAACATTGTTCATTGTATACAAATTGCTCATCGTGCTTGGAATCACGCGATCCGTTTTGTGGTTGGTGCTCTTTGGAGAAACGTTGTACTGTACGTTCTACATGTCAAAAGGATACATCAGCTGCTCGTTGGCTTTCATTAGGTAGTGGACAACAATGTATAGATTTTGAATCAATATTGCCCGATAAAATACCAATTACCGAAGTTTCACAAGTACAGTTAATTATACGCACTTTGCCTGAACCTTTTAACGGTAAATACCGTTGTGTCTTTGGTAATTCAACGCCAATTGATGCAGAAGTATTAGAAAATGGTTTATCCTGCATGACACCGACATTGGAGCAACGGCCCTTGATTGCAGCCAATACTGATCATGTATTGGTACCTTTGTCTGTACGCAGCTCGGAGACAAATAAAGATTTTGTTACCCGATCTTTTGCATTTTTTGATTGTTCTCGGCACAATACTTGCCAGACATGTGTTCACAGTTCGTGGGACTGTAATTGGTGTATTTATGACAACAAATGCATACACCATATGCAACAATGTCGTAATTTGGAAAAGGTTATTGCTAAGGAATTGGAATGTCCACATTTAAAGCGTACAAAAGAACCCATATTATTGCCCGTACGAGTACCTAAAGAAATACGTTTTGAAATTGAAAATTTGCCCAAACCCAAGAGTGCACATTCGGGTTTTTTATGTACTATACAAATCGAAGCCGCTCAAATGTTATTGCCTGCTCGCATTGAAGCCAATCGTATAGTGGTTTGTGAAAAAACTCCATATTTCTATGAAACAAATACCTATGAATACCAAGCTAAAGTTGATATCACTTGGAATCGTCAACACTATATAGATACAGCGATTGTCACTTTGTACAAATGTGACGTTTTAGGCTCTCATCGTGAACATGCTGATTGTAGTTTGTGTGTGACTAGAGATCCCAAATATCAATGTGCCTGGTGTGGCAACACCTGTGTTTATAATGAAACATGTGCTACGGTAACTTCTTCCGGTAACAATGATTTAGAACATGATTTATCCTCGTCGTCGTCGTTATTATTACCTTCAAACCACCATAACTTGGCATTGTCTAAATTTAATGAATGCCCTCGGCCTCGTATTGATATGATTAAACCATTATTTGGACCCATAGAGGGTGGAACATTAGTGACCATTGAGGGTAGTAATTTAGGGATACGCGAAGAAGATGTCCGAGGAAAAATTTCCATTGGTTCCGTACCATGCGAACTGGTCAATTATGAAATTTCTGTCAAAATTGAATGTCGAACTGGAGCGGTAAGTCATGAGCTAACGGCACCCGTTAAAGTTTTCAATGAAGCTGGCTTCACTGAGTCCAGTGTTCAGTTTCAATTTAAGGACATACAACTGACTGGTTTAACACCCACTGTTGGACCGAAGTCGGGAGGCACACAAATTTCTTTGATTGGAAAATACTTAAATATCGGTTCAAATATACGAGCCTTTTTAGATGAATACGAATGTCATATTAACATGACACAAGCTTCATCATCACGTTTAACGTGCATTACATCGGAAGCCACACAACCTGAACCCATAAGAATGTTGCGTCTAATGGTGGATGGTGCTAATCGTACCTATACATGTCAACTGCCGCAACATCAACAGAATTTGGGTTCAATATATGATCAACAAATATTATTTCATAACAACTACCAATACAACAATTACCAATCCTTGCCCAGATTATGTTCTATATTTAATTACACTCAGGATCCGACTATAATGGAAATTAAACCTTTGAGAAGTTTTGCAAGTGGTGGTCGACTGTTGACAGTCCATGGCATGTATTTAGATTCCATACAAAAACCTGAATTGGAGGTTTTTTATGAAAATGAACGTCTCAACAAGACATCTTGTGTGGTAATAAATTCCAGCCAAATGGAATGTCCATCCCCAGCAGTTTCGAAAAAGTTTATGGCTTATAAAACCGCATTAGAACATCAAAGAGATATGGTGGGTCATAATCATTCACCATTATTCTCATCATCCACTTTGCCAAATTATCGCTCATTAAGAAAGCGTAATGTTCCTTACAACCGAGATATGTCTTATATTTATAGCACCATAGGAAATATAAATAATAACAACGATGGTTATTATCAATCACATGATGTTGCTGCTTTTGTTAAAATACGTGAAACACAATTGAATCTACAGCTGGGATTTAATATGGATAATGTTCAGTGGGTTAAAGATCTAAATAAATATTTTCCCAGCTTGCGTAGTACTATTGTGTATGTGCAAGATCCTAAATATCATCCATTTACAGAAAAAATAAAACTTTATAAAGGTGATACTCTCGTAATAGAAGGAGACATACTTAATGTAGCCGCCGATGAATCTGATGTTAATGTTACAATAGGCACTGCTCAATGTAATGTCACCAGTTTAACCCTGACCCAGTTACTGTGCACACCACCTGAAAAACAACCGGCAGCCACCGATGAGAATGGCATAGATCAATCGAATGACTTACCTTTAGTTGTGGTAAATGTTGGACGTAATCTACGCTTTGTAATTGGTCATATCAAATATGACTTACTTAAACCGTATACATTTTCGCATGCCATGTGGGTTATAATTTTTACGGTTCTAATCGTCGTTATCTTGTTGATTATTGTACTATTTATATATCGCCGGAAAACAACTCAAGCCGAACGTGAATATAAACGTATACAAATTCAAATGATAACATTGGAAAGTAATGTCCGTTCGGAATGTAAGCAAGCTTTTGCTGAATTGCAAACGGATATGACAGACTTAACGGCAGATTTAGAGACATCCGGAATACCAACACTGGACCATATTAATTATATTATGAAAGTATTTTTCCCCGGTGTTACCGATCATCCAATATTGAACTCCCCGAAAGTAAGTAACAAATTTCATTATTAAGCCCATTTTAATAAAAATATACTTTATTTACAGTTACGCATGAATAGCCCACATACGAATTATGACACTGCCATGCTACAGTTTGAGCAATTAATAAGCAAC
This sequence comes from Eustalomyia histrio, assembly GCA_949748255.1. Classification (NCBI taxonomy): domain Eukaryota; kingdom Metazoa; phylum Arthropoda; class Insecta; order Diptera; family Anthomyiidae; genus Eustalomyia; species Eustalomyia histrio. The sequence continues at coordinate 10,897,772 of OX456528.1, forward strand.
AAATATTTTGTATTAACATTTATTGAAACCTTAGAGGCTCAAAAGTCGTTTAATATACGGGATAAGTAAGTATTGACATATGTGTATGTTTGCTAACGAAAGTAGTTCAAATACAAAGTAGTTAAAAAAGCTTTCCTAAAAATTCGTACTCATAATCAGTATTTTAAGTAATAAAAGATTGAACGTTTTTTAAACTCGAGGATGGCAACGCTATATTTTTTATTTGTCACTTGAATCGTATTTATGTAAAACAATGATTATTAATTCATATGGTACTCGTTTCTATAATTATATTTTTCGTCTGAGAAAAATATTATTTCTTTAAAATATGAAACGTTAATTAAAAAATTAAACAGAGTCAAACAAAATGCTCGGTGTGAAAGTGTAATTATGATGATTTTATTACAGATAAAAAAAGTATTCAAATAACCAGTTTTATTTTATTTGTATTGATTGTTTACACAGCACTAGTTCAGTTTGTACAATTAACATTACTTTGAATTAATCAATCATTTTCAAAATACATGCAATTTTTTAAATAAAAATGGTTCTTACCAATTCTTCTGGTCAAATATTATTTGTTAAAAAATCAACTAACTTGTTTTGTTTGAATGACAATTTTTCGCAAAAATTTTTAAAATGAAATTAAACACAAAGCAAAACTGTCATTTTAAAATTTTAAAATTCGTTTATTTACACAATGTTTAAAATAGGTATTTTAGATAATACAATTTTATCAAATTTTGATTAACAATGATTTGAAATGCTGTTTAAAATTTTTATGAATACAGCTATAAATATTTACATAAAATAATATATATGTTTCTTTATTACAGAGTTAATGTTGCCTCACTTTTGATGATTGTTTTGATGAATAAAATGGAATATGCCACCGAAATTTTAAAGTGTTTATTACTGCGTTTGGTCGATAAATCCGTGTGCAGTAAACATCCCCAACTTATGTTACGTCGCACTGAGAGTGTCGTGGAAAAAATGTTGACAAATTACATGGCCATATGTATGTACGACTATTTGAAAGAATACGCCGGCTCCAGTTTATTTTTACTGTTTAAAGCCATTAAACATCAAATAGAAAAAGGTTTGGTGGACGCTATAACTCACGATGCGCGATATTCCCTGTCTGAAGAAAGACTATTGCATGAACAAATACCACACTCTGTGGTAGTACTACACATTGTTCAGGATGATTTAGATGAAAAGGTACAATGCAAAGTCTTAGATTGGGACACAATATCGCAAGTTAAGTGCAAAATTTTAGATGCACTCTTTAAGAATACTCCATTCTCTATGAGGCCTTCAGTACATGAGGTTGATTTAGAGTGGCGACATGGTAGAGGAGGCCATTTGATATTACAAGATGAAGATTTGACAACGAAAACCATAAATAGCTGGAAACGTTTAAATACATTAGCCCATTATGGTGTTAAGGAATCGGCTGTAATGAGTTTAGTAGCCCGCCAAAATGATAGTTATAATTTGCCATATACAAAACAACATCCATACAATAATTGTGAGTATAATTTTTTTAAACCGTTTTAATATAATTATATACGACCTAATTTTAAGGTCCTGAAGTTTTGGCAACAATTTTTATATACAATTGTTTAATAGTCCTATAATAAAAATTTATTTTATTAAATGCTTTATGAATAAAAACAAATATACAACGTTGCAAATAACAAACTAAATATCACAAACTAAAGTCTCCATACGAGATTTTCAAGTCTGGCAACTCTGAATGATTTTGTCCAAAAACACTATTGTTGGCAACTCTTCCTTATTTGGCGAATCAAAAGCATATACACATACAGTTTTTAAAGAATGTAATAAGTAATTCACATTTCGTTACAAAAAAAAAACATTTTTAAAAACTGACATCTGTAGTCAAATTGGGTATCTTTAAGAAATGCAAACATAAAATAGTAAGTAATAGCCTATGTCAAACAATTTAAAAATAAAGAAAAATATTACAACTAACAAGTTGATAGAAGTGTGTTGGCTTATAAACAATTTCACTCCTCTGAAGTTTGCCCAAAACTGTACTTTGATTACACAGCTTTCGACAATTAAAATAAAGATTCCCAGCTTTCGAAGCTAAATGGTAATAAGAAAAACTATTTCTTTTTGTCTGCCGGAAGTTATTCCGGCTGATTTAAGTAGCTGGTTTGAAATTAACATTTAATAATACTACCCCCCTTTAGTGTAGAAATAAGCTTAACACGTTCTAAGTTTAATAGAGAAACAAACATTGATATCACTATGATTCACACTGACATACAATTGTTTAAAAATTTTCAAAACTACATTGTATATGCTGAGTTGATTTTTTCCATTTATAATTATGTGGCATCGATTTATACGTTTTTGGAGTATCTCATTCTGAATATGCACCATTTCAGTTAGATTTTGATAAATCTTACATTGTTCTCTTAAGAATGTAAATAACAAATATGGTCCATAGATCTCTTAAACTTATGACATTTAACGTCCGCACCCTTGTAAGCAATAGTCGCCAAATTGAACTGTCATATCATTCATCATAACCAAATTGATGTATGATACATTTAAGAATGTCATCTTCACGGAAATAGAAAAGTAAAAACTTAATGGATATAATTTAGTTTACGACTATTCAACTTTAGGGGTAGCAATTGCCATGAAAAGTTGCAATAAAACACAATTTAATAACGTCTTTATTGAAAAAGAATTGGTGTCAAACAACATTAGTAAAAAAATTTTTATTGGCCTCTTTATATATACCTTGTGTATATGACTCACATGAGTTAAACAATAGCTTAAATTAGATTCTTCAACTGGGCAACAATTATTATGGGTTTATATTCTGTGGTGACCTAAATGCGAAGAATTTAAATTGAGGAGATACTGCGGACAACGCTAATGGAAAAGTTCTACATGGCTGGCTACAAAACAACTGTTTAGATGTAGCACACGTTTGCGATATATCTCCATCATTTTCAGACGGGTCTTCTTTCTTGGACCACTTTCTATAAAGAGCCAACATAATCAACAGTATCCAACCTAATTATCAGATCAAAAGCTTACGAACTTTCTTAGATCATTTCCAATTAGTACTGAAACTGGAAGTGATGAATTAGATGTGCGTAACATATAAATACATTTAATCATACACTTACCTCAATACATGACAGCCACTCGAACAAACTTGAAATAAACAAACAAAAACGTAAGTATCATGTAGGCAGTTTCTGTAACTTTTTGCGAGAAGTTTTCGCATTGAAAAGTATGAAACAAAAAATTAAAAGTGTTTTTGTATTTCAAAGATTCCAAACACTAGAATCAATTACAAATAATATATGAGGTTAACTTAATATTTATAGCATTAGTTTGCTGGAGTCTCATTTTGTTTTTACAGTAACCAGATTTCTAAATTATTGCATCCATTAACCGACGACATTTAAAATGCCAACATCAAAAGATTTATATACTTGTCCAAAATGTAAGAAAATCGTGAAAGATAACCAAAATAGTCTCGGATGCAGTATCTGTGGCTCGTTTTATCACAGTACTTGTTTAAAAATAACAAAAGATCAACATTCTTTTTTATTTCGTCACAAAATTTTTAAATTTACATGCCAACCTTGTATTACATCCGAAGTAGATCTTATTCATGCTGACGATGTAATTCAGATTGCTAATAATATCGATCAGAACAGCATATCAAATTTGAGTGAGGATTTGTGTAAATGCTTTACAATGCTAATTATTTTTTAGCTAATTTTTAATTTATATATCTTTTTAATATTTATCTTTTATATATATTTTTAATATTTATCTTTTTTATATTTATATATCTTTTTAATTTATTTTTACTGTTGTTTATAATTTTGATATGACGGTAAATTCAAATTTAGGCCCTTAGTCAATGGTTTCAACATTGGTCATTTTAATTGCCAAAGTTTTACAAAAAGATCATCTTCATCAAAACTTGATGAAATAAGGCATATTCTTAGAGATTGTCTTTTTGATATTGTAGGTGTTAGTGAGGCTTGGTTGAAGTCAAATATTTCTTCACAAGTCATTGTGGTACCAGGATGTACATTTCAAAGGAAGGAAGGAGAGTTGATGTTGTAGTTAGCGATGTAGGTAGTGATTTTAACAAAGTTAGAGGTGGAGGTGTAGGGTTTTTTGTTTCTAACAGAATTAATGACAAAGTAGTTTATAAATCTTAAGATTATGGTAAATTTGAATCAATTTTGATTGAAGTTAAAACGCGAGGTGATAATTTTTTACTCGGTGTTTTTTACCTTCCTAATAGGAATGCCCAAATTATGGAGGGTAGATTGAGTGATCTGTTGGTGAAGTACAATAATGTTATAATTATGGGTGACTTTAATTTGAACTTATTTGATTTAATTAACTCTCATACCATGCGTTCTTTTTCTCGGAGGCTGGAAGTATATTGTCTTCATAATAGTCTGCCGAATCATTTTGATGTATCGCGTTTTTCTACTTTATTATTAGACTTTTAAAGACTACAAGAATGTTAACATTGAGTTGTTGGTGAATCTAGTGCTCCAGTTTGATTTTACCGAATTTTTTAGAACTTCTAGTATTGACAACCAACTTTGTAGTTCAATGGAATGTATTGACATTTTTTATTCTCACGTCCCCGTCAAAAGGTGCAAATTTTATGTAGTAAATGAAAACTGGTTTGATTCATCAGTTATTAGATTTAATCTATCAGTTAGAGATCTAGCTTTTAAGGAATATCTTCGTTTACCTTCTCTGGAGAATTGGAGAATTTATTGTAGGGCGAGGAATAAGGCTAAAACCGTTATTCGTAAAGTTAAAAGAAATGCTCATTTTAATCAATTTGAGAACCTTGATGCTAAGGGTATGTGGAAAATTTTGAGATCTAATGGAGGCATAGAGACTATTAAATCTGCAGATGGTTTAGATGCAAATGGGTTAAATAAATAATTTGTATAATATTTCTCATCGAGCTAAAGATCTTTTATTTATAAAAAATTAATTATAAATATTTATCCCAATATTTCGTCACCACATTGGGTGACTTCTTCAGGGGAAACTGTTTTTTTTATAATTAATAAATGAAAATTATAAATTGAAAACATATACAGTTATGTGCGAAAAAATAGGGACACTTGCATGCAACAAATTTAAAGTAAAAAAACACATACATTTTGGAAAGAAACTAACAATATTATTTTTAGATTATAGTACAACAACAACTCTTCATTTTAAGCAACAATTCAAACTTTGTTGTTGCAATTGCAAAAAACAACATTAAAAAGTATTATAATTTCCTATAGTCGAATGTGAATAATAATAGGGACAGTAAGAAATTTTTTTAAATATTATAAGTATTTTATAATTTTTTAATGGAAATATAATAGTGGTCATTGTATCTAATAGATGGAAACATTTCTGTATCATATTTATGTAAATAAATGTACCAAGTATGGAGCCAAGGGTGGAATAGGTATGGGATATAGAAAATTGGAACAAATTGTCATATGCATGGAATTTTAAAATTTTGTTTGTGCCAGACTTCTTTGTTGGTATTGCTTATCAATTGTAAGCCAAACAAAAGAAGACCTGATCAATATTAAGTCCTTAGAAAGCTGATTTACTAATGAAAATCGGAAATTATTTACAAATTTTAAAGAGGACTGCAAAATTAATTTTGTTTATTGTTGGATTTTAATTCACATTGCATTTATTAGTTGATAGTTTTTAAAAGTAGACGTGTTAAGCTACATAATGACATTTAGAGATTTATTCTTCGATTTGTAATTTTAAATTTCAAGACCAAGTAAATTATATGTAAGGTTTTACTATATTCCTAAGTCGAAGCACCCGGATAATAAATGATACAATTAAAGCGGAAACGATCAAATAACTCTTGTTTGTTAATTTCATTATCAAATAAGTAAGACATTTAAAATATTTAATGCATTTAAATCTTATTTTGCATCATCATGATTTTTTTTTGGTATTTTTATACTATTTTTTTTTATTAACGTCTGACAATTAAAAACTATAAATGTTAAAATAAAAACAATGATGCCTTCAGTAAGCTAAACTCGTCTACTTTTAAAAACTATCAACTAATAATTGCAATGTGTATTAAAAACCCACAATAAACAAAATAAATTTTGCGATCCTCTTTAAAATTTGTAAATAATTTCCGATTTTCGATAGTAAATCAGCTTTCTAAGGACTTAATATTGATCAGGTCTTCCTTTGTTTGCCTTAGAATTGATAAACAATATCAACGAAGTAGTCTGACACAAACAAAATTTTAAGATTCCATGCATATGACAATCTGTTCCGATTTTCTATATCCCATACCTTTTCCACCCTTGGCTCCATACTTGGTACATTTATTTACATAAATATGATACAGAAATGTTTCCATCTATTAGATACACTGACCACTATTATATTTCCATTAAAAAATTATAAAATACTTATAATATTTAAAACAATTTTCTTACCGTCCCTATTATTTTTCACATTCGACTGTAGGAAATTATAATACTTTTTAATGTTGCTTAAAATGAAGAGTTGGTGTTGTACTATAATCTAAAAATAATATTGTTAGTTTCTTTCCAAAATGTATGTGTGTTTTTTTACTTTAAATTTGTTGCATGCAAGTGTCCCTATTTTTTCGCACATAACTGTATGCATAAAATTTTTTTTTTAAAATTCAAAAATTATTTTTTGTCTATTTTAAAAAAAATATCACAGAAAACAAAAATAACAATATTTGAAAAATTAAAATATTACATGAACAAAAATATTTTATATACATGTTATTTAACATAATAATATTTATCCTAGTTTTTATTAACTAAATGTCTGTAATTTTGTGCAATATTTGCTATGTCTGTTTTGTAATTAATTCGTTGTGTAGATGGTACTTTCCTAATTTGTAACATTTCTAACATATATCTGCGTTTGTAATTATTTTCTGTTTAAAATTGACGTCCTATCAAAATCAGAATAATGATTAAAATTTATAATTTTCATATATTAATTATAAAAAAACAATTTCCCCTGTAGAAGTCACCCAATGTGGTGACGAAATATTGGGATAAATAAATATTTATAATTAATTTTTTATAAATAAAAGATCTTTAGCTTGATGAGAAATATTACACAAATCAAGAAGATCGAAGAAAACTAAAAGAATTATAAATAATTTTTATCTCATAGAACAGTTGATGCTATTTACCCTTTTAATTATAATTTAAACTTTGTTGATAATGGTTTTTCCTTTCGTGCTATTAATTTGGAAGAATTGTGTTGTGCATTTTTTAATATTAAATCTAATGCTTCGGTTCCTCATGGTTTGCCATTAAGATTTTTAAAAATAATTTTTCCGTATATTCAGTTATTACACCTAGTTAATAATATTCTCACTTGTTCTATTTTCACTACCGATTGGAAAGTTGCTAAGGTGGTTCCCATAAGCAAAAATGGATCAGTTGATAAATTACGGCCGATATCTATAGTCCCTATATTATCCAAAATTGCCGAACACTTTATGAAGGAACAAATGTTACAATATTTGGATGATAATAGCTTAATAAACCATTATCAATCGGGATTTCGCCATGGTTATAACACCTCTTTCCTACTAGTAGGTCTAACGGATTCCATTAGAAGAATTATGGTTAAATGTAATGTAGGCGTTTTGTTATCACTTGATTTATCCAAAGCTTTTGACCATATTAGTAACACAATATTGATTCGAAAACTCTGTGATTTCTTTAAATTCTCGTAATCGGCTTGTAGGCTAATTTTTTCTTATTCGACGGAAAGACGTCAGTATGTTCATTGTAAGGAGTCTATTTCTGACTGGTTGACAGTAACTAGTGGTATTGGACCCTTGCTGTCTCTTCTTTATATGAATGATCTTATGTCTATTGCGGATGGGTTTTCTTGTGAGGTTTTTGGTTTTTGCGGATGATGTTCAGCTTCTTTTTTCTGGTGAACGTCCGTTTAATGATGTGTTGGAGCATGTGATAAATTTTATAATGTCTGACATCTCGGATTGAATGTCAAACTGTAAGGCAATGATTTTCAAATCTCCTAGGACTTTCGTGAATTTAAATATCAAGGATAATGGTGATAAAATTTAGTGTGTAGAACGTATTAAATGTCTGGGTGTCTTCATTGATTCTAGTCTTAGTTTTGAACAGCATATAAATTGGCTGTGTTCTTCCATTAATTTTACATTACGTCGATTATATTCTTTTAATCTTTATTTACCTGTTTATGTTAAAAAGCGCATTACGCATGCATTATTAATGTCTAATATGTTATATTGTGCTGAGGGTTTTACTGGTGTTAAGGGTCATGTAATGCGTAGATATAATCTTTTGTTCAATCGAATTATTCGATTTGTGTACAGTCTTAAATATCGTGACCACGTTACTAATTACGTATAGGATTTTCTAGGATGCAATTTTAAAACATACACACGCGATTGTTAATATATTTTTACAAAATTTTTAAGGCTAAATGTCCGGTATATTAATAGATCTATGAGGTTATTTAATATGTATTGTGATCAATTAGACATAAGTATATCTCATTCTCTATTTAAAAACTTATTAAATAATATATTTTAATTTTATTTTTTCTAATGCTAGTCTGTAAGGAAATATTGTATCCATAGACTGAAATAAATAAATAAATAAATAAATAAATAAAGCATTTCGTACTTTCTAGTTCTTTAAGAAACCCACAATTAATTTATCCTCCTTGTAACACGTCTATTCTTCAAAGATCTTTTAAGTATAGGAAAGCTAAAATTTGGAATTCTTTACCCTTATTACTTAGAAGTTTTTAATTTGTCTGTAAATGTATTTAAAACCACATTAACAGAATATGCCTACCGTAACGATCATTAATTTTTTTTCTATTTTAACGTTTATTGAATTTTATCTATAATTAAATATTTTGTGACTAATTTTTGTATATTTGAACGCAATAACCCATAGTGTTTTAAGAAAGAGAAAATTTATACTGAATTCAAATTTCTTCCTTTTTGTGTTTTTTAATAAGTCATAAAATTTATAATTTGTTTTATTGATAAATATTTACGTATTATGTAGTAGTATTAGTAGTGAGTTGTTTATGAACCATATTTGGCCTAAGGGCTTGGTTTGAAATTGTATAATAATAAATAAAATAAATAAATAAATTAAAAGCGGCAACACTACTTACGTTTTTATTGGAATATTCCAAGGCATCTGTCAAATACTAATACAAAATATAAACAAACAAAAAGCCGCAAACATCAACTAAAAAATAAACAATTATATATTAAAAAAAAGTTGTATAATTAAAAAAAATAATAATATATATAGCATTGCCATTGGAAAGGTAATAAAAATATCTTAACCCATTACAGCGAAGGAATTTCCATCTTCTGTTTAGTTTTTTTAAAAAAAGGTATTTTAGGGGAAAAAACGTATATATAGTTTGTGAAGTATATATTCATATGAATTGAAAATAAAATTTATAGTCAAGTCTTTAAATTTTAGTTCAAGGTGAATTTTGAAGTTTTAGCTCTGTAAACAAAAAAATGATTAAGAAAATAATTGGTATTTTTTTTATAAACTTTTTATAAACTTAAAAAATATCGCGCGTTTTTTCTTTAGAAATATGAGTAATTTTTTGATAAATGAAAAGATTTGAATGAAAAGATTTTAAAATTCATCTAAAAGATATTTCACATTTTTATTTTTAATTAAGTTTTAATTTTTCTGTCACCAAAATGAACGATAAATCCCAACTCTACTAAAATACACAAATCTTGCACCGTTTTAAATTGCGAGCAATTTTGACACTTGAAATAAAAAACTTTTCACATTAAATGCTTACAGACACTTTTTTTTCACATTTTTCCAATAATTGTGGGAAAAATTCTTACGTGACAGAAAGTTTTCACAAAAAATGTTATAGAAACGTTTCATGCGAAAACTTTCTCAATCGCAAAGTTACAGAAACTGCCTACTGATAACATATCTCTTATAGTAGCCCAAGAATTGGAGATATTTCAACGGGAAATCCAGAGAAACGATTTTCAAATACTTACGTGTATGAAAATGCCGATGTTCTACCCTTCTGTAAGTACGTCATGTTGTTGCAAACCAGATTTGTTTGTTAATTTTATATGAAAATGTTTTGTGAATTCATATAACAGAACTTTTGTTATTTAGTTTCAGTAATGTTTGCCGAAAAAGGCCGAAAACAAGCCTTGTCAAACATTTCAGTTTGTACTTTTTTACATATTCCATTCACTTTTGCAAAGTTGCTTTGTACGTTTACTTAGTTATTAGAGTAAGACCCATATAGCTCTAAGAATGTTATTGTTCTCATCGCATATAAGACAATCAATGTAATCGAAAAGATAAGACTTAATACAAATTTTACTAACTTAAATTGGTTTAAATGAAGTCATGTACCATTTTCTTTTTCATGTTAAATTGAGAGCTTTCTATACGGAAATATCATATTGGAAAATATACCTCCAAAGATGATCATATAATTCTTGTCGACATTTTTGTTTTTTCAGTTTATTACATCAATAATTCACAATCTCATATTATAATGAATAACGACATTGAATCCGGATTGCAACAGCCTCGTGTCTATCATTTAATTAAGCCCCTAATGCCAGATCACTACATGAACATGAAAAACTCTGCAGTGTCAGGTGGAGGAGGTGGTGGTGTCAACCATAACATTAATCCTGGCTCGGTATGTGCAACTACAGGCGAGCGTACTCATAAAACAATACCTGAAGTGTATTTAACACGTTTATTGGCAGCGAAGGGAACCATTCAAAAGTTTGTTGATGATTTTTTTGCTACTATATTAACTGTGAACGAGGAGTTACCACCGGCAGTAAAATGGCTATTCGATTTACTGGATGAGGCCGCTCGCCGGCATGATATTTATGATACTGATATAGTACATGCTTGGAAATCAAACAGTTTACCTCTAAGATTTTGGGTTAATTTTATAAAAAATCCAGATTTTATATTTGATGTAAATAAAACTGTTACCGTAGATGCAAGTCTAAGTGGAATTGCACAAGCATTTATGGATGCCTGTTCTACTACCGAGCACAGATTAGGCAAAGATTCGCCATCTAATAAATTACTATTTGCTAAGGTTTGTGTTAATTGCATTTGTTTGCCATAGTTACTTAATGACTTTATTTTGTTTTTCTACAGGACATACCTCAATATCGTAAAATGGTTAAACAATTTTATCGTGATGTTGCTCGCTTGCCTCAGATAAGCGACCAAGAAATGAGTACAGCTATGCAACAATTGTCGATACAACAAAATGATGAATTCGATACAATAGCAGCTTTAAAGGAACTGTATATATATGTAACAAAATATAATGATCAGGTAAATATTAATAAAAGATTTATATTTGAAAAATTTAAATGAACCCTGCATTTCCGATTCGTGATAAATTAATGAATGCTAATTTTAACATTTCATGTATTTGTTTTTAATCAATCAAGTTGCATTTCATCCGCTATCCGCTATCGGTAAAAAAACATTGCAACATCGAAATGTTATCTATTTCAATAAAATATTTTACCTTATATAATGTTTTCAATTGAAACCATTATGATTTCCGGCAATTTCCTGTAAAATTTGACTAGCGTGAATAAGAAAATATATAATAGCTGCCACTTGGGCTTTAACTGACAAATTTGTTTTATTTAAATATATTGTTGTTTAGTGTTTCACAATTATAAAGTCACTTTAAGGGCTACAAGCTTCAATATAGACTGATTTCAGTTTCATTTTTATTATTTACTTAAATGTGTTAACAAAAAATGTGTTTACGATGTTATTATATTGTTAAGATTTTACTTTTTAAAATCGTTGATTTATTTTCTTTAAATAAATCTAATTCTTTTATTATTGCAAATAAAGAACACCGTTGAAATTCTTTTATAGCTACTCTTTGTTTTAATACAAACTTAAAACGATTACACAAGAGACTGTATTTAAACTCTGTTAAGTTTACATTTCCACATAATACACAATTCAATTAATCGTCAATGATTCCTCTTTAGCGTTTTATTATCAACAAGAAAAAGTAAATATATTTTATAAAATGGTTTAAAAATAATTACGTGAGGTACATACGTTCTACTACATATGTAAATTAAGTTCCACAACTACAAAGAAGGCAAAACGTTTTTGTTTATTCAAAAGAAAAGTAATGACAAAATAGAAACAAGTTTATTTAAAAAATAACTAATTATGAAAATAATTTTTACCAATTGTTATAAAAATGCTTTCAAATGATTTAAGGCCATTTAGAAAAGACTTAAAAATAAATACTATTTGTCTATAGAAACCTATAATGGTGTAGATTCCCTCCTTCCAAGAATCATTCCAGTTTTCGGCTTTGCAGGTAAATAAAAAAAAACAATTTTTTTTAAATTTCAGATGGACATGGAGTTTTCAACTAAAATTTGTTGCCATTTATGCTGCGTTTACATTTGGCTTTAAATCTTGAGATTTCAATGGAAATCTCGTACTGAAATGGCGGAGTACAATTTTTTTTATTTTATGAAAAGATCTAACGCTAGTTAACATATGTTAGTAAATTTTTTTTCTATTAGAACTACAATCTAATGTCAAGAATTTTCAATATATTGATGGGAGGAAAACAGGTAATTTGCAAAGCTTTCTTTAGTGCGTTTCTCCTCCGGAAGTGCAATTTTGAACCACGCTATACTTCTGTTGATTACCCAACAAGCAATACGTTCCATTTACGTACCGTTTTCGGTCCGTCATAACCGGAATCCAACTCCGTTTACGTACCGACTTCTGGATCCGTATACGCACCAGAAAACGGATTTTAAGGAACATCGAAACTGTTTCGAATCCGTTGAAATACAGTCAATGACGGACCGTTTACGGACCGATATATCGGATAAAAAACGGAGTTGTCCGTTAAAAGTCCGTCAATGACGGATCGTTTACGGATTGGATGAAAAACGAAGTTGTCCTGTAAATGACGGACCATTTACGGATCTGTATTTGTCCGTATTCGTACCGTTTTTTCAACTAAGAACGGATTTGTGGAAAGGCCTCTTATTTTAATTTTTAATAGCAAATTTTACTTTTTTTCTGTAAATTTATTTACAAAGATATTTAAAATTAAATAAAACTTTTACAAACTAAATACATCAAATACCAAACAATATTACAAGCAAACACCATATTTAGCCCCAGCAAAATTAGTATCTATCAATGACAGCGGTTTGGGCTCATACAAAATCATGAAAAAATAAAACAAAAATTTAATTTAGGTTTAAATTGTGGTATTTACGATAAGATGTAGTACACAATGCAAATTTGCAAATTTTTTTACAAAATCTATTATAAACTGTCAGGCAATATTTTAATTTGCAAATCTTCATAAATTTGAACAGATCATCCTAAAACTTATTTTTAATTTCATAAATATTTACCTCATGGATATTCAAGTAAATCTAAAAGCAACGGAAGAAAAACGGTGGTCCGTATTTCATGGTACAGAAACGGATACACCAAAACGGAGTCAAAACGTATTGTTTTTGAAAATTCAATTATACGGCTCGTTAATGTTTCGTTTACGTACAAGCTTCGAACCGTAAACGTACAATAGAAGCCGGATTCATAAATCCGTACGTTTCGGAGAGTCCGTAAAAATGTTTCTTGGGTAGTAACACATTTTTATTGGGTTTAAATTTATTTTTCCTATGTTTTCAATAATAATTTTATTATTTTGTGATATTTTTTGGTAATTTTTTTGTCAGCTTTTCATGCAAAAATTATTTAAAAGCAAAACGGGATTTTATTTGTATGTGCAATCTTAAGACTACATAAGATTTTCAATCAAATCTCGATTTCAGTCGAAATCTCGTGATTTAAGTGCAATGTAAACGAGGCATTAGCAAAGACATGAATGGGGGTGAAATTTCACATACGGAGATGAAAATGAAGCGAATACACTTGATTCATATGTACATGCAGCTAATATATGTCGAAATCAATGCCGAAAATAAAAAAGGAATATATCGGACAAATGAATGTAAATTTTAAACGATTTGTCCAATTAAACGAAATTTTGGAAAATCGATTGCCTTTATAAATATAAAACACTATTACAAGAAAAAACTGGAATAAGCAGTTAAACTAATTATATGAAAACACTACATCAACCCTACATATTTACTTCTTTTCAAAATTTTGTAAACTTTAAAGATGTTGCCAATTTTCATAAACATGTTGAAGTTTAAACAGGTTTATGTTGAATTTGGTGAAGAACTGCACTGACACTCTATAAGTTAAATACTTGTTGTATTAACAACAAAAAACTAATAAATATTTTTTTATTTTTAGATAATTAATGCCTTAGAAAACGATATTAATTGCAAGAAAATGCATTTAGCTTACAAGTTGGAAAATGTGGCATTTACTTTAGAAGGCGAAGAAACATCTGCTTGCTGACACCTATTTAAATCAAAAGATTTTATAGACACAGAAAAATGTTTCCACAAAAAAATGATCGAATCTAACGTTTTAAATACTTCCTTTACCACGGCCTTAAAAGATGTGTATTTTCAAAATTCCCTAAAAGGTGGTAAGTTCAAATAAAAAAATAGTGTAAAGAATTTCAAATAGTATTTAAGTGAGAATATTATTTAATCTGGATATATGTACTTGTAGCCATACTATTTTTAGTTTTATAAATGAATTTAAATGTTTGGGGTACTACCAAGGTAGAAATTGCCAGTGGTACAAAAAATAAGTACTGGCAAACCACTGGCTACACGTGGAGCTAAACAATAATTACTTCCAGAACACTGATTTAGGTCGCTTTACCAACGTTTGTAAAAAGCGTTTGCCAGTATTTTTTTACAAATATTTTAATAAGATAATTAGGCTGCAGTGCATAACATTATCTTAATTTTGTGTTAAGGCATACATTTGTTGAAGTACACATTTTCCGCATTAAACATTTATAAAAAAATGTTATACATAATCGTAAAATAACATATAGTTAATTTTTTGTTTAATTCTGGCAACGCCATTATTTATTTTCTATCCTCGTTTCAAATAAATTCTTAGTGATTCATAAACTTAGTAAACGTAGAAAACTAATATTAAGCGTTTTCAGTCTTGTTAGTAAAGTACCCTTAACCCTTGCAAAGGTTGTAGATATAGTTAAAGTGCTACTATTTACAATACCACAACAGCAAAATGTATAAAACTAAAGTTTACTAACAACATGTGTACATTTAAAAAAGTATAACCGCCAAAACAATTGTTTGATTTTTTTATTTTTCATTTTGTGGTCACTGTTAAAATAAAGTTTAATAATGGATCAAAATAATGAAAAACCCAACTTAAAACGAAAGCGTGAAAAAATTAGTAATAAAAGATAGACTGATAGTGAAATTCAGCAGCGTTGGTTTTTATTTTTACAAGTAATACCGTACCCTCAAGCCCAAAATCTCTGAAAATTTTATTTGGTCAATTGCATTTTGCACTTAAAAATTTATAATTTAAAGTTTTAAAATTTATGAATAACAAAACAAAAATAAGAATGGTCACCCCCTTAACGGCATATCTAAACAGCTGGATCTTGGAAATTTAAATTTGGTATGGAGGTTCCTTCTCCATTGTAGACAATAGCAAAGATGGGATTTTTGTAAAATCAAACGGGTGGGGGCAAAAAAAAGAGAAAAATTATCCCCTTGA
Source organism: Eustalomyia histrio (assembly GCA_949748255.1). Taxonomy (NCBI): domain Eukaryota; kingdom Metazoa; phylum Arthropoda; class Insecta; order Diptera; family Anthomyiidae; genus Eustalomyia; species Eustalomyia histrio. Next base: position 10,913,605 of record OX456528.1, read on the forward strand.
CGACCTGTTAAAACCGCTGGAACAAGGTAGTTGAAGTTTGGTATGCAGGTTTCTTCTCCCTAAAAGTAGTCTCTAAAATTCTTACAGGGAGGGGAACAAAGGGAAAGTCTCCCCTTAACAGCATGCCCTATCCACTGGAGCTAGGAAGTTTAAATTTATTATAATGATTCTTTTTCCGGTGTAGACATCAGCTAAAACGGTATTTTTGGAAAAGTTTAGGGGAAGGGGCAAAAAGAGGAAAATTCTCCCCTTGGCGGCCTGCCTAAATCGCTGGAGCCAGGAAGCTGAAATATGCTCTTAAGGTTCCTCCTCTATCGAAGACATCTGCTAAGGCGGAATTTTGGAAAATCCTACGGGGAGGGGCAAAAACGGGAAAATTATCCTCCTTGACGGCCTGCCAAAACCGCTGGAGCTAAGCAGTTGAAATTTGGTATGAAGGATCCTCCTCCGGCGTAAACATCAGCTATGACTGAATTTTTGGAAAATCCTTCGTGGAGGGGCGAAAAATGTGAAATTCTCCGCCTTGAACGTTAAAACTTGGTATATCGGTTCCTTCCCCAGCGAAAACATTGGCTTAGACGATATTTTTGGAAATTCAAACGGGGAGGTGTAAACAGGAGAAAGTCCCCCAAAACGGCCTACCCATTCCTCTATGGATAGATACCTGAATTTTAAAACATTTGTTTCCTGGAGTATGGGCTAACTCAAAAAAATTTAAAATTCTCCCTCTTGCGCTGTGGTCGCTGGCATAGGCAAAAAATTAACAAATCGATGTCAAAAGTTTGTTACCAAATGTGACATCACTTTTTCCTATAAGAACCAGCTTTTACCAGGTATAGTTGTTTTTTTTTTCATTACAACCGTAATCTTAAAAATAGTTTCAAAAGAAAAAGCTTGTTATTAGTTGGTTCTTGCAGTGTAAGCAGGATGAAAATAAAGTGCAACTTACAAAAAAATTAAAACCCTATAAAATTATTCTGTGTGTAAATAAATCAAAATGAATATTGAAGTGAAGGGTATTGACTTTTATTTGAAATAATTTAAATTTCTTTAGCTTGTGTATTTTTAATAAAATTAATATTTTCCCATGGCCATTGTAAGTGATCACTTGCTTATATATTTTAATTTTAGATAAAGTTTTAGTTGTGTTCCCCCCTGAATCCTTTTTAGGGATTTTTGTTTTAATGTTAGTCAAGGTTTTGAGATTCTAAACTGATTTGACGATTTATCGTAATTTTGATGATTTTTTGGCAAAAAAAATTACAAATTACGATTTGACGATTTTTGCTTTAAAAATTAAGATTTTTCATATTTAACTAAGATCCAATTCAGATGATGGCTTTTTTGCATGCAATTCTTTTTTAGAGGCGAATGGGGTAGAGAAACAAGCAGGGTAACAAAAAACGCAAGGTTTTCGTTTTTCGTGCATGTTTTGTGTTATTTCTCTTTCGCGCTCATATGTATTCTTCTTTTGTTCGTTCATTCACATTCAGAATTACTTAATTCAACTAAATATTATATGTTTTTATAGAATGAATTATTTTATGTGTTTTTATGTTAAATTGTTGATTTTTGGATTTTAATAAAAAATGCTAGTAGGACCGAAACCGTACTGTGGAGGGAGAACTACCCATGGCAAATCCCTTTTCCTATGGGCAAATTTTGGATCTTGTTAGGAACGACATTAGGTTACTAACAGGGTTTCTTACCGGACATTTCGGATCAAACTACCATTTGTGGAGGATGAATCTCCTAAAATCGCCTCCGTGTCGACTATGTCTTGAGGAAGACGAAACAACCATCCACATTTTGCGTGAGTGTGTTGTATTGCATAGGTACAGAAGAAATGTTTTCATTAGGAAATTTTTAGGTCCAGAAGACATTAGAAACTCTTCTCCATCTTCTGTATTAAAGTTCATAGGGAATATTATACAAAATCTGGTTTAGTTTTATGATCCTTGGTACAAAAGATCCATATGGGTCGCAGTGCCGGCCGTGGGCCAGATCTTGACTTAATAATAATAATACGAGACAAAATAACTGTTAGCAAATCTCACGCTGAAGTTGAGCAGCAAAGTCTATTGGACCGCTACCCGGATACTAGAGCTACAGAGGGATGTGGTTAATGAAGTATTGGACGAATCTGTAAACCGCCTTTTTGATTTGCTAGATTAATTTTAAAATCGATTGTCATCTAACATTTTTAATATTTTTTTTATAATTATTTTATAAATATTTAATTTTATTCTTCTGTAAAACTAAATCTGATGAAAAACTTGTTATGACTTAAAATCAAATTGCGCATTCATCAGCTCAGACAGGATTTTTCGAAAATTCCTTGGAGGGAAAGTCTCCCCCTTGACGTATTTTTAACATTTAAGATTTTTTTAGTTTTATCAGCCTTTATCTACCTCTAAATAATAACTTTCCTTATAATTTATTTTATGCATAAGCTTCTAATAAACATTCGCACTTGCGGCGACTTTTATTTTGTAGAAGCTTAATGACGGGGGCTCCGGGTAATTTTGGGCAACATTTTTCTACTCTTAAAACGCTGCGGGCTTAGCCCGCTAGTTTTTAAACATATTGTTACGATTTTACCCTTTATAAAATCGTTGATTTATTTACCTTTTAAATAAATCGAGTTCTTTCTATATTGCAAATAATAAACACCGTTTGAAAGTATTTATAGCTCTATTTATTTATAACCGTCACTAAAAATTACAGAAATACACCTTAATAGCACCCTTTATTTACACGATTTAGATAAACTAAACGTTAGCCACACTTTAGTTCTTCACACTTTGCGTTTTACTTATAAACTGAACTACTGCGTCACTGAGTACCAGTATTTATATGAGTAATCAGATATTCTAGTTATTTCCAGTTTATTACGACACTAGAATCTTCCAGCTGTCAAAATTTGTGTAAAGAAATTTCTAGTGATAGAAATTTCTTGTAACACTGCCGCCCACTTAAGCCTGTTCGTCCCGAACAGACATAGATATTCCTTTTCCATAGTTGGCTAGTCGTTCTAGATGAACAACCTTCATTTTGGATCTTGGGCTCCGATCTTTCTGTATTCTGTATACCACATCATTCAATCTTTTAATAACTCTATAGGGTCCGTCCCAATGCGTTTGTAGTTTGGGAGATAATCCTTTCTTTCGTTGCGGGTTAAACAGCAGAACCAACTTGCCCTCATTAAATCCTTCAGAATTTGCTGCTCGATCGTACCTCGCCTTCATCTTATCGCTGACTATTTTAATTCGATTGCGCACAAACTCATGAAGCTCGTTAAGGTCTTCTTGTTCCCGGGAAGCGTTGTCGTTGTCTTTATCCATAGCGGCGGGCTTAACACCAAATTCCAAATCGCCAGGCAATTTAAGTTCCGTCCCAAAGGTGGAATCGTGAACAGCCGATCTATATGCCAGCAAAAATTTGGGGATGTGTTCGTCCCAGTCCTTCTGATGAGTACTGACCACTTTTCTTAAGTATTCCTCTAAAGTGCGATTGAATCTTTCGACCATACCATCAGATTGTGGATGCAGCGGGGTGGTTCTTGTCTTTCTTATACCATACAACTCACACATTTCCTTAAAGATAGCAGATTCAAAATTCCTTCCCTGGTCAGAGTGTAATTCTAATGGAACACCGTAGCGGCACACCCAGTTGTTCACAAATGCGCTTATTACCGTTCTGGCTTCCTGGTTCGGTATAGCGTATACCTCAGGCCATTTACTGAAATAGTCGATCACCACCAGAACATAGCGGTTTCCGGAATCACTGACGGGGAAAGGGCCTGCTACATCCATTGCTATCCGCTCAAATGGGGCACCCGAGTTCTATTGTTGAAGTTGCCCACGACTTCTTCTTACTGGTCCTTTAGCTGCGATGCATTGCGCGCAATTTGCTATCCGGTCGCTTACAGCTTGCTGGCAGCCGACCCAGTAGAATCGTTGTTTTAACTTCTCTAGGGTTTTAGTGACACCGAGATGACCACCACTGGGACCGTCATGGAACTCTTTTAACACTTCGTCTATTTTGCTGGACGGCACCACAATTAGCTTTGTCTCAGTTTTGCCGTCCGCACTTTCCCATATACGGTATAAGCAGTGATTAATTACCCGTAGACTGTTCCACTGGGCCCAATACGCCTTCATTAGTGGACTTTCAGCTGATATTTGTTCACGGGTAGGCCTTCTGTCCTCTGCTTTGGCTGACATCATTTTTGACAGTATGGGGTCATTTTGTTGCGCCACTGACCAGGCTTCACTTGACTCAATATGCGTTAGTCTTATATCAACGATGCACTCTTTTCCTTCAGCCCTCGAACAATGTTTGCACTCTAAATTACGGGCGTCTTGAAAGGGCGTCCGCATTGCAATGTTTTATGCCTTTCCTGTGCTCGATGCTGAAATCATAGCTTTGAAGTCGTTCAATCCAGCGAGGTAGCTGCCCTTCTGGTTGTTTAAATTGCAGCAGCCACCTTAGTGCAGAATGGTCGGTTCTTAGTTGAAAGAGCTGACCGTACAGATACTTGTGGTAGTGCTTTACACATTCTACCGCCGCCAAGAGCTCCCGCCGTGTTACGCAGTAATTCCTTTCGGGTTTCGAAAGTACTCGACTGTAATAGCCCATGACTTTTTCGGTGCCATTTATCACCTGCGAAAGCACACCTCCTATTCCGTGTCCGCTTGCATCGCAATCCAGCACAAATTTTTCCCCGGCCACAGGATATCCAAGAAGCGGTGCCGTGCATAATAACTTCTTGAGCCTTAGGAATGCTTGTTCTTGGGCTTCACCCCAATGAAATGGTCGCGCCTTCTTAGTCAGCTCATGTAGACCCGCAGCCACACTGGCGAAATTTGGTACAAATCGTCGGTAGTATGTGCAGAGACCTAGAAAGCTGCGCAACTCGTGCAGATTTTTCGGGCGAGGCCAATCTTTTACAGCCCGAATCTTATCTTCATCGGTTAATATACCCTCTGCAGTTACGCGGTGCCCTAAATACTTGACTTCCTTCTGGAACAGTGTACATTTCTTTGCGCTAAGCTTGAGTCCAGCCGCAGATATTCGCCTTAAAACTTCTGCTAAGTTCTTCAGGTGTTCGTCGAAAGTTTTTCCCATGACAATTATGTCATCAAGGTACACTAGGCAAGTTTTCCAGTGGAGTCCTTTCAGCACATTTTCCATTAACCGCTCGAATATTGCTGGAGCATTGCAGAGTCCAAAGGGCATCACATTAAACTGCCATAATCCGTCACCTGTGCTAAAGGCAGTTTTCTCCTTGTCTTGCTCACAAATTTCTACTTGCCAATAACCACTTTGCAAATCCAATGTGGAGAACCATTTGGTTCCTGCTAGCGTGTCTAAAGTGTCGTCAATTCTCGGTAGTGGATAGCTGTCCTTTTTGGTGATATCGTTTAGTTTTCTGTAATCAACACAGAATCGGGTGCTGCCATCTTTTTTCTTAACTAAAACTATAGGCGAGCTCCATGGGCTAGAAGATGGTTCGATTACTCCACTACGCTCCATTTCGTTGACTAACTCCTTTACTTCATTTCGTTTTGATAGAGGAATACTTCTGGGCGCCTGCTTTATTGGCCTCGCTTCACCAGTATTTATTCGGTGTTTTACAATTGCCGTTCTTCCTTGACTTTGGGTTTTCATGGCGAAGACAGAGCCGTATTTCCTGATTAGCTGTTTGGCTTTATTTCTATCAGGCGGCGCCAGTTCTTTTACCCATTTTTCCACATATTCTGCCAGCATTTCTCGATCTTTAACGGACGCACTGGATGGTTCCAAGTTCTTTTCGCAACTGATTATTGCTTCTGACGCAGTACATTTGGCTATTTCAGAGTTCGCTCTGACAACTTTTTCACAATTTGATAGGTTCAGTACTCTTACAGGAACTCTTTTGTCTTTGCTGGTTTTCACGAGGGCTTTCGCTGTTACCAGGTCACTTTTTATTTCTGTTGGTTCTACCACCCACAAGCTGCTGTCCTCACAATCTCCCTCCATGCGCACCCATAATAAAGTTTCTGACCGTGCCGGTATTTTCTGATGACTGATGGTTACTAGCTTTCTTACTCGATCCGCTTGCTCATATCCAATATCAAGGGGTATTTCAACATTACGCCAAATCATAACTTTTTGCCCCATGTGCAGATTAATGCCGTGACGAATCATAAAATCTGCACCAATAATTACTTCGTCCACAATATCGGCAACAATAAATACGTGACTGACGCTTATGTTGGCAATAGTTAGTTTCACATTAACCTTACCATAGACAAAAGCCTGCTCTCCAGTAGCTGTTCGCAAACTCACCCCGTGCAATGGTTCAACTGGCTTTCTAATTATATCGGGCCTGATGATGGACTGTGATGCTCCTGTATCTATAGTTAAAATGTGCTTTTCTCCGTTGATGCACCCATAAGCAGTAAGATTGCTTTTCCCCTGCTGTGCTATTGATATGGAGATTGTGGGAGCTAGCTCATGCCCCGTAGTGCTAGCTCTTTTTAGTTTAACGGTGACTCTTGAGGTGATTGCTGATCGGCACTGAGGCTTTTTCTGGGTGCTTTGCAGTTTCGCTGAAAGTGTCCCACTTTACCGCAGTTGTAGCATTTATCCTTCAGCTTGCTTCGCTTTTCACCTAATGCCTTCATAACTGCATCTGTTAACTCTGTTAACTTTGTGCTTATATCCTTTTCAGCAGTTACTTCGAGGTTACGCACCTTGAATATTTGTGGCTTGGAAATCACCTTCGCAGTCTCTTGGGCCAGCGCGAATGAGACAGTTTCAGCGAAAGTCGATTTCTGCGTAGCACACACCGCATGTCTCACATCAGAATCCCGAATTCCATTCACAAATGCTTCAATTTTGAACTGATCTAAGAATGGATGATTTTCGCCCGGATAAGTCAACTGCACCAGCCGTTCAATTTCTGTTGCAAAATCTTGTAACGATTCGTTTGGTTTCTGCAGCCTACCTCTTAGTTCCATTCTGTATATCTCTTTTTTGTGTTCGCCACCATACTTTCGCTGCAGTGCCACCATTATGTCGTCATAATTATTTCTGCAAGTAATTGGCACACTTTCTAGAATTTCTGCAGCGTTTCCTTTTAAGGCCAGAATCAACTCTATAGCTTTTTCTTCAATGTTCCACATATTTCTGGCGGCAACTGTCTCGAACTGGAACTTAAAAAAATTAAATGGTACGCTGCCGTCAAAAGTAGGGGCCTTTGCTCTACCAGAACTTTCCTGAATAATTCGTACTGGGCCCTCTTGACATTGAGAATTATTTATTTTACTTTCCAGATCTTGCAGTTTTTTCTCGACGTCATTCTCCAAGTCACTCGTTTTTCAACTCGTTTTTCAACCACAGAAATTTTTTCATTAGTAGCTTTAGAAGTTTCCTGAAGCTTTTCTTCCACCTTATCTAACAATTTCTCGTTGTCTGATCTCGATGTTTCTAGCAGTTCCGTTTTCATCTTAGTTAGCAGTTTCTCATTTTTCTCCATCTTTTCCATCATAGCAGCAAACATTGCGCTTAACTCCATGTTACCCTCTGTTTTACGGGTACTAACCTCCATTGTTTCTTTTTCTTCAAATTCATAAGTTGCAATGTCAATGTTACGCCGCTCAAATTCCTCTATGAGCCGCTTTTGCAATTCGACTTTATTTCCTGCTGTCGGTAGCTCCAATATGCTTAATTCCTTTTTGAGCTGTTCCACCTTAAGCTGCTCCAATTTCATGACTGCTTATTATTTTGCAATCCCACTTCTGACACCAATTGTTACGATTTTACCCTTTATAAAATCGTTGATTTATTTACCTTTTAAATAAATCGAGTTCTTTCTATATTGCAAATAATAAACACGGTTTGAAATTATTTATAGCTCTATTTATTTATAACCGTCACTAAAAATTACAGAATTACACTTAAATAGCACCCTTTATTTACACGATTTAGATAAACTAAACGTTAGTCACACTTTAGTTCTTCACACTTTGCGTTTTACGTATAAACTGAACTACTGCGTCACTGAGTATCAGTATTTATATGAGTAATCAGATATTCTAGTTATTTCCAGTTTATTACGACACTAGAATCTTCCAGCTGTCAAAATTTGTGTAAAGAAATTTCTAGTGATAGAAATTTCTTGTAACAATATCTTAAAATTAATTGTAATAAAATACTTTTTAAAATACACTTGAATACTACGATACTTTAATATATGCTGATTTCTATTTATTTTTGGGTGGATGACCCTTGAAAAAGTCATTCAATAATTGCAAACACAGTTTTTATGATTTGAATATTGACTTTCATTTTCCAAATTTATACCTACTATTTTTGCCAGATTGACAGTTAAATTACTGCTTAAAAACTTTATGCATGAGACTGTTAATAAATAATTGATCTTAAGCACAATTTTATAAAATTCATAGTTAACATCTCAATATTTCAATATATGGTTTATAAAAAAAAAAAAAAACATTAGTCATGTTTGAGACCGGTTAAAGCCATACATTTTTTGTGTGTGTTTTTTAATTTTTTAATACTTTTTTTGTTTGTTTGTTATATTAGGCCAACCAACAATTAGCAGTTATCATTGATTTGCTTAGTAGGTTTCCTGCTTATCCGACGGCCTGGGTTCGAATCTCGTCACTTAATTTTTTGTGACACTTAATTTTTTGTGAAAAATAATTAAATCGGTCCTTGTTTTGACCTAGTCGGCATAGAAATATCTTATCTGAGCTTAAATGTATTATTACAAAACCAAAAAATTTTAAGCGTTTTGGTTTGGACTTGAAAGCGGATAGCGCTTGTTTCGGGAAAAAACCGGGTCCAACTTTTGCTCAGTTCCTCCAGTTTTTCTACAGCGTTTTGAAGGCAAAAAAGGTTAAAAATTACAAAGAAGTAAAAAAAAAAATCTTTTGAGGGATGATGCGAACTATTGATTATTTTTAACGGGAAAACATACAAATTAACACACATTATTAATTTTTAAAGTAATTTACATAAAACTTACATAGTTCAGTACTTGTTAAAACTAGGAAATTGTGCAAATAATTTGGAAGATATTTATTGAAATTGAGATATTCCATTTAAAATAAGGAATATTCCTAAAATTAATAGAATGTTTTCAATTTCATTTAAAATTATCTCAATTCTAATTTCTATTAGGAATAGGTTTATATTTAGCTTTGCCAAATTATAATACCAAAACAATGCTTTTGACATATAAATATTTTATAATAAATAGAATTAAGATTGAGGTAAAGAGATATAAATGTAAAATAAATTTGAGATAAAAAACAAATAAATCCTTTGTTAGAACAATGACATGTATTTTTGGAAAAATGCAAAATGTATTCTGAAATAACACAATTTTTTTTTTAATTTCAGCTCTCCACCTTTTTACATTTGGGAGTGATCGCGATTTCAAAAGAACAACGACTTGGCTGGATTGACTTGGACTGTTCTATTATTCTCATATATTTTTATGAGCTCCCAAATGAGTATTTGTTTTATCAAATCTTCATTGTGATATTTTTTTTATAATTTCTTATTCTTATTAATAATTATTTAAAAATATTTCATAGGTATAAAGACTTTGCTTTGTATTTAATATTACTCTGGATTTTAATGTTAAGGTGGTGGAATAAGCACCACATTCATCATTTGTAGGATTTTCATACAATCTGAGAAGCTGTGAAATATATAATTAAATCAAAACCACTATCATCGTTACAGTTTCATCAGTAAAAAAAATTATTTACAAGTAAGAGATTTGTATGCCGTCGTTTTAATTATGTATGATATGGTAGCAATAATCTTATCATTTCCATAAAAAAAAAAAACAAAAAAAAAACATTTTATACAAATAAAGTATTATAATTATTTTAATTAAATTAAATTATTGTTTTGATTTGATTCAAATTAAAAAAAAATGCCTTTAGCAAATGGAAATGATATTGACATTTAGACAAAAGGGTTTAAAATTTCTTTAAAAATTATTTGGAAATTGTAAAGCCTAGTACGCTGAATTTCCAAATTCAAATCCGGGAAAAGACAAACATTTACAAAACAATTTTTTTTAATAAAATATTCAAATGTTTAAATAGCAAATATATCAAAGAAAATTAAAATAAGTTGTGGTAAACAAGAGTGTAAACTATGTATCTAAATGCCCAGATTCAAAACTGAAAAAATCTCAAAAATAACATTTTTATTAAAATAAAATTTTGTGGAAAGTAATAATATTTATGCGGAATATAAATATTTAATTAGATAATTGAATATTGGCTTTCACAACTAAAAATATTATTTAATATGATGACAGTTGTCGTAACCGCCCGAATGCGATTGGCAACAAATTCGGTGGCCACGTCTGATACTGTTTTCTGGGTGTACGCTCAAAAAACCTTTTGAAATTAAATTTTGCTTTACAGATTTTTTTTTTACTAATTTTTAGTAAAAACTTTTATTTTTTCCAATTTTTTAACGCAATTCCTTTAATTTCAGGTTATTTTTTGTTATTTAAATAATATTAATAAATTTTATATTTAGATTTTGTCAGGTTCGACATCAACTAAATGTTACTATTCAATAGAAAACACAAATTTTTGTGATAGGAAAAGATGAAAAAATATGCCAGATTCCCAAATCATTCTCAGAACTGGGAACATTAGCAGTTAAAATGGCAACCCTGTTAATTTTTACTTCTAAGATCAAAGATGGTTGCCAGGGTAAATTCTTAAAATGGATGAAAAAAGCTGATTTGTACGGGTTATTCATTCATTAGCTGCGGAAAAGTAATTTCCTTTGATTGTTTCATATATAAGCCTGTTCAAACCATTAGTTGTTGTGGTTCAGAATGAGGCTGACGATGACCTGGTCGCTCCGTTCGAAAGTGCGGCACTCCCTCTAGCGCTGGTTCTCACAATTTGTGTTTTCTATTTAATAGTAACATGTAATTATGATCTCGAACCTGATAAATTCTAAGTATAATTAAAATTTTATAAATTTAAAGTTTCTTATTTTCAAATGATTATTCATGACCATAATGGCTCCCGTTGTTGTCTTTAAAAAAAACGTTTATAATGATATGATCAGCAGGGCTGTCACGGTAGTCATAATTTTTATTTATATATTTTTACAAAAGAAAATAATGCGGTTATTTATTAAGAATTATATAAAAAATTTTTTTTTTTATTCACTCTCTAAATTTGTGTTTTTATTTTCAAACAAATTATGTATGATTGAAGTGCTTGCATTAAGGTCGATTTCAAATCACAGTGTCCGCTTTACTTTTCTTCTCATCAGGTTATCCGCGTAACTCGTTGCGGGAAAAAGTCAAGACCCTATGACTAGAGGTTATTTTTCTAAATGTTTGAATTATGCTCAATGCGAACCTGATCTCAGAAGTTTTTTAGGTTTTCGAGATATCTGATTTTAAAATTAAAAAAAAAACACCAATAAAAATATTTGGAACGCTATAATATTGTGCGAATTAAGCTTTTTTAAAAAATCACAATATCTTATTCCTTTTCTAGTTTGATTTCAAAGCTGCTTCTATTTAATTAAATGTTGTTTCTACTTGATTTTAAAATATTTTATATGTTTGTTATGCATTGAATTTAAATAGAAACAAGGGCTATAACCAACTTTACGGCATAGCATACCGTGATGACCAGTAGTGTTTGGTTAACGAAATTAATACTCATTTTATTAATATAATAATAAGGTATGTAGTTTTAATGGTGAAAACTATTACTTTACGATGGCGCTTTAAGAATTAAAATAAGTATTCGATCTTTCACAATAAATTCATATAGTCGAAAACCCGGCTCTGAAACCTGACTGAGATTCGGGTTTTTAAACTTCAATCCATTCCTTGCGTGAACTTTTTTTAATGATATTGACAAAAAGATCCATTCGTTTACTTTTCTCAGTCAAGTCCAGTAAGAATTTCTCAGTAACAAACTTACAGAGAGTAAGACTAATTTACACTCAAAAAGGAAATGTTCTAAAAAAAGTACGCGAACGTGAAATTTCCAATAATTTACAAGTTTGTTTAACAGCTGATTGTAAAACCAAATGGAAAAATAAAGTATAACTGGTAGATATGGAAAAGAGAATTCTTGATATAAAATATTATATAGAATCATTTGAGAAGGTTTTCTTATTTGTTTTTAATTCATTTTACAATATTTATTGCTTTGCATTTATATACCAACGTATTTGTAAAACATTTTTGTTTGTATTTACAAAAATTTATCTTATGTTTTTCAATCATATGTTTTTTCTGCTTGAAAATTCTTGCTGGTAAAATTTATCCAGTAATTTGCAAACTCACAACATCAAACTGTCATTTTATTATCTTTTTGTGTAAACGAACGCCATTCAGTAAAATTGTTTACAAATTACCCAGCAAACGAACGGAACTAAAGTAATATATTTTTTCTATAGTTTTTAATGGTCTGTTCGACTAACATATGCTATGCCGTGTTTTATATTTGCAAAAAATGTAAACAAGTTATAGCCCTAGTGTACACCTTTTCAACTGCAAATGCCATATTATTATATTCCAGAGTGTAACAGCGCTTTAAAAGGCATGAGATATATTAAAAAATTTTAATTATTCCAGGTTTTCCACATATTGATATAATAATCTCAGTTCAGTGTCAGATTTAAAAATAAAAATTAATAAATTCTTTTAAATAGAGTTTAAAATTAAAAAATAAAAACTTTATTATTTATGGAGATTAGATTTTGGAAAACAAATTAAAAATTTAATAAATTGATCTATTGAAGAATTTCAGTCGGTCAACGTTTCGATTTTGGTTGCAAATATCTTCGCTAGAGGAGGTGGTGAATAATACAAAAAAACCAACATAGAAATCTTATTTGGGCATAAGTCTTTGGCCATAAAAATTTTCTTTGAATTTAATTTAGGAGAATTTGGGTTAATAGCAAATATAAAATTTGTTGCTCTTTGTTATTTTTTTTATCTACAGTCAGACAAGTGGCAATCGCTGTGCTTAATAAAATACATAAATTAGTATATAATTTTGAATGATTTTATTCTTTATTTTACCAACAACTTAACAATAAAATCATTTAAATGTAAGAGTATTATGATTTATGACAATTTTTACATGAGTATGTTTAATTATTGAACAGAGAGAAAAGAAAAACAAAATATATAAAGGTACGTTTGTTAGAAAACAAGTAATTTATACATGTAAAATAATACATATAAATATTTTTTAATTAAGGCACCTGGACAATATGAAATAAAAGGTTTGAGTTAAAATAGCAAAAACAACTATTTTTATACACTGATGTAACCAATATAATCTGAAAAGAAAAGTAAAAAAAAAAATTATTATATATTAAAAATAAAATATAAGGCATTGGCTCTAGGGCTCTAGGGCCCTAGGGCCACATTGTTTTTATTACTGAAAATAGCTTTTTCCTGTCACTTTGAAACAATAACAAAAGTGAAAAAAGGACTAAATTCGGCTGTTCCGAATATTTGAATACCCTTCATCAATACAAATAATGAAAAAAACTTTAGAAGTGAAATTATGGAGGTGAAAAACTTTTTGGGATGTGAAAATAAATTATGTGTTTGGAAAAAAATTTTGAGGTGAAAAAATTCTTTGAGGTGAATATAAAATATTATTTAATTTTAAGCGACTGATTAAAAAACAAGAGAAAATATTTTACTTGCCCGTCGCTACTATGAAATTCTACTAAAATACACCCCATTTGTATGGAAAATTTAGAGGTACCTTCACATTTTCACTCATAACTTTTTAACCGCTGGACCGATTTTGCTCATTTTCAATACCAAGCTTCTCGGGAGGATGTCAATAGGCAAAAATAAGCACCCTCGCTTGCGTCTTCGCGTCGTGATCGCTATTTAAACAGATAGACGGACATCGCTAATTCGACTTAAAATTACATAAGGATCACGAATATATATACTTTATGGGGAATTGGACCTATATTTCGATGTTACAAACCATATATGGTGGAGGGTATAACAAACATAATTACAGTTGTTTGTATATGGAAAAATACAAAACTGTTACAACAGTTAAAAAACAACTAACAAAAAGTACTGCATTTCGTGGCAGTTGTATAAAGCAGTTAATTTTAAAATTATAATAAACAAATACCACTACAATATTCTTGCAGTAAACAGTTAGTTTCTTTTAAAAAAAATTCTTGTTTAATTTATATTTGTGTTGTGTTGTAAATTAAGAATGTCTCTTATGACATTTATTTATTTATAATGTATAAATAATGTTGAATATATTACAATAGTAATAGTTTGTTAGTTGCCAACTAAATTATATAAATATAGCACTATGGGACACTATACTATAGGGTTATAAATTCTATTTCAGATTAGTTTTAATTGTATTAACTTACCGATTCCATCTTACTAATGCCTGAGGTATAGTATCTAAGGGATCTTGTAGTAGATATTGTCGTATTCCTCTAAAGTATTGCTGCAAAAATAGATCCCAATCCAATTTTTCCATATTAAAGTAAAATAAATCCTTGTCTCGTATCGACAGGCGTTGCCAAAGACCACGAACATTATCAATTTGAAAATCCCACTGACGCATGGCAAAATATTCAATGACATGCATAAATCTATGAATCTTTTTGTACGTATTCAATAGTCTAAGTGAAAAAATATATTGAATTATAATGCAATTAAATATTCATTAGTGCTGGTTGGTATCAACTATCAATTCTTTGTCTGCTTTTTGGATACTCGATAAACAAATGTAAAATCTCGAATAATTTCAGAGTTGCATTCTAGGCAAAAAAAGCATTCGAAAAATGCAACTCTGCTTATGGATTTAGCAAAAAATGCAACTCTTTTGTAGGAAAAAGTCTAAGTATTTTTAAAACTTGTGAAAGTTAAAAAATTTTAATGGAAATTAAAAATAAAAAAATATTAATTAAAAATTATTCTGATTTCATCAGAATTGAATATGGTAACATAGTTTAAAATAGTAATATCGAGTGTTGTAAAATAACCGAATATACCAACACTAATATTCGTAATTATGATGTAAAATTAAATATACCTTGGTTTTTTTCCCAATAACATGCAGATGGCATCAAATATTGTAGCAGGTACATAATGTAATATAAATATCGACAACATATGCATTAATTTATTTGGAGTATTGGCATAACACAAATACCACATGGCTTTTAAAGTTGGATACATTAAACCATATTTTGTTGTTTTTGTTGTAAAATCACCCCATGTTAACTGATTTTCTTTGGAAGTGCAAAAATTATAGACAGGAATTTCTTTGCTGAGTTCAATAGTTCTAAAATAAAAACAAATTAAAAATATAACACAAATTAGAGAACCACGTAAACGAAAAGACCCACCACAATGCTTAAACTGCCAGGAATTCGGGCATACCAGAAGTTATTGCAAGCTTCCAGCAGTATGTGTAATCTGTGGTGATGTGCATAAAACATCTGAATGCACGAAAATTAAAAGCGACCCCAGAAATAAAAAATGTAGCAACTGTGGTGGTAATCACACCGCAAATTACAGAGGATGCCCAGTATTTATACAAATAGCGCAAAACACTTCTAATAAACCTGCTTTTCGGCGCTTCCAGTCAAATGACTTCCCATATTTATCCAATAATAATAATGTCTCCTCACAACATGGACCTTCTGCTCAAACCAACAACAACCACGCCAAATTCTCTGCCAACCCACTCCCAATTTCTAATAATAAAATGTCGTATGCTCAAGCTGCCCAATTCAGCAGTATTCCTTCTGTACGTACAGCCGCCCAAAAAATCTCAGAACCTAGTTCTCCTAAAGAACCATCCCAGAAATCGCCCTTAGAAAGCTCAATAGAGCTTCTAATACAAACAATGAACAATTTCATATCCAATATGCAAGTCATGATGCAGGAACTTTTAAGAAACCAGGGTATGCTGCTTCAAGCATTCGCCTATAAAAAATGAACCAGATAAGATTATGTTACTGGAATGCAAACGGCTTAAGCCAACACAAAATTGAAGTGGAAAGTTTTCTTAAATCTCAGTCTATTGACATATTGCTGGTTTCTGAAACACACTTTACAATAAAAAACTGTTTTAGAATAAAAGGTTACTCCGTATACGATACAAAACATCCCAGTGGCAAAGCATGTGGTGGTGCAGCTATAATAATTAGGAATCAAATTAGTCACTTCCCAATGCCGGAATATAAAACTGATCACATTCAAGCCTCATCAATATGCCTCTCGGCCACAAACATCACCATATCTTCTATATATTGCCCCCCCAGACACAAAATTACTGATGATCAATTCGTTACTTTTTACAAAACGCTAGGCAATAAATTTATAGCGGCAGGAGATTACAATGCAAAGCACACGTTCTGGGGCTCACGACTCACTACTCCAAAGGGCAGACAGCTATTAAAAGCTATCTCATTTCTTAAACTTGACGTTATATCTGATGGACAGCCCACTTATTGGCCCACAGATCTACAAAAGACTCCTGATTTAATAGATTTTGCAGTCATTAAGAACATCAGACGCGATCAACTTTCTACAGTCTCTTTGTTCGACCTGTCCTCAGATCACTCTCCCACTATTATATCAATGCTAAATGGCCAAAATATCGAAAACCCTTTTTGTTTTCCCAATAAACATACTAACTGGCTCAAATATAAAAAGTATGTAAGCTCCCACGTATCGCAAAATATTTCACTTAAATCCTATAACGAAATACAAGATGCTATAAACGAATTCTCTGAAACATTATCAACTGCAGCTAAAGTAGCTACACCTTTTAAATATTACAACTGCACTAAAAATAAATGCTCAAAAACTATTCAAAATCTTATAAAGGAAAAGAGAAACCTTAGAAGACAATGGCAACTACACCGCTCTCCTACCTTGAAAACTCAACTAAACCTCTGTCAAAGAGCCCTTCATAGTGCTCTTTTGGAGGAGAAACAGTCAGCTCTAAGGGCATATTTAGAAGGTCTAGACACAACAAAATCAACGGATTATAGTCTTTGGAAAGCCACCAAACGACTTAAAAATCCGATTAAATGCGAGTCTGCTATTCGTTGTAGTGATGGTAATTGGGCTAGGTCCCATAAAGACAAAGCTGAAGCTTTTGCCGATCACCTCGAAAAAGTGTTTACGCCTAATATTTCTACCTCGGACATAACTTTACCAGCTATTGAATACCGTGTTGTTTCCCCGATGAGAATTCGTTTCTCATCTCTAACTGCAGCAATTAAAAATATTAAAACAAATAAATCTCCTGGCATGGACAAAATTTCAGGAAAAATGATCCGTGAACTACCAACACCTGCCCTTAGGCTAATTTTATTCATTTTTAATTCAATCCTGCGAACGGGTTGCTACCCTAAATCATGGAAAACATCAGAAATAATAATGATACCTAAGCCAGGCAAGGACGCTAGCCAAGTGTCATCTTATCGCCCGATAAGCTTACTTTCAATTTTATCAAAGCTCTTCGAGAAAGTATTTTTAAATGCGTTGACTCCATATCTAAACGACCACCACGTCATTCCCGTTCACCAGTTTGGTTTCCGAAAGGATCATGGCACCATAGAACAGGTTCATCGCATAGTAACTCTAATCAGAAAGGCTTTTGAGGACAAACACTATTGCTCAACACTCTTCATAGACATTGCTCAAGCCTTTGACAAAGTCTGGCATGATGGGCTATTATATAAAATAAGCTCTTTGTTACCCCAAAATACCCACAAGTTGCTGCGAAATTATTTACTAGATCGTTCGTTTGTAGTAAAGTATAAAGACCACATCTCAGACTCAAGAGAAATTGCAGCAGGAGTTCCCCAAGGCAGTATACTTGGTCCTTTAATGTATATACTTTATACCTCAGATATGCCCACAAATAACCTAATACATACGTCAACTTTTGCAGACGATACAGCTTTTATAAGTGTACACAGAAATCCTGTAATTGCTTCTAGTTATCTGCAGGCTCATATCAAAGAACTCGAAAAATGGCTTAACAAATGGAAAATAAAAGTAAATCCGGTAAAGTGCGCACATGTTACTTTTACCTTGAGACAGGGAAATTGTCCCAAACTGAGGATAAATAACATCGATATCCCCGAGCAAAGTCATATAAAATACCTTGGTATACACCTTGATCGACGCCTTACCTGGTCTCAACATATTGATTCCAAATCAACACAACTTAAACTGAAAACACTACAGCTTCAGTGGCTCCTTGGTCCCCATTCTGCTCTCAACCTAACCTACAAGGTTCTTCTCTACAAAGCTATTATTAAGCCAATATGGACCTATGGTATCCAACTATGGGGAACAGCTTCTGCATCTAATATAGAGAAATTACAAAGACGACAAAACAAAATACTGCGACTTATTACTGGGGACCCGTGGTATATTAGAAACGCGAATATTCACAAGGATCTTAATACTCCATTTGTTCGCGACGAAATTAAAACCTTCTGCTCCAAATATGTACGAAAACTGGCAACGCATCCAAATCCTCTCGCACAGGATCTACTGTATTATAATGGACATACTCGCCTAAAGAGGGTCGACACATTGGCTCTCGCCGAACCGCAAGAAAGATGAACTCTATCGAAACAAAAAATGGAGTTTCTATTGCAAAGGCAATAGACCCAGAAATTATTCATTAATTTAAGATTTTAATACTTATTGTTATTTTCTTTTATAAGAAAGATCCAATAATAAATTAAAAGTTAAAAAAAAAAAAAAAAAACAAATTAGAGTGTGTTAGGTGTTGCCGAATATTTTGAATACTCCTTCCACAATGTTTTGTGCCAAATTTATATATACTCCACAATTGGGCTGTGGTTTTGTGTTCAGAAATTCCCGGTCGGTATTCATATATTATTTCAATATTCACTGGTTTCCTATTTTAATTTTTTGGGAACAATATTCTAACTAAATATTTGGAATGATGATTTCTAAAAAGAGAATAATGTGTTGTTTGTGTAAGATTTTTTCTTCAATTTGTTGCAATGCAAAACGCTCAGTGTATTTTACAAGAAAACTGGTTTTTTAGACACAGCAAAAATTTGGGGTTAAATATGAACGATTTTAAATTTGCATGGAATTTGAAAGTCGAAAACTTAACAAAAAAAACTAAAATACGTATTGTGGGGGTTAAGTAATATATAATACGTTTATACTTAACCCCACAATACGTATTTTCGTTTTTTCAAGTTTCCGAATCAAATTCGACTGCAACAATTTGAAGCATTGCAGCAAATTGAAGAAAAAATCTTTCACAAACAGCACATTATTCTATTTCTTTTAAATTCCATGCAAATACTTAAGCCGACAATTATTTATTTTTTTATGTATTTACTTATTCGGTTTCACATACAACAAGATCGAGATCTTTTAAAGTATGTACATATTTTGAATAATTTTTAATTATATACTATTGGACAATAAATAATACGGTTTAAAAAGAAGAAGAAAAAAAAAACAAAATAATTTGTTCAATGTACTAAAAAGTTTCAAATAAACTATTTTTAAAAGCTATAGCGTTGCCCATTAATTGTGTATGAGAGGGTAATGAGTTCCAAAGATGAATACTATGTATTTATGAAGAACTGCCATCTAGATGTCATGCTGCGATGATGGCATTGTATAAGGTTTATTCCTCGATGATCTTGTTGCCCAAAAATTATTCCTTGGAATAAATATGCAGGCTGTTTTGTATATATTATATATTAGTATTACGCCATAAAGGGACTTCAAATAGTAAGAAGAGCTGTGGTATATATTTATCCCATAAACGTGTCTAACAATGGCATTATAAGCACCATTCAGCCTTTTTCTACTACCTGCGTCACAACTTTCACACCCATATAATAAGTTTTAGCCCAAAGCACACTAATATTGGTAGGCGTAAGATGTTGGCAAGTCCATAAGGTTCTGAGCATTGCAAAGGTCCTACCAGACGCATTTATGTGGTCATTCCATTTAAGAGTGCTGTTAAAAGATAAACCGAGATTTTTTACAGAGTTAACGATTGCGATTTTTTTCGTGTCCCAGCAAGACGGATACTTCAGGATCCTCAAGCTGATACTTTCGCAAAATCCTCATTAAGTTCCGCATTACACCTAGAAATTTGATTTATTGGGCAACTGATATACATTTGAACATCGTCAGCGTATATATGAATATTGAAGTGGGAGAGTTTGTTAGGTAGGTCGTTGATGAACATTGAGAAAAGTAGTGGCCCAAGAATGGAACCTTTTGGCACCCCAGCTCTAACTGATAATGGAATAGATATTGAGTCTCCCACACTGACTAAATGCTTTCTATCCATAAGGTACGTAGAAACTAAAGTTATTGCTGAAGCTGTAAATTTAAAGTTCTAACCAAGTTTTGTACATAAAATGCTGTGGTTTACACAATCAAACACTTAAGAGTGATCAAGTAGCACAAGAAAAGTAGTGAGGCCAGCATCGAGTTGTAACCTGATGTCTTCAGAAACGTCAATGAGAGCTGTAATACAGCTATGTTTTTGTCTAAATCCAGATTGCTTCCTAGTCAGTAACTGATACTTATTTAAATATTCGTTTATTTATTGATATACAACCTTTTTAAAAACTTTAGATAAGTATGATAAAATAGAAATAAGGCGATATTCAATGCTAGATTTAGGTACTGGAATAACTTTGGCATATTTCCAGCATTCTGGAAAACGACTTGTTGATAAAATAGAATTAAAAATATGCGGGATGTAAGGTAGTAACTTAGGAAGTAACAACTTAACAAATTTAGGGTGGATCCTGTCAAATCCAACTACATTTGATTTGATTGATAAAATACATGTAAGAATTTCACTGATTGTAACACATGTAACCTGAAATACATATATTCGTTGGCAATAATTTTGCGATAGTTGAAGGTGTGCAAGGAATTGAGTTTTTGGAGGTTGACAGTGTTGTATTTGTGGTGATGGCATGATTTTTTGGTACAACTGACAGTGGTATCTTGTTAATAAAAATTGCGTTTAGGTTATCAGCTTCAATACTATTATCAGCTTCAATACTATTATCATTACTGTTTAGGAATTGTAATTTCTCCTCAGCATATACCATATTTGTTCCAATCTATCAAGGAGAAGATTTCATCTAATAAGGCATAGTTAACGTGTTTTAAATCCAAAAAAACTAAGTTTGATTGGCTTTTATTAACTTAAAATCATATAACATGAATATGAGGTTATGTAACACTCTAGAAGGTTCAGTGTATTGAAGAGTGAGAGTTATCGTATAAGATATTTTTATTAGGTCTAAAGGCACAGCCTAATAACAACTTCTTATCGTAAACACAACATAATAGTATAAAATATTTTACAGGACAAAAAAACAAAAATATGGAAACATTTTGTGTATAATTTTATAGCTACTCTCGGTGGAGTGTGGCATCATTATTACTGTCTTTTTCATAACTATCGTCAGCAACCGGAAAAAACTTTGTAAGTTCACTAATGTCATCAATACGTTGTGGTTGATCATTGTTGTTGGCTTTAATATAGACAAGTCCGCGTAGGGTAAAAGTTGAGGCTAAACGGGTTTTTTTTTTACAAAATCTAACGCTGTTCTGAAAATTTTAAAGTTTGTAGATGTTAAATTTTCGTTAACAAAGACTGTGTTGTTATTATTATTGAAGCCAATGTGATGCAATCGTAATTGATATTTAGAAGACTTTCTAAAAAGCGCTAGTGATTTTAAAACAAAGTTTTTATCATAGGAGGAACAAAATTTTACAACTATTACAGCATCAGGTGAGTTTTGTTCCCTGTTATTTTTGTTTTATAGGCGATAGATAGACTTATAAGCACTTATTTTCATTTCTTGAACAGCCTCTGGCTACTCTTCAGCCCAAATTTGGCAATTCTGTTTGTAGACGTACCCATTGAGCTAAAAATAAACTTCGTCGCAGCAGACAATTTTTCGATAGAAAAATGGATTTTCATACCGAGGACCTTACGTTTAAAATAGTTTTGAAATTCTTATTTTATTTACAATTGTTTTTAGTAATAAAATCAGAGTTGACAAAAACATCTTAAGTTTTTATTGTCAGTTGAATTGAGGTGCAAATTAATTCTAACAGTATTGGTATCAAAGAGTAACTCCAGAACTTGTTTCATAAATATTATATTTGATTTGGCTTGGCTTCTTGTTTTTCCTTCTAAAGCAAAAATTTTGAATTTGATATTAGTTTCATAGAAAACATGTTGAGACTGGTTTCAAAAGATTTTATTTAAATACAAGTATTAAAATTCTAATTTTGTTAGCATTTGTTTTTAATAATATATTCATTTTGTGTTGGCAAATAAACCGAAATTTTTTGATTATGGCTTGAAATCATAAACACGAAGTATTTTAAATATCATTTCGCAAATTGACATAAATATCTCAATAAGGGGAAGCTTATCAATCTTAACTAGGTTTCATCCAAGAACATTTTGTATCTATATAATTGAGGCCTAGATTAGTAACAGTTTTGCTCCCTATTTTTCATCCTAAAATTGTAATTTTTAAACTATTTCCTGCAATGCTGGTCTGAAACATTTTGGCACATTGTATTAAAAATAAGAATTAACCAGGGTCGCCAATATATAGAGTTATATACCTTTTCAACAATCAAAATTAACCACTAATTAATTACTACAGGGTGCAGGAAAATTTGCTATGATCATTAATGTAACACCCACTGAATTATTAGCGATCGCTTTAACTTGGTAAAGCCGTCCACTATCCCTGTTTCAGGTCAGTCCAAGTCGACTCAACTTGTCATTACTTTTGATGTCACCACCACTGGAATAATAGTGGTGGCCTCCACGTGGTAATCCCTGGAAACGGCAATCAGTACCCGCTGGTTGCCGGCTAAGGTGAGTGGCGGTCTTTCCTCTAGGCATCCCTGAGGTTATGCGTTGGTTTTGTGGGCCACCATGTAAAAAACAATTACAATGAAAAGAATAAAAATAAGAACATGTAAAAAAAAAATGGAACCCCCTTTGATGACGAACCCCGCAAACGAATAAAGGATCACGATTTAAGGATATGCACCAGGAATGTTCGAACCCTTTACAGGCAAGGTGCAACTATCCATCTGGTAAATGTCCTCGAAATTATAAAGCTGACATCACTGCAATCCAGGAAATGCGATGAATAGGACAATGATGCTTCAAAAGAGCAACTTGTGATATATATTATAGCTGTCACGAAGATAAGCCTCAGTAAGTCGAAAACAGTCCGTGCTGACATAAAAAGAAAACTACACATCACAAAGCTGCAATCCAACAGATAGCTAGAAGGTCCTCCACTCGTCTTTCCGAAATGCTTGAAGCAAATGCTCGGCTCTCTACTATAAGCGTACAATGGCCACATGTGGTTTACTCAATTCGCGCAGCTGCCGAAGAGGTACTCGGATACGATCGGCCTCAGAGGTATGACCAGAAGTGTCGCGAAGCCACTGCATAAAAAATTGCTGCATACCGAGCAACGCTGCAGCAAAAACAAGAACAAGAAAGGCGTGAGTGCGGAGCAATTGAGATGCATTACGACAGGAATGAAACCCGGAAATTCTTTCAGAAAATAAAGCGTCAAGCTAGAGGATTTTAATGTGGGGCGTCTTCCTGTAGAGATAATAAAGGGAATCTAGTAACAGACGCACAAGGCACATTGATGTTGTGAAGGAGCATTTTCCCAACCTTTAAGCAGGCGATGAAGGCAACAATTTCGCATATGGACATTCTGTACCTGGAGCGCCAATCAACGACGACGGCATCGATATACCCGACTGTATAGAGGTACAAACAGCTATAGCCCGGTTGAGGAATAATAAAGCTGCTGGGGCCAATGGGCTGAGCTGCTTAAAACCGGTGGCGAAGAGCTGGTAAGGTGCATGCACCCACTCTTTTGCAAAATATGGTCTGAAGAATGCATGCCCGATGATTGGAAACTCAGTGTACTTTGCCCCATCCACAAGAAAGGAGACTTGCACCAAACAAATTGGCACCCACCATCTATTTGTCGGCTATAAGACTGCGTTCGATAGCCCGATAAGAAAAAAGTTTTATATTGCCATGTCAGAGCTTGGTATTCCCACAAAAATCGTCCGGCTTTGCATAATGACGTTGAAAAATACTTAAAGCTCCGTCAAGATAGGAACAAACCTCTCCGATTCTTTTAATACTGAGGTTTTAGACAAGGCAATTGCTTATCGTGCAACTTTTTTAACTTACTGATGGAAAAGATTTTGCAGAAAACGAAAATTAACACCAATGGCATTATTTACAAGAAAAGTGTGATGCTGCTTGCATATGCCGACGATATCGACATCATTTGTCGCATCACGCGAGCATTTGGAAAACTTGAAAAGCAGTCTACAATCATGGGCCTAAAAGTGAACGAGGACATGACGAAATATTTTATTTCAAGCAGCAAAACATCGCAGCGTCTTGAACAGCGCATACCCATCGAAAATTACAACTTTGAAGTTGTTAAAGACTTCGTCTGCTTAGGTGCCAGTGTTACTAACAATAATGTAGTCAGCTTAGAAGTTAAGCGTAGAATAACTATTGCTAATAAATGCTACTTTGTATGGTGCTGAAACATGGACAATGAAAAGATCAGATGAGTCTCTGCTGGCAGTGTTCGAGAGGAAAATTCTCCGTAAGATTTACGACCCTATTCGCGTTGATGATGGATTCCGAATTAGAATGAACCATGAGCTGTACGAGCTTTACGCTGATGTAGACATAGTCACACGCATTAAGGTTCAACGACTGCGCTGGCTTGGACACGTTTGTCGTATGGGAAACGACGATTCAGCTCATAGGGCATTCAAGGAAGAACCCGTCGGTGGGCAACGCAGAAAAGGACGACCCAGCATCCGTTGGAGTGACCAGGTGCAACAGGATTTATCAGCAATTGGTGTATCCCATTAGCACAAGCACGCAGGAAACACAAACAACTGGCCTTCTATTTTACTTCAGGCTCAAACCGACCCTCGGTTGTAATAGCCATATAAAGTAAAGTAAATTAGTTTTGCTTTGATTGCATCGAATAGTTTTTAAAGCTCCCGTAATATAACAACAGCAATCACGTTATTCAGCTTTTGGCACTACCTCGGACAATAACTATATACAAGAATTACTGGAAGAAAAGTCACGTCTAATAGCCGACATAGAAACTTTAAAAGAACAATTGGAACAACATAATAAACATATGCCTAATCAATATATAAATATATATATATATATATTTATATAAGATTGGATTAATTAGATATAATTAGATGAGATCAAATCTCCAATACAAGCGAATTAACCAATATTCTCCTGAATTTAGAAATCGTGCGAATTTTACAACGAAAATTGGTGTGGTCAGAGGCTTTCCAAATAAGATTTTAATAAATTTCATATTATGCTTCCATGTTACTGGTCATAACTCTTCAATGGGTACAGATTTCTTCAAATTAAATTTTTTCTCTAAATTTCAATCTCGATTTATAATAAATATTTCTATTAATTTTCAAACTCAATTTAAAATTTTTGTTTAATTTGTATTCTGTGATTTCTTAAGCTTTTTAAATAAAATTCGACATTAAAATTTTTAAATCAATTTGTGACAACCGTGGAATTATTATTTAATTGTTTATTTGTCGTTGTTGAACTGATTTCCAACCATTATTACAAAAATATATATGAACTGTTTTGTAATTTTTTTGAAATGTAATTCAGAAAATCTTTCATTTATAATACAATGTCCTTACACCATGATGAAAATGCAGTTGGTTACTTACTTTTGTTTTTCGGCGATTTCCCAGGAAGCTGCAATAATGCTATTTACACATAAATCCACTGGCACCATGTTAGCAACAGCTCTTGGATCACAGCGCAACGTTCGTATAATTCCCGTTCCAGCGCCAGCTATGGCACCTGTTGGTCCATAAAAATTGTCTATCCAACCGCAAACTGGATCTCGATATGTGCTTATAACTTAATAAAAAAAATCTTATTGCTGTTAAACAAATCTTGTATATATGACATAAAAAAACAGATATAGCGTCTTTATTTTTATTCCCTAAATCAAGAGGAGAATATTTTTTTGCTTCAGGCCGGTTTCAATATAAATAGTTCTTAATTTATCTCAATATGATAGAGAAAAATTCAATGAACACACTCGGTTGTAAATAGGTCCCCCATTAACCCCCTCCGCCAAAACTCAGCATAACAGTAGAAAAAATGTCCCGGCCAGTATAAAGTTAAAAAAAATGGAAAAACTCTTATATATTATAGATCAATCCTTCCACAGAGATAATTTTATTGAATGAAAAATAATGAAAATTTTCAGTAAACTAATGAAATTTTTTCACCAAGTGAACGGAAAATTGCTTAAAATTAATGGAAAGCTTAACACTTTTTACATAACTAGTTTTTTAATTAAACTTTTTCATTGAGTGAAGGAAAAGGGAAACAATTTTCTAAAACATCCAATAATTTTTTTTATATTTGGGCAATTCACAGCTGGTATTGTATTTTGTATGTTGTATTGAAATACAATATACAAATACTTTGTTGTGAACAGTCAGTTGTATTTTCATGTTGTAAAACGTTAAATAGTAAAGAAGAAGAATAAAAATATTTATAAATTTATAGAAACAAGAAGAAACAAATAAAAATAAAGGTGAAAGTGAGAAAGACAAATTAATAATTGCTTTATGTGAAAAACATAACATCGCTTCCAGATTCCAAGCTGTCTTCAATTATAGCGCACTCTATAATTCGGCTTCCAAACAAATCGTCAAGCTCATCGAAGTAGTTGCACATTTTTAATAAAGTACTTAAAACGAAAAAAAAGTTTATTGAATGATAAAACTACTAGTATATATGTAAAAAAACTACTTTTAACAGTACCGCCATCCATACTGCCGGCTCCTGTTGACCCCTCCTATGCTTTAGCTTTGTTTGAGTTAACTCGCATATTTCTGGTTTTTGCTCTAACCTGCGTCCAATCAATTGGAACATTTTTTCACTACAGAAGCGCTTGTAATAGCTTTGAGCTGTTGGATTCTGAAATAAAACTCAATATTAGAATACATATTCATTGACATAAACAGGCACTAATACATACCTCGAATTCCCGATTTTCCATTAAAAAGTCAATTAAAGGCGAATGTGTTTTGGTTGAGACTAAAAAGATAAAATATGTATATAAACGTATATATGTATATATAAACGTATATTTTTAAAGAAATAACCTTACCGATGTATTTGTATTATTTGCCATTTTCTAATTTTTATATTTTTATCAACAAATGAATTTTATTTATTTTTGTTCTTTTTATTACAAACTGGCATTCACTTGAGACTGATATGTTATGATACACAATACAACACTTAATAAACACAGCAAATGAAATTGTAAAGTTGTATCAGATTTTTAGGTGTAAATTACCAACAACAATTTTACACTATTGTAAAGTAATACACGATACAACAAATATAACGATACAATACCCGTTGTGAATTGCCCAATTGTATTTTATTAATATAATAAGGTAATTTTAATGGTGAAGTCTACTATGGCGATTTAAGAATTAAAGAAGTATTATTTCACAATAAATTCATAAAATTAGTCAAAAACGCAATTTCTCTTCATTTTATCGTAAGATTCTGCATTCGTTGTCAGCTTCCAAAAATATATAAAAAACACCCTGCAAGACTGTGTAATAAAAAAATCGGGTTTTCAAGTTCCCTGCTTGAACTTTTTTAACGATCTTGAGAAAATAATATAATTTTTCTTAATAGTATTTAATGGTCTATTTGACTATGCTATGCCGTTTTTGATATTTGCAAAAAAATGTAAAAAAGTTATAGCGCTTGTGT
The DNA here is from genome assembly GCA_949748255.1 of Eustalomyia histrio. Lineage (NCBI taxonomy): Eukaryota > Metazoa > Arthropoda > Insecta > Diptera > Anthomyiidae > Eustalomyia > Eustalomyia histrio. The sequence goes on from OX456528.1 coordinate 10,941,609, forward strand.
ACATATTTCCTCGTTTGCTGAGGTTGGCTAGTCTTGGTCGAATAAAATCTCTAGACGCCCGGAACGTAGATCCCATTCCCGTGAGAGCGATATTCTCTTAGTTTGCTCAAATTCTTTAATAGTAATAATGACATATATATGGATTCATATATTTTTACATATATGCTCGAATCCGAACTTTGAAGGTATATTTTCATATATTCTCATATAAGCATATATGAGAATATAGCAAGTGTCATACGGGCTTTGGAATATCTTATTTTTAAAAATAATAAAAAAGAACAAAATAATGCATAATTCATTTAGTTTAAAACTATTTCAAATTAAATTTAATGTATTGTTTTAAATACTGAGATCAAATACTGAATAAATAAAGAAAACTTATAAAAAGTATTAAAAAATTAATATCAATTAACAAAAAATTAAAACAGTTTTATTTAGCGATGTTTTGGCTTAGGTCTCTTTTTATATCGTAGGTACTCTGTTGTACTCATCCTCTTTTTGTCATATTCTATAGAAAACTCTAAAAAATAAAGATAATGGTGTTAAAAGTACAAAGTTGATTGTTGCGTATACTCACCAACAATGGATCTTTTTGTTTTGACATTTAAACATTCATATTTTGGACGATTGGCGCTCTCGACCTTGGGATTTGGAAGATTGGCCTGTTAGTGTTCTTGCCGAAATGGCTTCTTTTCGAAAATTAATATTTCTAGATTAACAAACACTTTAAAACCTTTATTAAAGATCACAATCCTTTGAAATATGACTGGTCAAAGTTTTATTTCTGGTTATGCCTTACTCCGCTAGAGGCGTGGTATAATAAATACTGAAAATTAGTAAAAATCTTATATTCACACAAATTTTCGCTTAAGAATTCGAAATCGATTTTAATTCGGTAGAACAAGGGTTTAAATTGAAAAAAAAAGTGGCCTTAATATGTTAACATATCTGATAAAAAAAAGAAAATATGAACATATATAGCATATACAGGTTGGTTGAAAAGTTCCTTTTTTATTCAATATAATCTCCTAGAAGCTCAATACACTTGTTCCAATGATCTTCCAATAATTTTATCCCATCCTTATAATGGTTTTCCGGAAGCTCTGCAAAATAACCGTCTGCGGCTGCTATGGCCTCTTCATTCGACGAAAAATGCTTTCCACGAAGGAATTGTTTGAGATTTCTGAAGAGATAGTAGTCACTGGGAGCCAAATCTGGTGAATACGGTGGATGTTCAAGCAATTCGTACTTTAATTCTTTGAATTTAGCCATAGTCAAAACACTTTTGTGAGCAGGTGAAAAATGATTTTTTTCTTCTTTAAACCAGATCTTTTCTCACGAATTTTTTCATCCAGCTGATCCAAAAGGCTGCAATAATATTCAGAGTTGATTGTTTTACCTTTCTGAAGATAATCAATTAACAAAATTCCTTTTGCATCCCAAAAAACTGATTGTGTTGTGACTTCACCTGCTTTGGAGTTGAAAAACCAGCTTCAGCCCACTGTAAATGTTCTTGTTTCAATTAAGGATCATGTTGGTAGATCCAAGTCTCATCCATAGTTATAAAACGACGCAAGAAGTCGGTTATATTCGGCTTAAAACGCTCCAAATTACGCTGAGAAATTTGTTTTCGATCCAGTTTTTGTTGAATTCTTTATGTGTGCGGCACTAACTTTCGAAACAGTTTTTTTATACGTAATTCTTCATGTAAAATAAAGAGTACTCGTTCGTCTGAGATGCCTATGGCATTAGCAATTTCACGCTTAGTCAAACTTGGATCTTCACTAACCTTATTATGTACCTGCTCAATGATTTCTGCTGTGGTTGCAGTTTTTGGTCGTCCTTCACGTGGATCGTCTTTAAGGCTGGTACGACCACGTTTAAATTCACCAGCCCAAAATTCAACGGTGCGTTTTGAAGGTGAGGACTCCTTATACACTTCTAACAATTGTTCATAAATTTCCATTGCTTTTTAACCCTTCAAAACAAAGCATCTAATGACTGCACGATATTCAATTTTTTCCATATTAAAAAAAATCAATGACACGTCAACTTCAAATGGCTTGTAAACAAAGAAAGAATTGACAGAATGACTTGCAACTTTGCATGTGTTCTCAGGATAGTTATATTAACTTGAGAAAAAAAAAGTTTGGAGCTAGCAGTGCCATCTCTTGGTGAGCGCAGGAACTTTTCAACCAACCCGTATGAACCAATTTATGCAATATATTATCATATATGTAATCATATATTTGAATGTATTTGCCCATGTATACTTACATACATGACATATACACGCAGGAAAAAGACATCTTATTTAAAGTAGATTTCCAAGTATTTTATATATATGGTTATTATACATATGTTTCCACGCAAACATTTTAATATTTGCATTTTCCCACCTAAATAAACATATATTTGCAATTGTAATTTTACCATTATTATACTTGTGGGATGCAAACATAATAATGATAAACATATATATATATATATATTTGCAGGCAAAAATATATATATTTGCTGGTGGATGCATTTCAAAGGATCCAAACATATATATGTTTACAAGCAAACATATTATATTTGCAGGCGAGCATATTTTGTTATAAATGCGGCAAATATAACTTACAGCGTTTCCAAATATGTATATATTACCAGCATTTTATATTTCCAGCACGTCGTTTTTTCCAGCGTGTATGTTCATATATTCTAAGGGACGGATTAACCATGCCCCTAGGCAATTAACGGCTCCGGGACGCTTCACCCTTTTCGTACTTCCTAAAATAGATTTTTTTACCACAGTGATTTTTTTTATAATTACTCCGTTTTTTTGTTTGTTGCATTACGAAGGTATGACATTTTCCTATTCAATAAAAAAATTTAACAAATGAAAGGAATATAAGCGTATTTTTTTAAATCGTGTTAAAAAGTACAATATTAACTATGCACTCTTCTTACTTTTTTAGGTACAAAATTGTTTAAAGCATCTTGAAGTTAACCCTTTCCAATGTATCATTTTCCATCGCCATTATCGCTCATGCATTTAAACGGTTCCGAGGCATTAATGAACGAAGATAGTTTTTAATTAGTTTTAATTTCGAAAAGTTACGTTCAACCGTGGTATTTGTAATCGTCAGACTTCTATATATTTGCAATGCTGGCATTACATTAGGGAAAGTTGATTGTGCCATTCTACCAAAAATCTATTTATTATTTTCTCGGCCGGTACAATTTTATATTTTACGGCGTCTTCTTCTGATTGTAAGATGAAGTACTTGAACTGAACCATCCCGTCTATAAATTCGGGCTCAATGTCCTCGGAATAATGTTCCCTAAACTTTATACAATCCTCTCTAATTTCATCATTGCGCATAGCAACGTCTTTTGCAGCGATTTTCTAAAATAGATTTTAAGAAATCGACTGCTGTTCGAAGTTCAACAGTGTTTTTTTGTAGAGATATACTGACACTATTCATTCTGCCATAGCAGCATTTTCTTTTTTCAAGTCCTTTAATAGACGCCTGTAGGCAATTCCTGTAACTTTTCCATCGAGAAAGTTTTCTCATGAAACGTGCGAAATGAAACAAAAACAATATGCATTTTTTTGTGAACTTTCCCATCATTATTGAAAAAATGAAGAATATGTTCTTCCACAAGATTTTGCGTACTTAGGGGATATGTGCCAAAATAGGTTAAAAGTGTATTTGGAAAACTAATGCATTAAAAGTGTAGGTTTGGGCATAAATTATTCCTCTTACCAAAATGCAACTACAGTCCAAAAATTATATTTTTCGTGATTGTATTTAAAGAAATGTGACTAATTTCGTTTTTTTAAAAATGCGAAATTTAGCGGAAATGCACCTTCGCTTCAATATATATTGTTCAAATTTGAACGCACTGCTGCTAATATTAAATATATTCTATTTGCCAAATTTCACGATGCCCTTTAAAGATGTACTTTTAGAATCCTGTGTGTCCTTGGACTTATTGTAAAAGCTAAAGCTTCAGTCTTACCTTATGTTCATTATTAACGGTATTTGGTCAACAGGAGGATGTTTTTAAGATTTTTGAAAACTTTGTTATTTTCAAAATAATAATTTTGTGAAATTTGTATTTAGTACGTTCTCTGCCAAACCGTGCACTGCACACGGTAATAATATGGTAACAGCAAGACTTCTAATTATAAAATACCCGTTTGACGCATTTTTACCCGTTAGAGGGTTAAAAAATGCCTATATAAAAATAAAAGATTTACTTATTAGTATATTGTCAATACCTTAAGTTTTTATGTAAGATTTTTATCACTTAAAACGCCGAAAATATTTGATGTCGAACTTAAATTTTGTAGATGATACATGATAAATACCTTTGATTCGTACTAAAAGTTCTACTGAAGAACTAACCCATTGACAAAAAAATTCTAAAGCTATTATCGGTTTTGAGATTTTTCCATTTATCAAAAAATTGCCCATATTTGTTAAGAAAAAAAAAAATAGTGCAATATTTTTTTAAGTTTGTCCACAAATATAAAAAATATCAACTATTTTCTTAATCACTTTTTTGTTTTCAGAGCTAAAAATACAAATTTCACCTTAAACTAAAGCTTAACTATAAAATTGTTTGTAGAATTAATGCTGCAACACGCGGCCTTTTCTCCTAGAAACACACATTTTTTAAAAAAAACTAAACAAAAGTTGAAAATTCTTTCACCGGCCGTAATGTGTTAAAAAAGAAAAAAGGCACAATATATATTTTAAATATCTTTTCATTGGTGTACATGTTGATCCAATCCTACCATAAATGACGAAGGTATATCCTAGTCCATTGTCGAACTCTGCACCGAAGTAACTCCTGGTATGGGTTTTTCTGCGCACATTTCTTTCCAAAAGGTAATACCTAGGAGCAGCGGAAGGGGGGATCAGGAAGGTGCCACTAAATATATTTGCTTTTAAGACAGAAGCGTTGGAATAATCCGATAAAAACATAAACAGCATCGTTTCACATCGAAATACAGAAATACTTTATTCGCGCATACACTTGCAGTATTTTGCAAATTTCTTGCCTGGTCTATTTGCCTTATTGATAAATAAGTTTTATTAAACTTATGAAGCCTTTTCATTAAAATTTACAATTTTTTTGTCACTTAGTGAAGAAAACTCCATTACACTCATAATAATCCATACATAAAAATACGAAATTAATGTCAAAACAACAAACACTTTCGTAAAATAAACCAATTTTAGCTTGTTTTACGAAAATTTGTATTTATTGAATTTTTTCGTATTGGTACGCAGTTATCAGTTTACTGATGGAGAAAAGAAAATTCTCTCTGGGAAAAAATTTCGTCTTAAATGATTTTTGCTTTAAGTTTTTTTATGTTAAAATGTCCTTGTTAATGATTTTTTTTCAGTAAATTTTTTTGCACAAAGTAAATTTATAATGATGAAGTTTATGTTTAGTTGATATTTGAATTGGTAAATGAATGATTTTAGTTCGATTTCAGATCATATTTCAAATGTAAAGAAGTATGATAAATTTATGAATTAATTATAGAGAATACAATTAAAAAAAAATCGATGAGAGTAGGATAGAATACCTGAATTTTCGGTTTCCGCTACAAAATCATCTTCAGTATGCATGTCCTTATGGGTTACTGATTGATAATTGTCCACATACAGAAAAAATATTTTAAAATTATGCAGAAAAAACATTAAATTAAATAGAAACAACTTTGAAATCAAACTAAGTTTGTTTTCTTTTTAATTTTAATATTTTTCTTCTAATTTTTAAATTTCGAAAACAAAATCTGAAAAGTTGACATTATAATTTAAATTCAAAAAAAATGTATTTCAACTAAATTTATATTTACTTTAAAGAGATTCATACCTTATTTAAAAATCCTTGTAAAAAATAAGATGATAACATAAATCAAATACGATTTTACTATGATTTTTTTCTGTGTACTTATATTTGGTGTTTATCATGTTTCTTTACATTTGAACAATTTAGAAGGAATACGATTATAAATTCCAAATCGAACAAAAATCATTCTAATTTACACCAATTAAAAGATCAACTATACATAAACTTGATCGTTGTATTTAATAGAAGATCCAGTGAAACCTATTTCTATTCCAGGAATATTTTTGAAGTGTCTCTGCGAAGTCTTACGAAGATAATACAAAAACGCCTCCATACCTCTATGAGAAACTTCGTTTTGTCATCGAAACAAACAGAGAAAATAAGCTGGTTGCACCACTATCTGTTATCTAAATGGAATATGTTTCCCCTAACTCAACAACTTAAATTAGGAAATTAATTTTTGCTTGTACATATTTAATTTGATTTTGTAATTTCTATAATTTTTTTAATTTTATAATATTTTAAATTTATCTCCCCCACCCCCCGATTTTCTTTTAATTTTTTTTATTTATTTAATATAAATTTGATTCTAAAATATGTAACATATTTTACATACATATATGTTAAATATGTTGCCTTTTATTAAAACTTTGTATCTACACTAACTAGCGCTTTAAATTCCTGTACTATAACTAGAAGATTAATTCTTGCTGTATTGGACTGAAAATTAATTAATAAATTAAAATGTAATCCAAAGGCAAACAAATTTCAGTAAAAGTTCAGTTCGTAATGTCGCAATTTTTCGCCAATGGTTTAATTGTATGTGTCTGGGCTTTGCTTAGAAATGCATGATCTTAAATAATTTGTTTATGAATATGTTTATTATATGATTACCAATGCCGGGTCGAAATATGCCTACTGGCAAATGTTTACCACACTGTTTAACAATATCTTCTGCCACGGCTTTTGTGAATGTGTATGTATTGGGGTACTTTCCTAATAACCTATAATTCGAGCATAAAAAATTAAAAACTAATTATTTTTCAAAGCTTCTTAGAGCCGCCCTCTACTCAATGATAGAGATTATTTGCTACTTACATGGGCGTCATATTTTCCAGCACATTATCCGGGGTGCATTCTGTTAGCAGAATTAAATTGTTCGAATCGCTAGGGGGCGGATAAAATTTCTCATCTATACGACGTAGCGGACACTGTGTATATGCTGTAGATACATGCAAAATGCTTTTTAAATTGTGCATTTCTTTGCACAACAACATAATGTCACGTGGTGCTTTAACATTAATTTGCATCGCTACCTTGAGTTTTTCATCAAATCTTACAGTAGCGGCCATATGGAAAACAATGTTGACATTTTCAATTAAAGTCTGTCGATCTTCGTTACTTATACCAAGTTCGGGCAGCATACAATCGCCAGAAATGCTCTTAATATGGTGACGAAATTTCGGATTAACTTTTTTCATCAAATTGAAAATCTAAAAATAAACGACATTATTAACAAAAAAAGTATAAAAACCTTTAGGAAGGAAGTAGTAAAATATAAAATATAAATAATGGTTAGTTTATACCTATAAAAACTAAAATGCTAAAATTGTCATATAACAATTTGAATACAAAATATCAATACGATGATAAAAAAGCTCACAAGAATAAAAATATATTAACATGTGTTTTTTATTCTTACAAAGGGTGGTCCAACTATAATGCACGATGTTAATTGTAAGTCACACCATAACGTCAAGTTTTTTGCCCAACTTAATTTGAAATTTCTTTTTTTTTCAGTGTTTGACAAATTCAACCATGGAGAGGTATACAATTGAACAACGCGTTAAGATTGTTGAAGCCAAAAATGGGCGTTCAAATCAAAATGCTCTTCATGATTTTTTGTTCAGCATAATCGACCAAATGTGTCCAGTCTCACCCCGTATAACGGTTCAATTGCCTCCTTAACTTGATCGGGCCTGATGCCGCACTGTGATGTTGCTGTGTATATCGTACAAATGTGATTTCTTCCGTTAATATATACGTACGCAGTAAGATTGCTTTGTCCCTGCTGTATTGCTGATGTGCAGATTGTGAGGCACTCGTACGCGGGAGCTGGATCATACCCCATAGTGCTGATTCTCTTCAGTTTTAACGGTGATTCTTGTGCTAATTGTCGACCGGCCCAGAGGCTTTTCCTTGGTGCTTTGGAGTTTTTCTTAAAATGTCCCATTCTATCGCAGTCATAGCATTTACCCTTGCCCTTGATGTGCTTTTCCGCTAATGCCTGCAAAACTGCCTCAGTAACTGCTTCTATTAACTTGGCGCTTATATCATTCTCTTTTTCACCAGTTACTTCGAGGTTGCGCACAACAAATATTTTGTGCTTATAAATTATCTTTGCAGTTTCCTGTGCCAGGCGAATGAGACAGTTTCTGCAATACACGATTTTCGTGTAGCACATACCGCGTATCTTACATCAGGATCACGAATTCCATTTACAAACGCCTCAATTTTGAATAAATCTAAGAATGGATGATTTTTGGCTGGATAGACAGCTGCACCAACCGCTCAATTTATGTTGCCAAGTTCTGTAACGACTCTTTAGCTTTCTGCACTATGATTCTTAATTCCATTCAGTATATGTTTTTTTTTTGTGTTTTCCACCATACTTTCTTTGCAGTTCCATTATTATGTTATGTAATTATTGCTACAGGTAATTGGCACACTTTTTACAAATTCGGCTGCATTTCCTTTTAACAACACAATCAATTTTATTGCGTTTTCAGTGATGTTCCATATATATATATAGCAGCAAATGTCTCGAACTGGAATTTGAAAACATTTAATGGTATGCTGCCATCAAAAGTAGGGGCCTTTGCACTACCAGAAGTTACCGAAGTAATTCGTACTGCGCCCTCTTGTCATTGAAGATTATTCACTATACCTTCTAGATCTTGTTATTTTTTCTCATCACCATTCTGTAAGTCGGACACTCTTTTTGTTACATCAGTAATATTCTCATTAGTGAAGTTTTTTTTCCACCTTAGCAAATAGTTTTTCGTTGTCTGCTTTCGAAGTTTCTATCTTAGCTAACAGTTTCTCGTTTTCTACTCTAGATCTTTCTTGGAGCTTAACTAACAATTTCTCCTTGTCTACTTTAGACGTTTCTATATTTTCCATTATAGCGGAAAACATTGCACTTAAGTCCATATTATCTTTTTTTGTACGGGAAACAAACCTCAATTTCTTCTTTCTCATCAAATTCATAAGTACTAATGTCACGACTCTCGAATTCATCTATCAGCTTAGATACTCTTTTAATAGTATCTAAGCTCTTATCAAAATCAAACTTTGAGTTAATATCTTTTATAGATTCTATAAACATTGTAAAATAAAATAACCGATAAATTTTAAGTCTTGATTATGGTACAAATGAAATTAAAAGAGAAGATAATGAAAACTTAACAAAATTTATATAAATGAACTGGTGCTTTTTACTTCTAATAATGTGTATGACCTCCACCGTTAACAATAACCTCATGTAAACGAAGAGGCATTGAGTTGACGAGACTATGAAGTTAATTTTGTGGAATTTTAGACCATTCTTTAATTAAAGCTGCTCTGAATTATAACAACGTCCATTTTTATCATCATTGACTAAAGTTGTAAGTTCCAGTAAATTCCTAACTGAACTTAATTTAACAATTCCACTATAATTTGATACTACGGATTTACTCCCAGACTTAAAAATTGAAGTTATAAAGAATTTCTTTCAAACATCAGGAAGATGTGCCAGTCTAATTGATTGATTATAGAGAAATATTAGATGAATATATAGAAGATCAGCGCAAAGTTTTAACACACAACTTGGGACATCTTCAGGCCCCGCAACATACGACCATTTTAGTTTTAACAATTTGCTTAAAATCGAAAAGTTTCACTTAAATTAAATTGGATATTTTAATCGACAAAAAACTCTTTTATATACAGTAGAATCGTGACAATTCGTAATCGCTAGGGACCAGCAGTTTTTTACGAATTAGAAGGGTTTAAGATCTGTTGAGATTACGATTTATAGAGGTAAATTAAAAATACGAATTAAAGGGTTTTTTATTTTGGTATTAAAGATGTCATCGTAATAATTTAATAGTTTCTTTAGTTTTTCTCTCCATTCCGCGCAAGTACCGTCATCAACAGCAACACTTTCACCGCAAATTTTCATAAAATTTTGTTCCGCTTTTTAAAACGGCCGTGCCAATCACTGCTTGCTTTAAATTTTTTAGCAAAAAATGCTCTTTTTATATTAACAAAGGGCCGCCCACAGGAATATTAAACTGCCGACATTGCATAAGCCATAATAGAAGAGACTTCTCTATATCTGGGAATTCAGGCCGTTTTTGATGCTTTATTTTTCTTTTCGAAAATGCTGGCAATATAAATTCTCTCTTGTGCAGAATTAAAATCTTGATGGATCGATTTCAAATTCTTTAGCCGCATCATTTTTTTTAGCTCTATTATCAACAGCCGAAATAATTTGTTACTTTTTAACACAGATTATTTGACATTTTTACGCGACTGAAAAAAACTGATCAACAGAAATAACAAAAACTTTCATTGCATATTATGAAGCTAATGATTTTTTTGAACCGTTATTCTAAAGAATTTTGCTTGTGCATTACGAATTGTAAGGATTTTAAACAAGCATTTACGATTTATAAGAGGTTTTGTATTGATAATTTTTCAAAAAAATACGAAATGTCGAGGGGACCAAAATGTAGGTAAATATTACGAATTTTCTCAAAGGACCGACAGTTTGTTACGATTTATCAAGTTTTTCGAATTATCGGGGTACGAATTACAGCGTCTATACTAACGTCGCATATTGGTTTGGACAGTAGCAAAACTGGGGAGTAATTCAAAATTATAAGCTAGTAAATATATGATAAAACATGTATGTCTGTTGTTAAGGGTTCGATTAAAGGCTTCTTGGACAGTGGGTGCTATTACTCGCATGGTGGCTAGGGTTGAACAATTAAAGGCATGAGATCTTTTATCTTACGTTCATTAACATGCTGGGCATTATACCGTTACATATTTCTGTAATGGAAGCTGCCAGCATAAAGAGTGCCGACCTAAGGTTTTACATGAGGATCGCCAATATTTTTATGAACGACCCGATTTCAAAGGTGGCGAACAGGATGTTAAAATCGTTCAAATTTATGCGTATTGAAAAGTTCATTGATTTGAATTTTTTTTTAATCGACTTAAGTTTATTTGTCTAATGCTCTTTTTTAATTATTAATCCATATTGTAATACAAAAGCCATCGAGGCGAAAAAACGCATTACATAGTAATTATAACCTACAACTTAAAAATCATACATAAATACAAAAAAATAGTATATGTAAAATCATGTCTTCAAACTTATTAGCAAAATACAAAGCTTATAGGTACAGTGGTAAGAACAACTACGGTCCTTGTTAGAAGCAATTGAGCGTGAAATTTTCGGTATAATGATTTGTTTATTCCTAGTAGAGCGAGAAAATACGAAACAACTATACCACTTTTTTCTTAAAAAATAATAAAACATTACGGTATTTCACAAAATCTAAAAAGGAGCAACCCAAAAATCTCTTCACAAATTCAGAAACATGCACACGCCTACGAATACCATATGCATAACGCGTCACAGACTTAACAATCATTTCTAGCTTCCTATGGTTTATAGCAATAGTTCCCAATATAACTTCAAGTCCATATAAGACCTGAGGCATTATAAGCGCATTAGTCACCCTACGCTTAACTCGAAACGGCAATATATTCTACCCAAAATATTAGATACTCTGCGGTGCACCGATTCAATGTGAGATTTAAAACTTATATGATTATCAAAGATAACACCTAAGCATCTATGTTGACTCACGAATTAAATTTGGGAATTACATATAAAAATATTTGATTCAGAGACAAGAACATCAGTAGATCCTAACAGCATAGCTTTAGTCTTAGAAGGATTAATAGCCAGAGAATTATTAGGTGTCCAGTGGAAAATGATCTTTATAATTTTTTTTTAAACTATCGACAGCGACAAATAAATATAATAAGAAAAACAGCTTTATCGGCACTGCGTTAAAACACTGTCTACACTGCGTTTATCTGGCTTTACTTCAACTGAACATGTCTGACAACATTTTCGTTTTAAAGTGTCTTAAGGTTTTTTCCAAAAACCACAAAATTTTAAGGCATTATTGTTAACAAAGTCTCAGGATGTTAGTAGACTTAGTGTGATATTGAATGTGTTCTTATTGATCAAAGAAATACATTTATTTTGGATTAATCAATTTTCGAAATTTTTGAATAATGCTTTAACCGGTTAATCGGAGGGGTCGAACAATTGAAAACACTAAGTATACAGATGTCATCACACGAGAAATTTGAATGTGCAAAATACACTTTGCAGAGTGGAGTACGCCATAATTGTGTATGACATCAAAACAAAAATATTGAGCGATTCATGTAAATTAAATACATTTGGGCAATTCACAACGGGAATTGTATCGTTGTATCTTTTGTATTGTGTATTACTTTATAAATTGTTGATGGTAACTTACAGTTACAACTTAATTTGCTGTGTTTATTAAATAGTTTATTGTGTATCACAACATTTCAATCTCAAGTGAATGCCAGTTATTATCATTTTACTTTTTTTTTTCTTTTTGTATCTATAAATTTATAAATACTTTCATTATTCTTTACTATTTGACATTTTATAGCTGACTGTTTACAACAAAATATGTAAATAGCCCAATTGAAACGCCATGTTTTTAATAAATTTATATCAAAAACGCACCCTTTGTATCCCTTTTTAATATTTCCCACATCAAAAAACATTTTGCGATTTTCTTATCACATCTAGCGATTTTAATTCACCCTCTAGCGGCAAAAATCAATCGATTTTTTATCATAAGTAATTTAATATTTAAAAACCTAAACATGTTTGTTTAAACATTTTATAAAATTTAGTAGAACATTTAACAAATTAGACAGCCCTGAAAAATAATACTTTTTGCGCAATATCGAAAATTTGATTTCCTAATTTTATAGAGCATAATATGGTGTCTCTAAACTTTTAAAAATTTTGCAATCAAATAATTGCACTTGAAAGTAAAAAGTGCAATTTTTAACAACTTTACCAGTTATTGCTACTCCAATGTAATTATTTATTTAACTTAAAATAGTTGAAAATCTGGCCAAAAATTAAAAAAAAATATACTTTAATAAAAAAAATGGTTTCGGTTTTACATACTCTACAGTTAATTCGACTTTTGGGAGATTAACTTTTCGGTGTTAATTGGTTATCAGGTACTTTGAAAGAAAATAAAATTCTTTAGAATTCATGCACTTACCGGATCTTCAAAAATTTCTTCAACTCTAGTGTGAACATCTTTATTTTTCTTCTTTCGAACGAGTACATAAACAGTTTCAATACCGGGGCATGATGTAAATAATTTATTAAGAAGAACTAAAAATAAAATAAAAAATTTTAATTGTATTATAAATTAATTTTTAAAAAGAAGCGAATATTTTTGTATTAAAAATCGTAAAGCAGACAACTGCAGCTTTGAGATGCTTTTTAAGTTTTTACAAGTCAATATACTTTAGAAATTGTGGCTATCATAATTCCAGTAATTTTTGCATTTTCTGAGATTAAAAACTTGAACAAAATCGGAGATTTTTTACAATCTTAAACATGTTGATTTTTTCTGTTCAGAAAATTTATAAAGAGAATCGGAACACAATTGGTCAGATTTTTGGCATTTTCTAATGATACTCAAAAAAACAATACATTTTTTCATAAATCATGAAAATGATTACTTAAAATCTGTAGCTTCTACCAATTTTGTCTGATGTTTTGCAGTTTTTGTAGTAAACACTTACAAGGGAAATATTCCAAGCTATACTCTCCGATTTGCGCGAAATTTGAGGGTGTTGTTTTGTAAGGGTTAGCGCGTTGGGATATTACACATAGCGTTGCAGGTTCGATCCCCAGCGACGGCAATATCAATTAGGAAAAATAATATGTATGAGTTATCTCTCCCTTTATTCCAATGTTGTATATTTCTTATATAATATTTGGTTATATGTATTTTATTACAAAGTAGTAATTCTCGCCTTATTTTAAATTATTTTATAAATAGTACTTTACCCTTAAATTCAACTGTAGTGTAAAGTTTCCCCATAATTTAAGAGAGTTTTGGTATTGTTTTTTTTGAAAGTGTTTAAAGACAAATAACGGTATTTAAAAGGTATCGGTTGCCAACCAACTAGTTTTTTGCTAAAATTGGTGAATTTTTTTCAAAGTTCTTAAATTAAAGTACATTTTATTTATCTTTTCAATGAAATTTTAAATGTATACCGAACCGAGCATAGTTCTTGCAAAATTGCCTAATCAAGCAAAAAATGCACTTATTAGAAAATTACTTTGTAGGGTAATCATAAGTGTTTCTAATTATTCGACCTAGGTGGTTAATCGAAAAAATTGGCGATTAAACGATTAATGGTTTAAAGCAAAAGAAGAATATGTCGGTGTTTCCAATTTCAAAAAATGCCGACTTGTTTATTCTCTTTTAAAATAGTTTTCTTAACTCAAATAATAAATACATAAATTAAACAGAAAAATTTGCTCAAATAATAGGTTTATGATGTAGTTTTTGAAGTATTTTTTTCAAGACTTTTATTTGAATATTTAAAAAATTTAAAGAAATAATTTTATATATATTTTGTTGCAATTTCAAATAAAAGCTCTTAAAAAGTTCTGACAAAATCCAACATCATAATAGCTTAAAAGTTTCTAGTTGAAACTTTTAAGTAAACTAAAAACTCAATTTATTTAAAAACAATTTCTTATATTCTAACGGCATATTTACACACGAGTTAAACCACTAGTTTTTGTAAATGCAGCACTGTTTAGTTTTAAAAATATATATCTTAAAGCATAGCGAGATTTCTGTCTTCAAATTGCTCAAATTTGCAATACTTGTTTGTTAATCATACTGATAAATAAATGTGTATATCATTTAATGTTTGAAAAGCAAACTAATGTTTTAAATAAAAATAATAACAAATTCTTCACAGTTGGACATGGCAGCTTTAAAAAGTGGCTACAATACTAGAAATGAATTTAGCCCAATTTGTCTGTTCCAAGAAAAGCTGTGCCCAGATTCTATAAGACGAGTGACGATCATCGTTCACTTTCGGAGTGAAAATTCTAACGTTTTTGTTGAACTTTAAGATTGAAAATTACTGTCTTTAACCAGCTTGGTCAGAACAGTTAAAAATTTGTATGTAATATGGTAGATATTTAACTTCGACAGTGGACGATAAATAATAATCGTTTTGGAGAATCTTGGCACAAGTTTTATGTAATCCAGTCGTAAAAATATTTCTTTTTTCGCACTACTGCTGTAAAAATATTGAGTATTTTTCATTCGAATAAAAAAAATTGTAACGTATCGATTAATCAATAGTAACTATATTTTACTGCACTAGTTAGCACATTTCAGTAAATAAAATCAGTCTATATTTAAGCTATTTACATAAATGTTAGGATTTAACTTAAAATTTCTTTGGAGTCAAATCATTCATTCATTTTTGAGTAAGGTACATAATATGTCAATTTGGAAGTCATTGCAGTACCTATAATGCTAAGAAAATGCTAAAAAGGTATCAAAAAATGTACCTATAAAAATATAATTACAACTGTACAAAACTATTGCAAATGATTCCTTTGGATGAAAAGCCATAAAAAGAAAAAAATCGAAAAAGGGATGATTTTTTAACCCCATTTTTGCCACCTGAGGTGGCGGTCTTAAGCCCGAGACAAGTAGATCTTAGTTTTTATTTTTACATCATATACAAGTTTTATTAAAATCGGAGTGTTTAACTCGGAGTACCTTCCTGTTTAGTAATTTAACTGCATTTACAGCTGTTTTTGTTACTGTTAAAAACTAATGTATTTTTAATTGGATTGAACATTAATTGCACTTATTTTCAGTAACTACACCTAGAAAAAAGATTTATTGGAATTCGAACAAAACCATTATAATTTATTTGTTAGAACGTTATTTTATTTAGAATTACCGAAAATTAAAAAGAGGGAAAATTAACTTAAAAAACCCAATTATCTTTGTTTTCAATTAACTTTAAAAATAAAATTCGGCCAATAATTGGGTACAGTAGAAGCAACCATTAATTTAGTGAATGTGCTAAAACATTGGTACGATCAATCAAATTTATTAAAAATTTGTCGATATTCAATCATTCAATAGGGTTTGAAAAGGATTCACCGAATTGTGGATTGTATTGGTTATAGAAGCAACTAATGGTTGGAATTGGTAAACTAATGCCAAACTGTAGCATTTGTGGTGTAGTGGGCGGAGGGGTAGCCTAGTATTTCCAAGTTCAAATCGCGGAAAAGCAAACATTTACAAAACTATTTTTTTAATTAAAATAAAATAGCAAATATATCAAAGAAAATTAAAATTAGTCATGGTAAGCAAGAGTGTGAACTATGAATCTGAATGACCAGGTTCGATACCGGAAAAATCTAAAAATAACATTTTTATTAAACTAAAATTTTGTGGAACGTAATATAATTCAGTCAACTCAATATTCGCTTTCACAACTAAATATAAAATTTAATATGATGACAGTTGTCGTAACCGCCAGAATTCGATTGGCAACAAATTCGGTGGCCACGACTGTTACTGTGTTTGTGGTTTTCGAGTCAGTTTGAGGGTGTTAAATAATTTGAATTTTCACAGAATCTTAAAATGTTTGGCTTTAATCTTACTTTTTCCTAAAAATCCAGTGGCTCCGGTGACAAAAATATTTGTGCCAAAGTAAAATTTTTGTATTGTTGTTAATTTTTCATCAACCTCCGTATCATCAAAATACATTTTGTATTCAGTTTCAAATAAATTTCTACAAAAAAAGAAAAAAAAGAAAAATAATATAAATTAACAAAATCGAAATTAATACAGGTACTTAAAATTTTATACACATTGTAACAGTAACCCAAAAACATACAAATATTTTATAATACCTATAGCAACATATTTTAATTAATAATTCATAAAATGTCTGCTTTTTTTCTTTGAAATTTATGGCGTAGAAATCGTAGAAAAAATATGTGCACTTATTATGTGGAGCATTCTCTCTCTCTGATTTAATTTACGAAATTACAGCCAAAATAAGAATGACAAAATACTTTTTGATATTAAAAATATCACCCTTCTTTAAAGAAAACAGGGCTGATATACATAAGTACTCAACCTCTCAGGAGGCAATTGGTATTGAAGTTATGGATCCTTTGCAGGGAAAAGTTCTAATTTCGAGGCACATAAACATTGTAATTAATATTTTTTAAAACATATGTATGTAGTTTTCCAGTCGATTATGCAGTCACCTAGAAAGTCTGTTAACAAACTTGTCTGGAACATTTTTATACTCTATAGCACTATATGGTCAGGATACAATGATTAAGTACTGATACTAATATTAGTATACCGGTCTAGGTCCGGCCGAATCACTTTTTGAGTAAATTTACCAATTTTACATTTTAAATAATTTTTTTTTTATAAATCAAAAACTTTTCGATTTGAAGCTGAATTTTTTAAAACTTTTCTGTAATTCGCTAGATATAGGTTTAGTAACTGACACCTTAACCCATATTACCCTATCGTCCTTGTATGACGATGCCAATAGACTCTATGCAAATGAGCGTAATACCATTACTTTAAGAACAAGAACGGATATCTGTTAAGTTTTGTGATTGATTCATTTTCGTTGTTGTTTCTGAAAATTCCATAATTGTAAATATTAGGTAAGTAAAAAAAAAAATATACAATAATATACATTTCTTGTATGGTTTTCTAAAAGTCAGACAGGATAAACAGGACAGACATGGCAGGCGGCACAGACAAGACAGAAATGACACATAGGACAGACGTCGTAAAATCGACTTAAAATCGCATAACGAAGAAAACAAATTTTTGTATACTTTATGGGGTCTTAGACCTACATATATTTCGACAAGTTACAAACGGAATGACAAACTGATATACTCTCACCATATATGGTGGAGGATATAAAAAATATCCGGAATAAAAAAGCATAATTAAAATTCAAAAATACCAAATAAAATATAATTTCGGCAAAATCAAAAAACTCGCTAATAGAATGACTATATGTGTATGTGTGCAAAATATTAATAAATACTAAAAATATTTGACAAGATACTGGGCATTATATTCTAGAATGGGCGATATATATATTTATATTAATTGTAAAAACTAAAAATTAGTACAAAATTTGTAAAGTGGGAGTGGATACCGTTTTAAATATTATTCTACTAGCTTTTCTTGAGTGTTTACCGAATGTGCCAAATAAAAATAAAACAGATTTTGTGGGAATATTTTGACAGCATTTGGTAAAAAGATAGAATTGTTTTCCAATCAAATATTAACTTTTTTAAAGATTAACATTTTTTCACTTATTGAGTCTTTGTTATTAAAACATGTGGTATTGAATATGAACCAATAAATTGGGTAAAATAGCTCTATCCACAGGTTTTTTGTATAAATTATATATCGTATAATTTATACCAATTTGGTTAAAAAATTTAAACTCTTATGTAATTTATATATTGAGCTAAATTTGCCAATAATTCTGTATTAAATTTATATGTTTCTACAATTTTCAGCCAAAAAACTTGGTAAAATTTATTAAGTTTTTGACTGAAAATTTTAAAAACATAAGTTAGAGCTATTTTACCCAATTTATTGGCAAACTTTTTTATGTGATTGTGCAGAATGATAAATTTAAAGACACGAATTTATAGGCAAAACTTTTTGTGTGTGTCCTTATTTATATAATTGTTGGTAAAAAAAATTTGTATTCATATCACCCTACTATATCATATCTAGCTTTTATAAAATTAAAACAACAAAAATGAGGTGTTCAACATTCTTTAGGCCAGCAGTAATATAAGGTGATCACGTTTCATGCTTATACCAATCGTTATACATAAAATGAATTGCAAAAAAAGTATATGTTGTAATTGGCATTTTACTTGTCATGCACTTGTTCACAACAAACTGATTAATAAACAAAAACTTAGGTACACACGTACATAATTAGTTACTTCATTAATCCTCTAAGGGCCAGTGTTACCTTAAGTAGAAGAAAATCGTTACATGTTGTGAACGAGAAAAATTTTTGAGTGTTTTATTCAATCTGTTAATCATTATTCGATTAATCGAACAATTTTGTAATATAATTGTTCGAATAAATTAAAATGTCCAAATTTCAAATAACTACTAATTCGAATAATTTTATACGGTTAATAGTTTTATTAAGTTTACTAAAATGCAGTTAAAAAAGTAAAACAAAGAAATCTACAAATAATTTGTTTACAAGATTGAACTTAGTCCCTTTTAATATTTAATGGGAACTAAAAAACCATTCAAACATAAGAGTGTTTCAGAAGCCAATTGATCCAACTCTCTTAGAAAAGATTAAACAAAAAAATGAATCACAAAGTTTTCTCAAAATCCCCTGCGAAATATTTACTAAAATTAAATATAGGGAAATGTCGATCCTCAACATGTTAAAAGACAAAAATTTAAATGCTAGGTTTTCTATTCTCATTTATGCTAGCTTATCTCAAATAATCAAATATAAGTGCTTAACAATCGTAATCAATCTGAAATCTATATAGAAATAATTGAAGTTAACGTTTAACTTATGTTGTTTTTAGATAAGTTACCGGATCTGAATGTATTATTTCAGACTATCCAGGCATAACTTTATAAAATGTAAAATGTACACGAAAGTTCATTCTGATTTGGAAAAAAATTGAATATATATATGATTGAACTTATTTTTGTTTTTTTGAATGCAATTATGAAAACAACAAACAAAAATTGTACATTATTCTACATAACTGTTTCGTTTAATTTTAAAACTTTATTCGATCAAATGCTTAAGAAAAAACACGATTAATTATTTTAACAATTAATCGACTAAAATAAAATGTCGATTAATTACCCTAGCAATGAATGAAAAATCATTCGAGACAAGGGTGTGTGAAAATGAAGTTTTGAGAAAAACGCATTTAAAGTTTCATAACGCATTATCACTATGAACACACCTTCAGTTGGAAGATGCGATTTGGTATGGTTAGTTATGATTGGGCGCCGACTTTGGTGACGTCATGCCTATGTGGTGACGTATTTTTTTAGCTTTTAGTGTGACAATATACCTTTGCTATTGTTGCTGCTCTGTTCGTTCAATTCAAAACCAAAAAAGTAATATATTAAAGTTTTTCTCATTTTTATCGATTGTCCTAAGTTCGTTTTGTACGTTTTTATGGGGCAAATAAATTTTTATCAGAAATCAAACTCATTTCATCTTATTCTACACCCTTTCCATTCTACACCAGAATCCACTCTTAAGTCCAAACCCGTTTTTTGACACACTAGGTATTTTTTTCATTACCGTTATGTAAACAATTTTAGATTGTTAATGCAAATGAAGATATTTTTTAATTTCCATTAGTTATTGCAATGTTAATGAAAATTTTGCATTGCCATTACATCTTAGAGTTTTTGTAAAGAAAAGACTAATGTAAGTTGATTTATTAATTACATTGTTTAACATTATTTTCAATAAGTTGTGCATTGTTTCCACTTTTTACACTATGTACTTTTACATACCCTGCACCATATATAGTGACAGTATATATCAGTTTGTCACTCCATTTGTAACAAAATATAGGTGTAAGACCCCATAAAGTAAATATATATTTGATCCTTATGCGATTTTGAGTCAATTTAGCGATGTCCGTCTGTCTTTCTGTCTGTTAAAATGGCGATCACGACGCGAAGACACAAGCGGGGGTGCTCATTTTTACTTAAATTAATTAACATTCTCCCGAGCAGTTTGCTATGAGCGAAATCGGTCCAGAGGTTAAAAAGTTATGATTGAAAATGTGAAGGTATCTCTAAATTTTCCATACAAATTGGCGTATTATAATACAATAGTAGTATTTTCAATTTTTGTTTTTTCACCAGTTGCTTAGAATTAAATTATATTTTATATTCACCTCTAATAATTTTTTTCACCACTTAAATTTTTTTTCACCACAAAAAATGTTCACCTCAAAAAATTTTTTTCACCTCAAAATTTTTTTTACATTAAAAAACTTTTTTTTCATATCCAAAAAAGTTTTTAACCTCCATATTTTCACTTTTAAAGTTTTTAACATTATTTGTTTCAAAAACAGTAGAAAACATTCTTTAGGATATTAGTGAAGGGTATTAAAAGATTCGGCAAAGTCGAACTTAAGACATTTCGCATTAGAGTTTTTTTTTAACAATTTTTTTTTATAAAAATTTGTATGTTTTTGGCTGGATGCCCAGCCATCGATATGTTTATAGTTTTTTCTTAAAAAAAATCATGTTTATAAGAAATAGGCAGTCAGCGTCAATTTCATAAAGCTTCCTGTAAGCAGTTTCTCAGCGTTATTTTAGAAAAAGAATAACACTGTTGACATGTCTTTAAGATGTCTTTGGTAAATACCTTAACCCGCTTAATTGTCCCCCAAAAGGCAGTCAAGTTTTTATTTATTTATAAAAATAATGTGCCAATTCCGAAAAACGCTAGAATTTTAAAAAAGATTAAAAAATCGCTAATATTAAAAAAAATCCAAATTAAAAATATCAGCACAATTAAAAAAAAGTAATCGAATTGAATCGCTTAGATACAATTCTAATCGTCCATATCAAGAAAACTTAAAGTTCTAAAGAAAAACTTTTTTCACCAGAGGTCTCAAGTTTGGAGTTATTGGCCGGTTTTTAGATCGCGTTTTTTTAGTTTTAAAATTTTTTTTTTCATTTTATCGAATTTTTTTATTTACTTTTTAATTTGACCGATTTTTTTTCTCAATTATGGCGATTTTTTGTGGTTTTTATCTTGAATGAAATTTTTTTCCCCAATTTTAGAATTTTTTAGATTTTGACGTTGTTTTATATATTGAACGATATTTTCAATTTAAGAGATTTTTAATTTTGGAACTTTTTTAAATTTCACGAATTTAAGCAATTTTTTATTTTGTAACTTTTTAAAATTTTACCAATTTTTTTATAATTTTAGCGAATCCTTTATATTTTGGAAATTTTTTCATTTTTACACATTAATGATTTTTATTTCAAAAACGTAATTTTTAATTTTTCAATTTAATTTTTACCGAATAAAGAAAATCGAATGCCATTCCAAAATTGCTCAATCACATGATAAAAATCCGAAATTTTAAATCAATGATTGATAAAATTGAATAAGAAAAATTGATTGAAATCCTTAGATGTGAATTCGATCAAATGAATTCCAAAAGATGAATTCTCTGCGAATGTTTAAAGGGGAATTTATTCGATTAAAAAGTAAATCGAATTCGATTGTTTAGGGAATCCATTCAAAATACAATTCAATGTTCTGGGCTCTGAGTGTATTCAATGAAATCAACAACAAATTTAGTCATTACATCAGTTAAAATATGACAAAATTAGGACATAAAATCCTAATGTTACGCATAAAATATCTCGAAAAATTTCGCGCAAAATTTGGGGATTGTGTATACGAAAAAGTAATCTACCATACATGATTATTAAAAAATTCTCTGAATGTATTTATTGTGCCCATATAAGTATGAACAGCCACTGTGTGTTGGTCATTTGATTTTTGTATTTAAAGACAACGTTTGAATTAAATATTTACACATTTCATCACAAAAGGCCTTATTTATAAAATCTATGCGTTTAAATGGCAGCAATATTACTTAATTTAAAAGACCATGGTTTGTTATTTAGCCAGTGTTTTCTGCCTGATTTTGGCAACATTATATTACACTCAGACGATTATGTGGGTAAAATTAACTACAATTGCAGTTAAAAAAGTGTACACTGCAATTTCATTTAAAATTAACTAACATTAAGTTATTTTTTACTGTAAGTTTCTTATCGTACATAATACTTAAAAAAGTGTACACTACGATTTCATTCAAAACTAACATTAAGTTATTTTCAATTGTAATTTTCTTATCGTACATAATACTTTACACAAATTAAATTAAATTAAATATCAAAAATACGAAGAGCTACATAAAAGTTTTTAACCCCTTCATATCAGATTGGGCGATAATTAAACCAGGTCTATATTAGTTTTATGTTCTCTACTTCTTTTAAAAAATTTAAAAGCTCTACCACTGGGGCGATGCAGACAAACATCGCAATAATGACCGCGTACAATAAAATAAACATTTTTTCGGCACACTGTTCCATTTTCAACCCAGTACTTTTAAGTGGACAATTTTTTTTAAAGATAATTCAGTGGATTAAAAACCATAAAATAATTTAACATCTTAACTAGAATCGTAAATAAAAAATTTTTATCTAGTTGCCAAATATTTATTTGAAAAAATCAATTTTCGATGCGAAATTTTTCAAAAAATTATTTAATTATATAAAAAAGATTAACATTTTATATTTTTAGTGATAATTTAATAAGAAAATATGGAATTTTATTCCTATGCTAAAAATTAGGTACTTAATTCTATACAATTAATGAAAATCTGACCGATCGTAGCATGAATTTTCCAAATACGCAAATTCGAAAATATGTTAAAATTTATTCCGTTTTTTACTCAAAACATAAATAATCGGGTTTGTTGTGAAAAATTAATAAACAGAAAATTATGAGTTTTGTAACAACAACAACATGTAATATTTGTGTGAAAACGTATAATTTTATGTGGATTCGTTTTTCAGAACACCCCTGAATGGCCAGTTTTTATTGAAACACAAGTGAGGTCATAACACAAGAACATGAGCCAATTTTATAAGACCCTTTAATTTTGAATTTTTATAGAAAATTGAAATTGGGTATTTGTGGGAATTAGAAAGAAATATTTGGGGATTTTTTTGGCGATGACAAGTAGAAAATTGGTAACGAGATCCAAAAGAAAACTGTCAGCTGTTTCTACACTGGGCTGTACTGGTACAAATTGCGTAGTTTATTAAAAACTCCCATCCCTAGTACGCAAATACTCAACCAGTGTTGCCATATAAAAAATGTGAAAAGGTGCTAGCTCGTTTAAAAAAATGCTAGAGTATTCAAAAAACCGGCCTTTTGAAAAAACCGGTTTAGGGTTTCTTCGAAAAATCGAATTTAAAAAAACCGGTTTCGGTTTTTGCAGAAAAAACCGGTCAACCGGTTTTTTCGGTTTTTTTTTAATTTGAATAAAAAGCTTATATAATTTGTTAATTGTTTTTATTAATAAAAATAAAAAAATACATTCTTTGAAACAAAATACATATAATACATATATTCATTTAAATTTACTTTTTTATTGTATTTCATTTCAACAAAAAATTAACTTAAAACCAATATTTTTTAATATAATATCTTAAAAATGAATATTATAAAACTATATTCATATCAAATGAATAGAGATCATTAAGTTTGTAAATTGGTAAAATTAGGTACGTTAGTAATTTGAATGTTTAAAACGTTTGGCATTAAATAAGTTTTTTTAATATTACATTTTAAATATGTAAAAAGAAAATCAATTTTTCAGTTCTAAAATAATATTTTAGAAATAATATGCAATTCAAATGTTTCGTTTTAAGACGATTTTTTGTTTGCTTTTTATAAAGCTAGAAGTGGAAAATACTCTTTCACTAATAGTAGATGTTGGACAAATAGTCAAGAAACAATTATATAAATTTTCCAACTTTTTAGTTCTTTTGTCGCATTTATCAAGATATATGAAATCATCATATAATGATAAATGATTTTGTACAGTCTCTTTTTTAGGATTTCGAATACTGTTTGTTGTGTTAGTTAGATCAGAAATTAAACTATTTGAACTTGGAATATCCAAAGTAAAGTCTTCATCGGAATCTATCAGACTTACATCTAAATCTTCATAACCAAACAAACGATTATAAAAGTATTCGGAAAAAAAGAAACCAAGTAACCCAGTTGGTGATGTAATTAAAAAAACCGGTTAACCGAACAAAAAAGACCGGTTTTCGGTTTTCTTTGAATTTACAAAATATTCGAAACCGATCGGTTTTTGAAAATAAAGAAACCGGTTGACCGGTTTTCGGTTTCGGTTTTTGAATACTCTAAACAACGCGTTTTATAAAAAAAAAACTTTTGTAAATACCACTAATGCATCGTTTGATTATGTATAAGTGTTTGTAAAACTTTTAATTTTCGACAGACTTCGTTAAACTTGGTATGATTTTTATGAAATATTTAATCAAAATTTAAAGAACAATCTCGTCGTTTCCGAATAATGCTGCCACATTCTAGATATTCTCCCAAACATATAAATATGACTGCGATGTTGCATGGCAGTGTAGTTGATAATAAAACGCTGAAGAAGCAGCATTGGTGATGCAATTGAATAAATTGTGCAATCTGTTTCAATAAAGTCTCTTGTGTAATTGTATGAGTTTGTGTAAATAAAGAGTTGCTATGGAAAACTTCAACTGTGTTTATTATTTGCAATAAGAAAGGAAATAAATCAATGATTTTTAAATGTTAAACAATATACTGATTTTATATTATAGTCTTCAAAGATTTTAATCGGTTGACTAAAAAAAATAAATTATACCACATTTTGTATAATTGGGAGGTAGGTGCTAGCCCTTAATAAATTTATTTTTTCAGCCCTTAACCCCACCCGATTAAAATATTGTTACAGAAATTACATTTAATCGTAGAAATGCAAATCCCCATATGTTAGCCCTGAAATGTAAAATAATTAAATGGCAACCCTTTACCATAACTAATGTTTCTTATGTCAAACTGTAAAAGAACATTCTCAAAGTTGCCAGTGTGCAGCTTCCAGACGATGCTGCCATATTCTAGTTATTTTAACCCGCATATATAAAAACGCCAGCAGGGTGGCAAAGTAGTTCAGTTTATAAGTAAAACGCAAAGTGTGAAGAACTAAAGTTTGGCTAACGTTTAGTCTATCTAAACCGTGTAAATAAAGTGTGCTGTTAAAGTGTATTTCTGTAATTTAAGTGACGGTTATAAATAAATAGAGCTATAAATAATTTCAAACGGTGTTTATTATTTGCAATACAGAAAGAACTCGATTTATTTAAAAGGTAAATAAATCAACGATTTTATAAAGGGTAAAATCGTAACAATTGGTGTCAGAAGTGGGATTGCAAAATAATAAGCAGTCATGAAATTGGAGGAGCTTAAGGTGGAACAGCTCAAAAAGGAATTAAGCAAATTGGAGCTACCGACAGCAGGAAATAAAGTCGAATTGCAAAAGAGGCTCATAGAGGAATTTGAGCGGCGTAACATTGACATTGCAACTTACGAATTTGACGAAAAAGAAGCAATGGGGGTTAGTACCCGTAAAACAGAAGGTAATATGGAGTTAAGCGCAATGTTGGCCGCTATGATGGAAAACAACGAGAAACTGTTTACTAAAATGGAAATGAAACTGCTAGAAACTTCTAGAGCAGAAAATGAGAAACTGTTCGAAACGTCTAGAGCAGACAACATGAAAATGTTAGAAGCTTCTAGAGCAGACAACGAAAAACTGCTAACTAAAATGAAAACGGAACTGCTAGAAACGTCGAGAGCAGACAACGAGAAATTGTTATATAAGGTGGAAGAAAAGCTTCTGGAAACTTCTAAAGCTACTAATGAAAAAATTTCTGTGGTTGAAAAACGAGTCTGACTTGGAGAATGACGTCGAGAAAAAACTGCAAGATCTGGAAAGTAAAATAAATAATTCTCAATGTCAAGAGGGCCCAGTACGAATTATTCAGGAAAGTTCTGGTAGAGCAAAGGCCCCTACTTTTGACGGCAGCGTACCATTTAATATTTTTAAGTTCCAGTTTGAGACAGTTGCCTCCAGAAATATGTGGAACATCGAAGAAAAAGCTATAGAGTTAATTCTGGCCTTAAAAGGAAATGCTGCAGAAATTCTAGAAAGTGTGCCAATCACCTGCAGAAATAATTATGACGACATAATTGTGACACTGCAGCGAAAGTATGGTGGCGAACACAAAAAGGAAATTTACCGAATGGAACTTAGAGGTAGACTTCAGAAAGCAAATGAGTAGTTGCAAGATTTTGCAACAGAAATTGAGCGGTTGGTGCAGCCGTCGTATCCGGGCGAAAATCATCCATTATTAGATGAATTCAAAATTGAAGCATTCGTGAAGGGAATTCGTGATCCTGATGTAAGGTACGCGGTGTGTGCTACACGAAAATCATCTTTTGCGGAAACTGTTTCATTTGCGCTGTCACAGGAGACTGCGAAAATGATTGCTAAGCCGCAAATATTTAATGTGCGAAACCTCGAAGTTACCGCTGAAAAAGAGGAAGATATAAGTACCATGTTAAGAAAGCTAAAAGAGGCAGTTCTGAAGGCATTAGGTGAAAAGCGAAGCAAACCGAAGGACAAATGCTACAACTGCAGTAAAATGGGACACTTTCAGCGAAACTGCAAAGCACCAAGGAAGAGCCTTCGGGCCGATCGCCGATTAACCCAGGGCTCACCGTTAAAATTTAAAAGAGCTAGCACTGCGGCGCACGATCCACCTTGTGCAAGTGAGGGCCCCACAATCTCCATATCTGGAATACAGCAGGGAAAAAGCAGTCTTACTGCTTGCGGATATATCAACGGCAGAAAGCACATTTGCACTATAGACACAGGAGCATCACAGTCTGTCATCAGACCCGATTTAGTTAAGGAGGCAATTGAACCATGGTATGGCGTGAGACTGCGCACAGCTACTGGGGAAACTGGTACTGTCTATGGCAAAGTGAATGTAAAACTAACGATTTCCAACATAAGCGTCAATCATGTATTTATTGTTGCCGATATTGTGGACGAAGTAATCATAGGTGCAGATTTCATGATTAGTCACGGCATTAATCTGCATATGGGGCAAAAAGTTATGATTTGGCGGAATGTTGAAATACCCCTTGATGTTGGATATGAGCACAAGGCTCAAGTAAGAAAACCGGTTACCATTGAGCACAGCAAGGGTAGGAAACATGGAAAGCACAGTTCAAAGGCTGAAGGAGAAGACCGTATCGTGGACATCCGACAAACGCATATCGAGTCGAGTGAAGCCTGGTCAGCGGCGCAACGGAGCGACCCCATGTTAGCGAATATTATATCAGCCAAAGAAGAAAACAGGAGGCCTACCCGCGAGCAGATATCAGCTGAAAGTCCGCTGATGAAGGCATATTGGGCCCAGTGGAATAGCCTGCAAGTGTTAAATGGTTGCTTGTACCGTACATGGGAAAGTGCCGACGGCAAAAATGTGGCCAATTTAATTGTGGTGCCGGCATCTAAAATAAACGAGGTATTGAGGGAGTTCCATGAAGGTCCTAGTGGTGGTCATCTTGGTATCACAAAAACTATAGAGAAGTTAAAACAACGGTTTTACTGGGTGGGCTGTCAACAAGCTGTAGGCAATTGGGTAGCAAATTGCGCGCAATGCATCGCAGCCAAAGGACCAGTAAGAACAATCTTTGGAACGGAACTAAAATTGCCTGGCGATTTGGAACTTCGTGTTAAGCCCGCCGCAACAGACAGTAAAAACCACAACTCTTCCCGGGAACAAGAAGACCTCAACAAACGTCAGGAGTTCGTCCGCAATCGAATTAAAATGGTGAGCGACAAGATGAAGGCGAGGTACCATCGAGCAGCGAATTCTGAAGGATTTAATGAGGGCGAGTTGGTTCTGCTGTTTAACCCGCAACGAAGGAAAGGATTATCTCCCAAACTACAAACGCATTGGGAAGGACCCTACAGGGTGATTAAAAGGTTAAATGACGTGGTCTATAGAATACAGAAATATCAGAGCCCAAAATCTAAGATGAAGGTTGTGCATCTGGAACGACTAGCTGATTATGGGAAGGAGAAAACTATGTCTGTTCGGGACGAACAGACTTAAGTGGGCGGCAGTGTTACAGAAATTACATTTAATCGTAGAAATGCAAATCCCCATATGTTAGCCCTGAAATGTAAAATAATTAAATGGCAACCCTTTACCATAACTAATGTTTCTTATGTCAAACTGTAAAAGAACATTCTCAAAGTTGCCAGTGTGCAGCTTCCAGACGATGCTGCCATATTCTAGTTATTTTAACCCGCATATATAAAAACGCCAGCAGGGTGGCAAAGTAGTTCAGCTTATAAGTAAAACGCAAAGTGTGAAGAACTAAAGCGTGGCTAACGTTTAGTCTATCTAAACCGTGTAAATAAAGTGTGCTGTTAAAGTGTATTTCTGTAATTTAAGTGACGGTTATAAATAGAGCTTTAAATAATTTCAAACGGTGTTTATTATTTGCAATATAGAAAGAACTCGATTTATTTAAAAGGTAAATAAATCAACGATTTTATAAAGGGTAAAATCGTAACAATATATACTTCGCCACTAGGAGGACTTTTGAAAACAAAGATCATAATTATGTATATGTGCCTAGATTATTATAAAATAATTATATCCCATATGATTTAAAAAATTCCTAACTATTGTTACTCCAAAACGGGTTAAAATTTTAAAGGTTTTAAAAAAATATTAATAAGAAAATAAAAATAAATTAAAAAATACACAAAGAAAATTAATTTTCTCCCTGGCTGGGATTTTATACCATTGACATGAAACCACTTACAATTATATCATATATCATATCAAATAACTATATGAGAGGCTAGTTGGTAGCGTGCTAGCTTATCAGTGCGGGGGTCGTGGGTTCAATTCTCAACAGAGGCTCTGGTCTGTTTTCGTTACAACGAGCCGATAGCATTTGTTACTAGTGCTCGGTCAGGGTATTAGGATATAATTTGTAATTATATGATTAATATAAATAAATTAAAAAAATAAAATAAATAAAAAATATAACTATATCTCTAATTTGTTGGCAAATATGTATTGTATCATGTATACTTAATTATATCTTATATCATAAAGAAAAATGTTTTAGATATGAGACAATATATTGAATCTTGTATCTTATAACTTATCAAAAATATTTCTGATCTGGGAAAATATATTTGATAAGACATCTTATATTAATATATCACAAACATGTGATAGAATATATAAATATATATGGTTTTGTATATGCCACATATAAGTGCATATGATTCTCTTAAACCCACATATAATTGTATATAGTTACATATAATTTTATAATATATATTATAACTAATCATATAAAACATATTAAACAAACTTTTTTACTCGGGTATTTAGAAAAGCTTTATCGTTCGATATTTTTCATAAGATATTACACTATTTTAATAAATGCTATTTTTTTAAATGTACTGCTCTAGCTTCTAGCGCTTTTTTATGCTAACACAGAAAAAAGTGCTAGATTTACCAACCAAAGTGCTAAAAGGCAAGTTTTTTCACGTTTTCATAGTACTTTTGATCTGTGAAAAAATGTAAAGAAATATCAAAACGTTTTCATATGACAAAAAAAGTGGAACGAAACAAGATTTTTTCACGATTGCACAGCACTGGCGATTCTTGTTTTGTGTAACAGTGCAAACAATTATCAAAATATTTTCATATGAAAAAATTGTTTACACGGACTATTTATAAGTGAAATAAAGATGGAGAAGGTTGTAAGGGGAAAGCGTGCCAGTGAAAGCCAAAAGGAGTATTAAATTAATTATTTAGAAAAGCATGTGGACATTGCAAACGATAAGTAAGTAGTTTAATTACCATAATCACATTTTACTAATCCCATATTTACAGATTTGTAACTGCAGATGGTGCAAAATTTAGAGACAAAAAGTGTAACGAATTAGCGGCGAGCCTTAACAGTTATAGTGGCACCCAAAAGGACGGTAAAAAATTTAAAAGTATTGGAGCGACTTAAGGTTTTTTTTTTATAGTTTATTTATATTCTTTATGGAATGTTTTTTTTTTTCTTTAAGTAATATTAGACTTCATACTCGCACCAAATATAGTTCACTTAATCAAGCCGATATAAATGCATGAAGTGCTCGTCGGTTGTCATCTCGAATGGATTTTGGCCATCACGAATTATGCGTCTCAGCACTTTCAAAAAATTCCTATAAATTATTAAATTATTTACTGCAATGAAATGCCTGTAACATCATTGTCTTACCCGAATTCTTTGACTTATATCCAATAATACAATTAATCTAGACATTTTTATATAATTATTTAAAATAAATTTTACGAACTTAATTCACTTTTGCTTACGTTTTTCTCTGTTTTGACATTTTCTTTAAATTTTGAATAACACAGTTACAAAAGTTTCATGGGAACAGTGCGAAAGAAACATTTTTTTCATAATACAAACGAGAATCGCTAATTATGTATTTGTGAAAAGTTCGAGTGAAAAGTGCTTATGAAAACGAAAATGAAAAGTTTTTTTTCACTTCACATTATCACAGAAAGAGAATTGATCCCCTGTACTCAACACTTTACCATCTCAAATGTTTGTGTTAATTTAACAACAGTATTTGACCATAAGTCAGCCATGCCAATGTTTAACTGACCGTTTAACACAGTTAGCTAAATGATGTGAAGGGCATAAATGTAGGTTGCATGCACATTTAGGTCTCTTTTTATGGGGTTTATTTTTATGCGGATTTGAAGTTATGCGGTTTTAAATTCGATTTTTTAATGCTTTTTTTTGAGTTTTCAACGTTGGCATCACTACTGAATAGTAATTTTTAAAATTTGAAAGCTATTTAACGATATGTACGCGATGTACTCGTATGTATGTGTGTAAGCAACGAAATTTATTATAAAATGTGTATTTTATAATAAATAAATGAATTATTTTTGGTTAATTTTTTATTTTATGACTTTTTTATGCGATTTTGGTTTTATTCTTACGGCTAGATTTGAAGTTATGCGCTTTTTTCACTTTTCGGAACGAATTATTTATTTTGTGTGAAAATGGAGACTTTTATGCGGGTTTTTTTGGCACGCATCTACCGCATACAAAAGACCTAAGTGTAGTTATTAATTTTTCTGGAATGTTTGCAATTCCAAGAAATAGAGTGCGGAAAATAGACCACAAGTTACCTGACCAAACTAACACAACAACGATAAGTTTTTGAAAAAATTTTGATTTTATAAAGAAAATATAACGCATACACACTTCAAATTTACACATACTATGATAATATTTATGCAATGCACTTGCGTCGTCTATTTGGCCCAGTGGTGGGCACATCATTTTTGCAAGAGAGTAAAAAAATGAGAGAAACTATTTAGGTACACTCGTAAATGACAGTTAGTAGCATACGGCATGATGTAGAATGTAATATGATAATATTATAATATAATTAAAAATAATAATATAAGAAATTAATTAAGAAATACAAGATTTTTTAATAGGTTATTCACAGGAACGAGATAAATAAATCCCTTAGATTTTGTTATTTAATCTTTTACCCTATAACGTCATTTTGTGACATTATGTGGTAATAGAATAAAGAACAAAAGCCAACAGGTTTAAGTCTTTGCATAATATTTTCATAATTCGTTTAATGGAAATCCCTTTGGAAAATGGTCTGCCCTGTCTGGCAATATCCAATATTATTAAGCTGGAAATTTCCATTTTTAATTCATTGCATGACTTTGTTTCTTTGACTTCCTCTTCTAACAACAATCCTTTCAATTTATCAAAAAAAAATTATTTCTATTAAGAAGCTATGGGAAAGATACTCAGCATTTAATTTATTCATATTACTATGAAAACAATTATAATGTCTTTTAATACCTTGTTCCCTATATTCCTTAAATGTTTGATAATATAAAAGGCATTGGTAACCAAATGCATTTTTTAACATAGAATATTTTTTGAGTGTCATCAATAATTTATTTCTGTAAATTTGAAAAAAATATTTAAGCATCCGCTGAACATGTGCATTCGTCTCTGTCTCACCGACGACTAAATGCAAGAGCATAAAAATGCGTGGGTATTGGTATTTAACAATTGTTGACTAAATGCCCACCAATGATTTGGCCCATAAATAATATATATGTATATTCAAAGCAATATCAAAAAATTAATAAAGATACTATACTGGCTGTATTACCAGAAAAGTTTTACTTGTTATCCCCATTTTCCATGCTGAAATCCCCAAAAATTTCAGTCAAAAATTGTTAAAAACCCAATTTTGTACCAATTTGTCAATTTTAAAATTTATTTAAATAAAAACCCATTTTGAAGCAAAAGCAGGAACTGTTGAAGTAAAAGCAGGAACAGTCGAAATC
This sequence comes from Eustalomyia histrio, assembly GCA_949748255.1. NCBI lineage: Eukaryota > Metazoa > Arthropoda > Insecta > Diptera > Anthomyiidae > Eustalomyia > Eustalomyia histrio. The sequence goes on from OX456528.1 coordinate 10,974,851, forward strand.
GATTCAATTTAAACACATGTTTTTGAGGTTTCAAATGTTTTTTTAAGCCATTTATTTTTTAAACGAAAATAGGGGAGTCTGACAAATAATGGTTTGATGAAAACTATTAAATGTGAAATATTCTTCGTACGTTTTAATATGATTAAAACTTTATTTTCTAAATGAATAAAAATATTAAATTTTTTGTAAATCATGAGAAATACAAGGAAAAGTTACTAGTCACGAGCCGAATAGAGTGCATTTCCTAGTAAGCTGCGACCTTCATGAACACTCTTCCTATTTTACAGTGTTGATTGTAAATACATCGTCTTAAACTTGCAACTTTTAAGGACAAAGCTCACAGTTAAACCTATGTTGATTTACTCAGTTAAGATGAAACTTACTTTCGAACTCTATGTTTAATAAAAATGTACAGAAATGATTTTAAAAAAGTTAATAAAGGAACCATGCTAATATTTGAGCCCTTGCACAATTTTTTCAGAGTCTTGAAATATTTGTTCAAACCTGGCTTTATTTATTTTTGAGGTTGTTTGCTTATATTTATAAAAAAATGTAATCAAAACTTTTTTAATAACGCAAGAATTTGGAATAAACATTTAAATGTTTAAAAAAATTTTAACAGAGCCATTTTAATTAGCTGTTTATTTAAAATGATACGCTTGTAATTTGTTGAACATTTTTCTCGGGTTTTCGTTCTAAAATAAAATCAGCAACAATTTTCAGTTAAAGATTACTGATAACAAAAAAAGTATTAAAAATACCAAAATACTTAAAAGTAGTGTTAAAATCCCCAAATCCCTCACCTTATAAAATACCCTTATATGGCAAGACTGCAGTAAACGGCCATAAAATATAAAAGCCTAGCCAATAAGCTCAATCAGGGATGGAAAATTTAATTTTTTTTCGGCATGAAAACAAAATTCCAATAGTATTTTTTTTACCCCCAGAGTACTAATATTTCTTTTTAAAATAAAAAATTACAAAAAATTAATATACATAAAAATAAAAATTAACACAAATATAAATTCGCTTTACATAAAATTAGCATACATTAAAATTTTTTTTATATTAAACAAAAAAGAGTAACACATTAAATTAGAGTTCAAGTTAATATAAACTTTAGTTACCCAAGCAAAAAATTTAAGCTAATCACATTTTGTTGAATCTAATTGTATATAGTTAAATTGTTTTGTATTATGAAAGATATATACATGTGTTGTAAATAGTGTGATACATATAAATATGATATTATATACAAATTTATTTAATTACACATCTTTATAAATTGTTTATACAATTTTATCCGAAAAATGAGAACTGAAAATCCTTAATAATTTTTAAGGAAAAAATAAATAAAATTCAAAATCTTAGAATTTTATTTAAATTTTATAAATAAAAATTGTGGGCAGATTTGTTAAATTTGCGGTAAGAAAAAACACGTCTTGTTTATTTGCTATTAAAATCCAATTGTATCGTTTTATTAAGCAATATGGAGCATCAAGCTCCCTATTCTTCCAGTTTTCTTTCTTCTCTTCTATTTCAGCAATTACCGTTACAATTAACATATTAAGCAAGTTATAAAGGGTAGACCAAAAACAATTATCATAGTTGTAAAATTCATTATTATGTTAATCTACGTTATCTGAATTACATATTCAAATTCAAATCTATTTCATATTCAACAAAATTCAATTCAATAAAAATTCAATTATAAAAAACAATTATTAACAAAATGTGTTATTATTTAAAATAAGTATCAAAAAAAGGTAAAAAAATGTGTTTATAAAAAACCCATTGCGAGAACGTTGTGGAGAAAACCAAACAGCTAAAAAACTCCACGCTGGTGACCAAACAAGAACATTAAATTAAATGTAATTATATCCAACTGATTCAACTACAAAAAATTATATTAAACTTCGTACAGTTTGGTAATATGTACAAAACAATATAACTATATACAATTAGGTTCAACAACGTGAGATTAGATTATTTTTTTTTTACTTGGGTAACTACAGTTTATTTGAACTTGATCTCTAATTTAATGTGTTACTCTTTTTTGTTAAATGTAAAAAACATTTTTAACGTACTATGTTAATTTTATGTTGATATATAAATCAACTTCAGTGCTGAAAAAAATATCGTCCAGTGGAATATGATTTTCAGTAATAATTAATTTTGAAAGATCACATTTGTCTAAAATATCTTTATTGATAAAGTTTCTTGCAATTTGTCGAAATAAAAATTTTATTCTTGACAAAAATATATGCATACGTGAATCTTCTGACTTTATTAAATTTACATTATTGATTGTTTTTAAAACATATTGAAGAAATAAAAATGTAATTTTAAAGAGTGGATTTATTAATCCCAACTTTATAAATTGTATTATTTCATTTTCTGAGCCAATTTCAAAATCATTTAATATAAAATAGTATTGTAAAGGTTCCCACTGTTCGAGAATTCTAGAAAGCCATCTGGTTGTAGAATATTTAAATATAATGTGCATTTCTGTTCTAAAAGTACTCCTGGAATTTTATGAAGTCCTCTCTTCTGCTTGCGCTGTTGCAGAAATTAAAATTTATGTCCTTCATAAATTTGTCAATTTCCTCTGGAGTTCCAGATTTTGAAGCAGCAGGAGATGTCAAATTTAAAATATGACAAATATATGAGGAACTTTATTTTTAAATTTAGCTTGGACTCCATTTAAGAAACCCATCATAACCGTGCAGTTATCAGTTGTAATACCGACCATATTGTTCAAGTGAATGTTACAATCTTCTAAAAATTCGAATTACAACCGCCTGGTTTATATTAACACTGATATCAGTGCTTTCATCAATAACTAAGTAGTAAAAGTTGTTTTGCCAAAACTTGGCAATATCATTTGTGTTTTCGGGGCCTAAAACATTTGTCACAATTTTTTGTCCTTTCTATTCATATTAAATATTTTAGTGATTTCAGAATTGGGTATTCCTTCCATTATTATAAAATTTAGATGGTCCAATGCAGTAGATGGTATAGTATGTTCTGCAACAAAAGCACTCACTATAATTTCCAGTTTTTTTGACAGCTTCATTTATTGGACATTTGGTTGAGTTAAAGCAATTTTGTATTTTGGCTGTAATTTTCTTCTTATGACTTTCACTTAAATCATGACGATTTCAATGGATCAAACCACCCGTAATTGGAACAAGGCACACGGAACATGATTTGTCTTTGCCATCCTTTTTTAACAAAGAAAATTTCTTTATTCATTCATCTCTGAATGGAACTATAAAAGGCTTATTTTGCTTACTTGCACTAAAAAAAGATTTAGTTTAAGATTGCTAATTTTTTCATAAACCTATAAAACTTAATTTACCCAGCTTTATCAGACTTAAAAAAGTTTTAATAAAAATTTTACGCTTTTTTCAAAAATGTTTACATAAAAACTCTAAACGTTTTTTTTTTTTTTGCAAATTCGGTAAATAACATAATTTAATGTACAAAGAAATAATTACGACAATGATAGAACTACGGACTGCAACTTCAAAACGCCATCAAATTCTTTGTATGAAAAATACATTTTGCCTAACAGCACAATGTAGCGTTTGTTGTGTTTATTAGTAAACACAGCAGCATGAAGAGAAAAGACAAAAATATGATAAACGTTAAGTATTAAAGGGAAATGTTAAAATAAGTGAATATCAAAGTTTTATTTTGGAAAAGTGTGTTAGGGTATCAAATAGAGTATTAAAAAAACCGGCCTTTTGAAAAAACCGGTTTCGGTTTTCTTCGAAAAATATAATTAAAAAAAAACCGGTTTCGGTTTTTTTCGGTTTTTTTGAATTGATTTATTACAAAAAAAAAAACAAATTTAATATATAAAGTAATAATAATAAAAAAATACATTCTTTGAATAATATATATATTCATTTAAATTTAATTTTTTTATTGTATTTCATTTCAACAAAAAATTAACTTAAAACCAATATTTTTTAATATAATATCTTAAAAATTAATATTATAAAACTATATTCATATCAAATGAATAGAGAACATTAAGTTTGTAAATTGGTAAAATTAGGTACGTTAGTAATTTGAACGTTTAAAACGTTTGGCATTAAATAAGATTTTTTAATATTACATTTTAAATATGTAAAAAGAAAATATGCAATTTAAATGTTTCGTTTTAAGTCGTTTTTTTTTTTTGTTTGATTTTGATAAAGCTAGAAGTGGAAAATACTCTTTCACTTATAGTAGATGTTGGACAAATAGTCAAAGGACAATTATATAAATTGTCCAACTTTTCAGTTCTTTTGTCGCATTTATCAAGATATATGAAATCTTCATATGTGACCTTCTTCGAGAACAGGGACATAATGTGTGAAAAAATGGGTTTGGACTTAATTTTGGTACCTAAAAATGTGTAGAATAAGATGAAATGAGTTAGATTTCTGATAAAAATTTATTTACCCCATAAAAACGTACAAATCGAACTTGGGAAAATCGATAAAAATGAGAAACATTTTTTTGATTTTTTGGTTTTAAATTGTCACTCGAAAAGCGAAAAAATAAGTCACCACATAGGCATGACGTAACCAAAGTCGCACCCAATCATAACTAACCATATCAAATCGCATCTCCCAACTGAAGGTGTGTTCACAGTGCGTTTTTCTCAAAACTTCATTTTCACACACTAGGTCCCTTTTCTGAATGATATAATGATGAATGATTTTGTACGGTCTCTTTTTCAGGATTTTGAATACTTTTTATTGTGTTATTTAATCACAAATTAAACTATTTGAATTTGGAATATCCAAAGTTAAGTCTTCATCGGAATCTATCAGACTTACATCTAAATCTTCATAACCAAACGATTATGTGTTCGGAAAAAATAAAAGAGACCAAGTAACCTAGTTGGTGATGTAATTAAAAAAACCGGTTAACCGAACAAAAAAGACCGGTTTTCGGTTTTCTTCGAATTTACAAAATATTCGAAACCGATCGGTTTTTAAAAATAAAGAAACCGGTTGACCGGTTTTCGGTTTCGGTTTTTTAATACTCTAGTATCAAATGTGTCTCGGGGGTATCACGATATTTTCTTAAATCAAATAGTATCAATAGTACAATTGTATTAACTTTTCCATCACTGCACTCAATCCCTGTTACACTGCTCTCTTCTTTGTGCGAATTTGAATGTTGTGTGAATAGAACAGGGATGGGAAGCTAGATTTTAATTTCGGTATGAGAAATATATTTGAAGTGTTATTTGTAGACCTTCAGAATACTAAAAACAAGTTTTTCTATGATTCCTTAAAATATTGTGTGTACGTGTACTATAAATTCACATAGAACAGGAAACAAATATTCAAAAGTTGACACAAAACGTATGCAAAACTTCATACAATTCATGGTACAAACACCAAATTCAATATTATCTGAAGAATGGGTTAAACATAAAAAACATACCGTTGCTTTTTCAGATTCGTTGATTTGATTTATATGGAAGCATGTTTAGAGTTTAGGACATTGAAAAATATTTTAATACAGCAATGTCGTACTCTTAAAAATATGAAATTCGATACCTATATAAATAGTTTTTGGATACCAAAGTTCACAATTTCCAGAGTACATTTATGCTGTTTAAAAAGAATATTGAGTTTCCTAAAAATTACACATGCTCCAATACAAAAATGTTCAAACATGACTAAAATGATTCAATGAATTGGTCTGCACACAAAAAAGTTCGTAATTAGCAAAATTTTGGTCGAGGGTGCTAGCAGAAAAATTAATAGTGTCAGCAAAATTTTTTTGCTAAAATTTAGCGAGCTGAAAATTATCGAGCTTAGGAAAAATAAAATTGTAAATTCAGCAAAAGTTGTTAGCACAACTTAGTCGATCCTGGCTAAAAGTAATAACATTTTTTTACTGAATATTATCATTCTGAAAAAACTCAAAAAATTTATATTATATTTTAGTTAATTTGCTTGCTGAAAGTTTAAATAAAGCAATTATTTTTTTTTGTGATTCATTTGAAAATATTATATTATAATTTGAATAATTTTGTAAAATAACATATAATAATATCCAGACTTTCACATTGTGTCAGGATTTTATTGAAAATATAAATATACATATCGACACCTCAATTCCAAAGGATGCTATGTCGACTTAGCATGTTTTTAATTTTTCCCCTTTTTTGAATTCAGTATTCTTAAACTTAAATTCTGTCAAATTTTGTTGTCTATCGTCCAACCCAGTCAAAAGTTATAAGCAAACATGTACTTAGCATATACATGACTGTTAAAAAAATCTCAATTCCAAAACGGTCCAAGTATACTTAGCATACTTTGGTTTGGAACTTTTTGTATTTGAGAGATTTGTATGTACACTTAACATGTTATGGAATTAACATTTATTTGTGTCATGTTCTCTATGTATACTTACCATGATCAACACACAATTTGTTATACTTCTATGTATAGTTAGCAGGGTTTTCCCCTAACTTGAAAAAATAGCTTGATCGTGTATGTATACTTACAATGTTTTAGTTTGAACAAAGTAGTCATCGGAAGAGTATCAAAATTTTGTGTGTTTTTACGGATAAATGAGTTCTCGGGCAAGAAAAATGCTAAAACTTGCCCAAAATATGGGCAAAGGTATTATTTATTTATATTTAATGTTAAAAGTTAAAATTATTCTATTATCTTTTGTAAAACAGAAGAATCGAAAATTAATAATATGACACATACCTGTGATGAAGGAAACATTGGTAAGTTAATAAAAAGTTGTGTGAATTTTGAAATTAAAATTTCCTTCTATATATTATAATTTAATTAGGGTATGCACAGGAATCTGTTGGACCATTCGGTTTGTTGTCACCTACATTATCACCAAATATGGATATTGCAGACAGTGATACCAGTTTCGGTATGTAAAATTGTGTATTATTTATATAATTTATAGTAAAACCTAATACTTTTAGAAGCGTTCCCTGAGAGTGCCAGCGAATATGACCCAACAAGTGATACATCTGATACAGATTCATTGGAATCGGCACCAGCTTTCAGCCCTTTCACACCGAAAATGGCAAATAAGCAACTAAACCCAGATTTGAATACACCACTTGAAAAGAACTTCTGCAAGAAACCAAGACCATCAGAGTGGCGTAAAAATAAAGCAAAAGCTTTAAAATGTCAAGGTAAGGAGTATTTAAATGCAAGTGGCAGTTTAAAACCACGAAAAGAATTAAAAAAGGGTTGTGGAGAGTACTGTAGAATGAAATGTTCCCAAAAAGTATCTGAGAAAAATAGAATTCAAATTTTTGAGAATTTTTATAAAATAAGCAATCAAGAACTTAAATGGGCTTATATTTCAAACTTAATAACATTATATCCAAAAAAGCTTTGCAGAAATAGTGAAAACTCACGTAAAACAGAATCAAGAAAGTACTTTCTGTCTTTTCAAAATGATAACATAGAAACAAAGATACCAGTATGCAAACCTATGTTTTTAAACACTCTTTCAATAACACACCAAATAGTTGGAAACTGTAATACAAAAAATTCATTCAAATTCAGGGTTCATATCACCCGATAAAAGAGGAAAATTAACTAAGCCAAATCAACAAATAACTGAAATTCAAAAAATTGTAAAATTGCACGTTAACGAATTTCCTTTAGTGGAATCTCATTATTGCCGGAAAAGATCAAAAAAGATGTACTTAGATGACGAGATCTCATCAGCAGCACAAATGTATCGTTTGTACGAAGAATGGTTCATTGAAAATTCCCATGATGTCGAGTTTAAGGCAACATTAGCACAATATCGTCAAACTTTTAAAAGTGCTTTTAACATATCATTTTATATTCCAAAAAAAGAAAATTGCGATATATGCGAAAAGATGAAAAACTCAAATGAGCATAAAAAAAATCTCATTGATACTGAATTTAATCACCATTTATATTGCAAACAAAAATCCAGAGAGTTAAAAGATATGGACAAACAGAAAGTATTGACAACGATAATGTTGTTACAGCTTGCTTTGATTTTCAAAAAATTCTATCGTCTCCCTGTGCTGATGTGAGCACATTTTATTATAAAAGAAAGTTGCATGCTTACAATTTCACGATCTTTGAGCTCAGCTCCAAGCTTGCATCTTGTTTCGTATGGGATGAAACTGTTGCAAAGTAAGGTTCTGTAGAAGTATCAAGCTGTCTGTTTCGGTTTATATTTTTGGTATATAATTTTTGGTCAGATAACTGCGGCGGTCAAAATAAAAATAAGTCAGTGTTCGCATTTTATGTATGGATTTCACGTAAACTTAATATTGACATAAGTCACAAATTTCTGGAAAAGGGTCATACTCAAAACGAAGGCGATAGTGTTCATGCACTTATTGAGAACTGCAAGAAAAACAAACGTATATACACTCCAAGGGAATGTTTCTCGTTAATTAGAAATGCTAAGAAGACAGAACCATTGTACGATGTAATCGAAATGGAAAGCGAGGACTTTTTAAGTTTCAAACAATTTGTTTCAGTTACAAATTGGTCAAAAAATTCAAAAAATGAAAAAGTGAATCTATCCAAAATTAGAGAAGTTAAAGTATCTAAAGAAGAAAATTTTAAACTATTTTATAAATATGAATTCGATGAAGACTTTAAAGAAATTATTATATATGATGAAACCAGAAAGCGAAGAAAGGAAAAATTAATTCCTGAACAAATACCGCGCGCATATATATCACCATTTCCTATTACTGAAGAAAAGCGTAAAGACCTCATGCATCTATGTGACCAAAACTTAGTTCCAAAAGTTTATCAACAATTCTATAGGGAACTTAAGAGAGTGATAGGAAACGAGTATGTGGTCATGTCCGATAACGACATTTAAAAAATATTAAACTAGATTTTAAAGTACCTTACTTTCAAATATGTACGTGTATATTTCACTTAAAATTTTATGAATTAAAAATTAATAGTAACATGTTAAATGTAATACTTAGTGAGTTATTTTTATTTTTTTTAGGTTTTTGTTGACTTTTATTATAAAAAGTTTATTTCTTAATGTTATCTTAATATATTTTGTTTGAACTGAATTGTACTGAATTGATATTATTTTACTTTATAATTAAAACAAAAAAAAAAACATTTTAACACGCATAATTTAATATAAAATTAATAACTAAATATTAAAACTTCTTCTGAGTGTATTATTTTTATGTTTTTAGGTTTTAAATTTACTTTTATTATAAAAAGAATTTTTTTTAAGGTTATCTTAATATTTTTTTTTGAACTGAATTGATATTATTTTACTTTTTAATTAATAAAATAATAAAATTTTTAAAAATTTTATTTCATTTTAAACCAACTGTCGTCTAAGTAGGCAAATTCAATTTTACTTGCTAGATATGTTGCAAGCCAAAAGATGTTATGTATACTTAGACGACCAAACAAAGAATGAAAGAAACATCAAAAACATGCTAAGTATACTTACACGACCTCTTTTTACGTTGTTGGTCGCGGTAAACTATGCTATGTCATTTTTACCTATGACAGGCTAAACATTTTAAAAATTTTATAATGCAAAAAAAATTGTATTAGCTTTTTAATAAAAACAGTGAAAGATTCAATGTTCTATTACTTATAGTTTCCGAGATATAACCTGTAAACTTTAAGAGCTTCTCCTGCAAAACTACTATTTTCGACTTAGCATGTTCTGGAATTGAGGTGTCGATATATGAAAACACAATTTTAGCAAAGAAAAAAAATGTTGAAAATTAGTACACTTAATATACAAGACGTTTTACTAATTTTCTTATTTATTTATTTTTTGAGTGTAGAAAAGCTAGTCGGAAGTATTTTTCAAAAGTATTAGCAGCAGCAGCAGTTTATTCTTTAAAATCTATATATTTCTATATATTTTGTTAGCACTTAACAGTTTATAGTTTATTATTTCTTTTAACTTTTACAATATATAAAATCTTAGGGAAATATTTGATGAAAACGATTTGCGAATTTGTCAGACATATAAATAATTAATGAAAACTGAACAAAATGTGTAAGAATGTCAAATGTGTCGCGGGAGTACTATCGTACTTTATAAATAAAATAGTGTCAAAAAAAGTACGATCGTATCAACCCTGGGGCATGCTAACAAATTTTCTAACAGCAATTGAGGGAGTTGGAAAGCCGTTGATAATATTGAAAGATAAAATAAATCAATTTTAAACTGATTGTTTCTTTTTTTAAATTGTATAGATTTAAAAGTATTTTTCGCGCACTCAAAATACTTGGCCTGTCAATTTAATATAAATTGCTTCTAAATTTCGACATTGAATAGAATTATTAAACATTTTTTGGTTTGGGGGCTCTGGCCGAAAAATTTTCGATCACAATCCCCAAATCGGTTTTCATTTTACTATATACGACTCCTATTGATAGTGAACTTGTGGGCCTAAAAGATTAAAAAATATTAAATGTTTGGTATAAATAACAAATAAAATGTTTGTCGCCCTTCGAAAGTTTGTGAAATTCCAAATTTTAGCCCTTGAAGACTTTTATGATGTCCCACCTTAATATTTTTAATTAATAAAATGCGAAAATAACAAAATTTCAATTTTGGGACTATTATACTTATTGTCGGGCAAAAATGGATTAATGACAAAAATCATTTAGTTGCTTACTGGGCTAGTATGAATGAAAATACACCAAGAAAGTGTTATTGATAACAAAAGTTGAACGTTTTTGTAGTTGTTGCCGTTGTTCAAGGAAACAACCAGCACTCAATGTTATGTAACATCTTTGTTATGTTAACAGGGAACAGGTTTAAAATATTTATAATGTCAATATTGTTATTATTATTACATGGACATTAGGGGGGCAGCTATATAGCGAAACGTCGAATTTCTAGATGTACAATATTTGTTTACATATGATCTCAGAATTATATGGTGAAATTAAACTGTGAAACACGGAATCAAAGTTTCGGATTTTTCAAAATTTAAAAATATCAAAAAGCAGCTTGATTTTCACGGAAATTCTCATTTTTTCCTTCCAAGCTTTCGTTTGAGTCTATAATCACGACTGTATTGATTGTAAGATATCTCGAAATTCTGGAAAAATTCTCAAAAGCTTAAGATTTAGAAAATATTTCAATACTTACTTTTACGCACATTAAATTATACTCAAAAGAAAGCTTGGTTTGTCGACACATACAAAACATAAAAAAAAAATACAAACTGTTGGAAAGAAGTGAACATTAATGTGTTCTAACGCGAAAGTCCTTTAACCGATTTAAAAAATTATAAAACATTCATGATCAGCAGTCTAAAATTAATTAATTAAAATAATGGAATTAATTACAGGATATATGTAAGTAAATTTGAATTTTTTTTTCATCCTAAATTTTCAAATCCTAAATTTTAATTACCTAGAGCCTGGGCTTATAAATGCCTATTTAAATCAAATTTTAACCAATACTTTTCAAATTATTGTTAAACAAATTCGTGGGTACACACATTACGCCAAACAGCTGCCACCCTAATGGACATAAGGTATGATTTTTTTTTGTTTTGTTTTTAGTTTTAGTCTTTTTATGTTTTTTTTGCAACTTTGACATACAATTTATAAATATATGCAAATATATGGATATTACACATTTATTACATTACTTTTTTAACCATTTATTGTTTCTTGTTTGTTTAAAATTTCACACTTTTTAAAGATTACTGAATATTAGAGATGGGCACGTAAGCGATTTTTGGCGATCACTAACCTCGCTCACGCACGATCACGTGTTGAAAAACAAAAATATAAACATAGTCCTGTGCATGTTTTCTGAGTTTAGTGTGAGAAGTTCCTGCATCGCAAAAATTCAACTCTGCCGTATCAAATCTTATTCTTTTGAAAAAAAATTTCACATTATGTGATTTGCCCTGTTCTAAACATGGGAACGTTGCATTTTGCGATGCAAAAACTTCTCGCTAAGATACCGAAACCGGGCGCTAGATATGCTGGCACCGATACCGAATGATATGCGAAGCGATGAAAAATTACTCTTCACTCAAAAATAACAAACACTCTTAAGAGCTTAGAGATGTGTATAATAACACGTTAAACAAAAATAAAAAATAATTATTTTTCTGCTTGTACGGAAAATTTGCGATTTTAAATACAATTTTATATAAAAAAGTAATTTTTTTCCGAAATAATACATAATTAAGGAGTGTGTTAAATCTTATCACTGGAAAGAGTAGGACCCTTGATGTAATCTAAATGTTTGTTTAGGTTATTTGTTTTCAACATCCAATAAAGTAGACAATTATAAATTATTAACCCAAAGGGAGCATGGATAATGCGGACGGTTTTGTAGAGACAACCGAAAATACTGGCTGTTATCGAATTTTTTAAATTTTATTCTCTATAATTTACTAATAAAATTTATCATGCTTCTTTATATTTAAACAATTTATAAAGAATATGATTACACTATGGAACATTTTTGGGATTATTGTCTGGGGGGTGAGAAATTCCAAGTCAGGGTGATGGTACTAGGTCAGTATAGTAAAACCCTCAAAGGGTTTGGCGTTCGTATGTGTCAGTTTTTTTTATGACCTTTTAAATTTTTTCCTTATCTTGATGTTTTTTCGCTTAGTTGTAACATTTTGGCAAAAACGTAGTTTAACATAACTCGAGAACCACTTGTCCGATTTTGCTAAAACAAACTCAAAAAAAAATTTAGAATTACAATTTCTTTAATCCGTTCATATAACGTTTTTCTTTATAATCAACAGTTTTGCCGGTAAAAATAAATTTGTGGAGAAAAAAAATATTTTTTTGCTAAAAATTAAATTTTTTTTTTTTTAGTTCATAAAAAATCCAAAATGCGACATAGATCATAGAAATCGATTAACGCGTTCTGCTTTTATTTACAATTAAGTGAAGGTATCCCATTTTGACAAGAATATTGATATTTGTTTTTATTCAAAAAAGTGTCATTTATCGCCTTTTTTATAAATTTTCCCCAATAACTCCAGACTTCTGGCCATAAAAAAATTAAGTAAACATTTTTATAATTTTTTATTTTTATTTTATTTATTTATTTTTATTTATTTTAATAAATATTGCCTTTTTCGATGGCGGTTGTTCGGGACTAGTGGCATCGCATTCATCGCTATCATCAGTTTCTGAACCACACATAATGTCATAATGACTTCGATAAGCTGTGACTTTCACACCGGGTGCCAAATTGTTTGATTTCAAAATGGAAGCCAGCTCTTCCGATTTATGCTGTGTTAATTCCAACTTGGCAACAATTGAATCAAGCTTATTTTGATTTATTAAAATTGGCTCATTGGATACTGATGGCTCATATGGGGGATCATCACGTGCATGATATATCGGAGCAGTCGTAAAAGAGAAAATATCTGGGCTAGAAGCTTTTGGCACAGGAATGTGGTCCGAATGAGGCAATGGTGTTGCGGCACTTGCAACACCAACGTAATTATACGATTTTCTTATCCTTTTTGCGGCTACTTTATTCGCACATGCATAGCAATTCAATGGATTGTGACCTTCGCCAGGATTAGTCCAAGTCATTGGGATACCGAATGGCATACTTTCACGTCTTCTATTTTTCCAATCCATTAGACGGTTGTAGCAGCTTTTACACACTATATTTGGTACCCAATTTTCGTTCACTATAACATTTTGGTTGAAGTTCATCTCGTATGTTTGAACAAAATCAGTACTGAAATTTCCCCTTTTTTTATGTGTTGAGACATATTGACCACAGCAGTAGCAAAAGCTATTTATATCTGGCTTGCACAGTTCTATGTTCTGTTCAGTTTTGTTCACTTTTAAAAAACTGGAGAAAAATCACTTTTACTGTTCGCGTTCGTCGTCACTTGTTGAATGACAAAAATCACAGAACCAGTGTGAGAAAGAGAAGAAGTATAATGACAATTTATGTTTTATGTGAACATTACAGAACCAGTGTTGCCACATCAATATTTCTCTTTTAGTACAGTAGAAAAATATGAGAGAGTTCGGCTTGTGAGTGTCAATGTTTTCTCCAAATAATGTTGTGCATATCTGGAGCAAATTTTTGAAATTCATACATTTACCTAATTGTGAATAAATGAGAAACGCGTGCATCGATTTTCATGATCTATGCCTTTTTTTGCTCATGAGTTATGTGACTTTATGCGAAAGTAATTATTTTTGGCACTTTTTTCCATTTTGGATTTTTTATGAATTTAAAAAAAAAAATATTTAAATTTTTAGGCAAAAAATACTTTTTTCCCTTCATACATTCATTTTTAACTTCGAAAGTGTTGCACATATAGGAAAACGGTATAGAAACAGATTAGAGAAATTGTAATTCTTAATTTTTCTAAATTTGTTTCATCAAAATCGGACAAGTGGTTCTCGAGTTATGTTAAACTACGTTTTTGCCAAAATGTTACAACTAAGCGAAAAAACATCAAGATAAGGAAACAATTTAAAAGGTCATAAGAAAAAACTGACACATACGAACGCCAAACCCTTTAGGGTTTTACTATACTCACCTAGTACCATCACCCTGATTTGGAATTTCTCACCCCCCAAATTGGCTGTTGTACTGTGTTATATGAACAAAAATCGAACTAAATATCATTAATTTACAAATTAAAAGAACATTTTATATAAATATTTTTAACTACATTTTTTTATACACACAAAAAAAAACTAAAGGTAATATTGCCTAAGACTATAGGGTGGTATCACCTATTTTCAAAGGCAACATAGAGTTTGCTATGTTTTACGGCAATATTACAATAAAAATAGGTATTTCCTGTTTGACATTTTTGTTCGAAAATTCACCTATAATTTTTGTAAAATTAACTGAGAAAAGTAGGTGTATTAAAAATTTTGACATAGGCATAATATTGGTAATTTAACTTTGTTATGTATTTTTTTATTGTAAAAAGCCCTTTATAATAAAATTTTTTTATTTTATTAAATCAAATTTATTAATTAAAAATAGATAAAAAAATATATCTTAACAAATAGTTAAATAATGGAAATAAATGATATTAATACTACTATATGTATTCGATATTCTCTACGAAAAAGTTCTTAAAATTATAGGATTTTTTTTAGAATAAAGTACACATAATGTAGAGGTCTATTATATAAAAAAAAAGATTAAAGGTCCTTTGAATCTGGCGCGTTTTTCTACTGAAAAAAGTCTAAAGATATTGAGGGTTTTTTTATTAGAAAAAGTCCTCTTTTCTATAGGAAAAGTTCTTCAGCTTCTTTTTGTGTGTAGGAAAAATGCTAAGAATCTAAAGGCAAACTTCTCTAAATCTGAGAATTTTTCTATTAGGAAAGGTTCTCAGACTCTGAGGGTTTTTTTATAGAAAAAGTTTACAAAAACAGAATTTTTTATTAGAAAAGTCCAAAGATCCTAAGAGTTTTTCTATAGAAAGAAACTTCTGAATCTGATGACTTTTTCTATAAAAAGACCGTTAGATTCAGAGGACTTTTACTTATGGAAAAACATTCAGATTGTAAGTTTTTCTTTAGAAATTTTTCGTTTAGAAAATTCCTTCGACATCTGAACTAAAGAACTTTTTTCCTTAAAATAACCTCAGATTCTTTTGTTATAGAAAAACCCTCAGAGCACTTTGTCTAAAAAAACCCTCAGATTCTAAAGGATTCGTCCATATACAAAAACCTTCAGCTACTGAGGACTTTTGCCTATAGAAACGCCCTCAGAGTCAAAAGATTTTTCGTGTAGAAAAACCTTTTTGTATAGAAAAACGCTCAGATTCTTAAGACTTTTTCATATGGAGGAGTTTTTACTACGAAAATCCCTATTATTTCAAAAGGATTCTGAGAGTGTTCTATATGAAAGAGTTTTAAGAATTTGAGGGTTTTTCTATAAAAAATAGTCCTCATAATCTAAATGATTTTATTTAGAAACAATTCTTTCGAATCTGAGGGTTTTTCAAAAGAAAAAAAACAATCAGATGTATAATAAAAAAAACCTTAGATATTGAGGACTATGTATATCCTGTAGAAAATGCTTAAAAGTCTGATGTATGTATGTATATACAGGCTGGTTGAAAAGTTCCTGCGCTAGAAATGAAAGAATACTGTTTTTGTTACGAAATATATTTTTTTATTCAATATAATCTCCTAGAAGCTCAATTCACTTGTTCCAATGATTTTCCAATAATTTTATCCCATCCTTATAATGGTTTTACGGAAGCTCTGCAAAATAACCGTCTACGGCTGCTATGGCCTCTTCATTCGACGAAAAATGCTTTCCACGAAGGAATTGTTTGAGATTTCTGAAGAGATAGTAGTCACTGGGAGCCAAATCTGGTGAATACGGTGGATGTTCAAGCAATTCGTACTTTAATTCTTTGAATTTAGCCATCGTCAAAACACTTTTATGAGCAGGTGCATTGTCTTGATGAAAAATTATTTTTTTTCTTCTTTAAACCAGGTATTTTTTCACGAATTTTTTCATCCATCTGATCCAAAAGGCTGCCATAAAATTCAGAGTTGATTGTTTTACCTTTCTGAAGATAATCAATCTGCAAAATAACCGTCTACGGCTGCTATGGCCTCTTCATTCGACGAAAAATGCTTTCCACGAAGGAATTGTTTGAGATTTCTGAAGAGATAGTAGTCACTGGGAGCCAAATCTGGTGAATACGGTGGATTTTCAAGCAATTCGTACTTTAATTCTTTGAATTTAGCCATCGTCAAAACACTTTTATGAGCAGGTGCATTGTGTTGATGAAAAATTATTTTTTTTCTTCTTTAAACCAGGTATTTTTTCACGAATTTTTTCATCCATCTGATCCAAAAGGCTGCCATAAAATTCAGAGTTGATTGTTTTACCTTTCTGAAGATAATCAATCAACAAAATTCCTTTTGCATCTCAAAAAACTGATGCCATGACCTTCTTTACTGATCGTTGTGACTTCACCTGCTTTGGAGCTGAACAACCAGCTTCAGTCCACTGTAAACGTTCTTGTTTCAATTTAGGATCATGGTGGTAGATCCAAGTCTCATCCATAGTTATAAAACGACGCAAGAAGTCGGTTTTATTCGGCTTAAAACGCTCCAAATTACGCTGAAAAATTTGTTTTCGATCCAGTTTTTGTTGAATTGTTAATGTGCGCGGCACTAACTTTCCAAACAGTTTTTTCATACGTAATTCTTCATGTAAAATATGGAGTACTCGTTCGTCTGAGATGCCTATGGCATTAGCAATTTCACGCTTAGTCAAACTTGGATCTTCACTAACCATTTTATGTACCTGCTCAATGATTTCTGCTAGGGTTGCAGTTTTTGGTCGTCCTTCACGTGGATCGTCTTCAAGGCTGGTACGACCACGTTTAAATTCACCAGCCCAAAATTCAACGGTGCGTTTTGAAGGTGAGGACTCCTTATACACTTCTAACAATTGTTTATAAATTTCCTTTGCTTTTAAACCCTTCAAAACAAAGAATCTAATGACTGCACGATATTCAATTTTTTCAATATTAAAAAAAATCAATGACACGTCAACTTCAAATGGCTTCTAAACAAAGAAAGAATTGACAGAATGACTTGCAACTTTGCATGTGTTCTCAGGACAGCTATACCAACTTGAGAAAAAAAAGTTTGGAGCTGGCAGAGCCATCTCTTGGTGAGCGCAGGAACTTTTCAACCAACCAGTAAACCTCTGATGCAAACGAAATTGAAATAATGGGATTCTATGGATTTTTTCCTGCCGAAATCCCATTTCAACTTTACCTTCATATGGAAATATCGACTATACATGCTGCATTAATTTGTTTTTAAACATCTAAAAGTGGTGACATTAGCCATTAGGTACAATAATTTTAGCTTATTCGGTTAAATAGGAGTGGCACATATATGATCGTTTATCTGTGGGTAAGTAGGTTTAAAATATGATGCGAGAAACAGAGTGAATAATATCATTACTTTCGTTACCCCCAGTCTCACTATCCATCTTTGGGCAGGGTGCACCTTGATATATGGTTGAGCCATAAAATTCGTTCTTTTTAAATTTTAAAACCTTTTAACATCAGCTACAAACCTTCAACAAAAGAAAAATATTCGCTAAGGTTCAGGAAATGCACATAATTTCACAATAATTTCCCTTTTGAAAAGAGCTTTCATGTATTGTTTCATAAAATCCAAAAATATATGGGTGGTATTAAAAAAAATACAAAAACTTCAAATTTAAAATGACAAATCTAACAAACAAAAGTGATTTTCGAAAAATTACCCATTCCCCATTGTAAAATTTGCATTGTCAGTAGGTATAACGTATAGTATGAATTACCTATTGGCATAGGTAATTAAACAATTTTCCTTAGCATCACACAAAAATGGGCTACCTATGCCAGCCAAGGCAATATGCCCAATAATTTTTTTGTGTGTGTATGATAACATATATCACCTGGATGATATTTATTGGGACTATATCTTTAAATTTTATTCAAAAGCCAAAAATTTTAGACTCAAAATGTAACTATTTGAAACGAAACCCCAAAAATGGCTAATAGTTTAATGCAAAATTTTCGCGCTAATTAGAAAAAATGCAAAATCTAGCTGTATAATAAGCTAATTTAGCAACACTGCATTCAAAGCCCTATTTATTTATTTACTGAAAAATATATAGGGCTTTTGTATGCAGTGTTGCTAAATTAGCCATATACATACATATTGTTATTTTCTATATCTATAGTTTGATGCTTAATGCAATCATGGAAAAAGCGTTGTTTAAACCAATTTATACCCAATAAACATTGAAAAGTTAAAAATTCAAGCAATTTAAATATTGCTTATATTGTGCTTTATTTTAAGTTGTTTTTTACAGTCAACATCAAGTTCATACAGATAAAAGTAATTTGTTTCATGTTTTTCGTTTATTGTCAATATTTTCAAATAAAATTAAAACATTTGGTCAAATTAACAATTTTCCTTTGAAGATTTTTATAAAATCTGAATTTCTTCCATGGATTTTAAGGAAAAGGTAAGCCACATTTTTTTTTGTAGCTAAACTCTGTTCTTACATTATTTTTTTCTTATTTCAGAAAGATTCAACAAATTCCTAAGCTACTTAATAAAAAAGAATTAGTGAAAAAACATCGAAAGTCAAAAAATTAAGATTAAATATACAAAAATTATAAAAATGTATGTTAAAGAGAGTTAAAAAATTGTACCAAAACCAATCATTACTTTTTTTATGGCTTTGTTTAAACTTGAATTTTGGGCTTGAAAGCAAGTGTTATTATTACATTGTTTAAATTTGAATTGAACTGTGATTCAAGGTTTGAATTAAAGTATATTCTCATGTTTGACTTAAATTCCAGTGTCCGTTTTACTGAAATATGCCATTGAATTAAAGTGTAATTAAAGTATAAATCAAGGCTTGAAATTGGAAAACATTACTTGAATAACACTTGATTTTAGCCTTTATTCCAGCAAAAATGTTTATTGGGTATTGTTTTTCATTTAGATTTTAATTTAAATTTAACAGTTAAATTGAAGTAAAATTTTGATAACAAAAACTAGAAATTGAACAATAATTTGTTTAAGTGATGATAGATTACAAAGAATATAAGTATTAATCGCTACCACAA
Organism: Eustalomyia histrio; assembly: GCA_949748255.1. Classification (NCBI taxonomy): domain Eukaryota; kingdom Metazoa; phylum Arthropoda; class Insecta; order Diptera; family Anthomyiidae; genus Eustalomyia; species Eustalomyia histrio. The sequence continues at coordinate 10,994,493 of OX456528.1, forward strand.
TTTTGGTACAATTCCAATTGGGATTAAATGATTTTATTACAATTAATATGGCAACATCTTTTAATTTAACATTTCTTAAATTAGAACTGAAAAACATTAATACCAGTTTGTTTTGTCATCTAAATAGCCCATTTAACTAAATTAAGAAATTTTTGTATTAAAGAAAACTATTGTGATAATTTTATAATAATAAAAAAATTTATAATTATAAATAATTTTAATACAAATTTAGTCTTAACATTTTTTGGTTGCCTTAGATTTTACGTTTAAATTGTGGGTTTAAATTTTTTTTTAATTCTTAAATTTTTAAATTCTAATTATATATATAATTTCAATTTTAAAAGGAATGAAAAAAAAAATTATATAAAACCTGGTATCATGGGGACTGATTCCGAATGTGTGAAGCTGTGAATTGGTAAAAATTGTCACTACTTCGCAAAGAATCCGATTCTTGATTTTACTTTGTGAAAACTATCTGTCAAACTCTTATTATATGAGTTTTTTTTCTTCGCCAAATAAAAGTAAAAAAACTATCTGTCAAAATCTTATCATATGGGTTTTTTCTTCAATTTCAATTTTAAAAGGAATGAAAAAAAAATTATATAAAACCTGGTATCATGGGGACTGATTCCGAATGTGTGAAGCTGTGAATTGGTAAAAATTGTCACTACTTCGCAAAGAATCCGATTCTTGATTTTACTTTGTGAAAACTATCTGTCAAACTCTTATTATATGAGTTTTTTTTCTTCGCCAAATAAAAGTAAAAAAACTATCTGTCAAAATCTTATCATATGGGTTTTTTCTTCGCCAAATAAAAGTTCATGAAAACAAGTGTTGCACTTTTTTACAAACATTGTTAGATAATGTTTTTAAAAGTGTTTCTTTTGTCTCTAATATAATTTTTTTAATTTATTACATAATTTTTAATTTTCAAAAGAATTAGAGAGCTTATATTTATTAGATATGCACAAATATGAAGGCAAAAGTTTTTTTTTCAATTTAAACCCTTGTTCTAGAAGCATAATATTTACATTATATATACATATATACGAGCATATAGGAAAATTCGTATATGGTCATATACCCTCAAATTACGGATGGATCCGAGCACATATGGTATAAATATGAACCCATTTATGTGGTCATATATTAGTATATATTACCAAATATGAACATTTTATTTTTCCCGTATTCTAAATTCCCTAGGCCTAAGCTTACCCCTACGGATATGACGCCCACCTATTGCCGTAAAACCCATAAAGGGACTATATAAACCAGTAAATGTTATGTAAATATTTTCTCCAAACACTAATTTCTTATCTTTTACTTTCCCTAAAGTTACATATATATATTTTATTTCTCTCTTTTTAGATTAGCCTTAAGTCAGTCGATCTCTCGGTAGAAATAGTCCTAAATCTGCTCTAAAACTTTATAACAAGGAATATTTGACCACCCACAGTGTTGGTGACGTTACGGCTGCCGCTTACTGGTGTTCCCCCAATGCTTTGGACAGATGTGGCTTTCAATTTAGTTGGAATTTCTATAAAATTATTCTAATACTGCTTGTAATAAAATTTTTGCTTTTAGTCTTTAGTTTCTTGCAATTTTCCGTTCTACTTTTTTTTTGATTTTTTTTTAATCAGATTTTCCTTTTTGTTTAGGATTCAATTTTAATAAAGATTTGGCTTTTATTTAGCTTATAATTTTCTGCTGTTATAATTAACATACATCAATTATAAATTATATACTTCATAAATTATAACTTTTTAAGAAATTTAAGCAACAAATAAAAATCTAGTACATTTAAGGACTGATATATTTACACAGGATACGTTTATTGCAGTGATTTTAAAATCATATTGCGACCTTGAATTAATAATGAGCGTTTCACACAAGAATCAATATTTCATTTTCCAATTTCATGCCGCTAAAATCTTTTGTGAATGAGTGTCTTCGACAGCTTGTGTCATTTGGTTGAAGCATGATCAACAATACTATATTTAATATTGCCTCAAATGTCATCTTAGATAAAGTGTTTTTGCAGGGAGTTCTTCTTCATTACTTTAATATGACGAAAAGTGCATGCTCTATCTGAAGAATCGTGTCGAAAGTGGTTTGGTCGCGTTAACAGTGGCCGGGTCAACCCAAAAAGTTTGAAGACATGGGATTGATTGAAAAGGAAGAAAACTGAGTGCCATACGAGTTGCAGCCGCACGACGTCGAAAGGCGATTATTCGGTCGTGAACAGCTCCTCGAATGCCAAAAAAGGAAGGGTTTTTTTGCATCGCATTGTGAATGGAGATGAAAAGTGGAACACTTTCATTCTTGTCAAATCGAATGAAATGATCGCGGGGAATGCTATCGGAGTCAACTCATGCGTATGAACTGCTCACTGATGCAAAAACTGCCGGAAAACGAAGAAAAGCACGACAAAGTGATTTTGCAGCATAATAACACTCGGCCACATGCTGCAAGACCGGTCAAGACCTACTTGGATACGCTGAAGTGGGAAGTCCTACCCCACCCGCCGTATTCTCCAGGCATAGCCTGTCCCAGAAAAAGTTCACTTCATATGAACAATGCAAAAAATGAGTCGATGATTGGATTGCCTCAAAAAACGAGTCGTTCTTCCGAGCTAGTCTCCGAAAATTAGCAGAAAGGTGCGAAAAAGTTGTGGCCGCCGTTGAACCATACTAAATTTGGAAAAAACGGTCAATATTAATTCAAGGTCTCTAAGATAATATACAATTTTAATTATCATCTTAAATCAAAATTTAGCAAACAATATTTCCCTAAATTTGTTAAATATGTCGTTTAGAAATATATTTTTAACAAGTACTTTAACTTTTCGAAAATATAAATAGACATTCATTCTATTTTTTCAGTTAAGTTCAAAAGAATAAATTACTAAAATTTTGATTCTGTGGAAAAAATGTGTTTATCGAATGTATATGATATACATACAATAATCTGTCGACTTGAAAAAATTTTATTATTTTAAAAAACCAAACAGATAGAATTATAAACTTTCTTAAAATAAAAAAAATATTGATTTGACTTTTTTAATATTATATGCTTTAAAACAGTACTATAGTTTTTTATTTAGAATTTGTCAGGTTCGAGATCATATTATGGGAAATATTGGCAATTAATGTTGAAATTTTAACAGAAAAATAAAAATAGAAAAATCTTTATAAATATACGATATTTTTATAATTTTGAGTTTTTGAAAATATGGTGTTTCTGACATATTTAATTGTTATATGGCAACGCCGCCATGAAATATTTTCATGAGCCCGGTAATATTGTAATATTTCTTTGCAAACTAGCGATTATTTATTTATGTTTTAAGTGAAAACGAAATAAAATTTTGTGTATCTGGTCCGATTTTTAAAAAAAATTTTGTTGCTTTCTATATAAAATTTAAATAATAAAAATTTTAACTGGACATTCTGTAATCGGGCCTTAAAGAGTCAAACACTTTAGTAATCAGACTAACTTCAGTCAAAGCCTTTATGATTAAAACCTTGCTGTCAATTGTATATTGTAAATGCATGTATTATATTGAACTTTTTATTTAGGCAATAAAAAAAAATAATTTTTTAATTATAGATCTTAAAATATTGAGCATTGAAAATTCGTTTGTTTTCGTTTTCGATTTTCATCACATGCCTATCTATATAACTTTGCAATTGTAAGACCACATTCGTGATCGGCGTCCCAAAGTCAATTAAAAATGATGAGTCGCAAGCTTGATGTATCAAAGTTTTCTTGTTTTGTTGTACCGTGTTATTGATTTCAGGGTTTTCAATATTATTAATTTAATTTTGGTAGTTTTGTTGACTGAAAAAGTAGTTTAAATATTAAAAATGTATCTTAGTAATTGAATTTTCTGACATTTTCGTCTTTGTAATAAAAAAAATTAAAATTTGAAGAAAATCTGTTTTAGTGAAATAGTAAAAATATGCTTTAAACATGCATTTTTAGCAAATTATTCTTTTTATTCTTTATTTATAAAATATACATTTAGAGCGAATTATGCAAAAGTATGCATTCACAAATCGATGATTTGTGTTTCAAATTTGTTGATTCGCAAAGATATTTAGTTTATGTTGTTCTCAAGCTAACGGTAATAAACTTGTATTTACATGAAAACGCTTGTCCCGTTTATGAGTTAAAAACAACTAAAGATTTAAATGTACTCACTTCTGGTTAAAATAATCCTTGATTATTTCTAGAAAATTTTGTAATTGTTTGTAACTTCTTTTGGGATTGTTTTAACACAATTTTTTTTTTATACAAGCCTTTATAACTTTATTTAATATTTCAAAATGTTCGCCAAAATTTCTTGTTTTCTTGAAATTTACTTGTTCACAAATAATTGTATAAGAAAGTGTTCTTAAATCTTTAAAATTAAATTTTTAACGGAACACGTTATTTGACGGTTACAAATTCAAAATTAATTGAGTTTCTGAATATATGTGTTTTTTTTCTGTTTGTTTGAATTAAAGAAAAACCTCGCGCAGCGACCGTTAGTACAATGCGCCCCAATGTACGTACAAATTATATCTACTATCTTTGATGTCCACTAAATCCCACCGAACTCTAATGATTTGGAAAAAGGCAAGTAAGAAAGTTTAAAACGCCGCTTATACCCATCGTTAGCTATTAATAAGCAAGGCAGCAAAGCAGCGCAGCAACGTTTGTTTAAAACGTGTGTTTATATACATATTTTAACCCGTTGAAGCCATCATAAATATGTTATCGTAACTACAATAATACTTTGGAAGTTTAATTGCCCAGCTGAAAATTGTGTTTTCAAGGCAATGTCAAATTAGTTCAAGAGCATATTATTACAGATTCCAAATAGAATTTATAATTATTTTTTTTTTAGAAAAGATAGACAAAAACTGAAAAAAAACTTTCCTAGAACCAATAGTTGACAATTAATGCATTTTCAAGTACGACCAAGTACTATAATCAGATCGCCTTTATGTGATTCTCTCTAGACTTTACTGTAGACTTAAGTTTTTGTATTTAAACAATCTTAATAATATTTAATAAGATATTGAGAAGCATCTTAAAGATTCACCAGTTATTTTTGATTATAATGAAAATCACATGTCTTTAACAATACTATTACTTCCTCTATGTTGTTGATGTTTCTTCAACTAAAGTTCCTTTAGTAGCAATGCAAATTTTTTTTTGTTGTAATTATTTACTGTTCAAAGCCTGTTATTTTATTTTTAGTTAGTACAAAGTAAAAAACCGTTCCTACAACAATGACTTATTCTTGTATAATTTCTTAACCCTTCATGCCATCCTAGGTTGCGTATACATTTCGCTCGAAATCTAGTTAAAACTGGATTTCGATCATATAGTAATGTACACTTTTATACACGATATAGATTTCGAAATCTTGTTAAAACGAGTTTTCGAGCGTAATGTAAATGCAATCTTATTGACTTACATGTTACAATTCAAATTATACTGTGAAGTATATGATGTGCAAATTTTTAGTTGATGTTAAGATTGTTATAGTAATAAATTATATTTATTCGATTTGCAATAGTTTTAAAAAATTCCAGTTGGGCGTATTTGTGTAAATTTTTTTTACATGAAAAGTTATATTTTTATTACATTTGTGTCAAAAATATTTTTGCATCGAAATAATTTTCCCAATTTTCTCGGCAGATCTAGCGACTAAAATTAAAACATTGTCGATTAGCATTAGCCAAAAATACAGCGTTTTTTTGTCAGAGGTAATTAAATTTTTAGCAACCAGTTCAAAAAAAGTTGTAAATTTCACAAATTGCAATTATTTTTTTATAAAAATAACCTTTAAAATGATTTTTGGTAAAGCCTTTATAAAAAAAAATCTATATTTCAATAAGAAATTTATGTATTTCATTCATATTATAACGTCATCTAATACCATGTTTCCATTATGACCAAAATAAAATGTTTTGAAGAAAACATTTCCACTAGCAAGATTGTGTTTTGAGTGTTCGAATTTTCGAAATTAATTTGACTTTTCATATTCATAATAAATAAAATAAAAAAAACTTTAACGTTTTGTAGCCATTTTTTTCGTTCGATTTATTAAATTTTCTTTTTTAAATATATTTCAACTTTTTTATATTTATTACTACCACGCTTAAAATTTTTTTTCGAGTTTGTCAAATGCAAATGTCACTTTTTTCGAACTTATCATTCTCCATGAATGATAAGTATAATGAATGTATAATGTTATCCAAAGTTGTATAGACACAATTCAGTGTTGATCATACTATTTTCGATATGTTTTGAAATTGAACACGTCGTTTGAGATGTTTTGCACATGTTTTGCTCGCATAAAAATATATGGGAAAATATGTACCAAAACACGTAATTTGAGCGAAGCATGTAATTGCGCTCAAAACACGTCTTTGGAAATGCAGTTAAAGTGTATATAAATCTTAAAATTAGGATTGATAATTTGACAGTAAATCATAAAATTTTTCATTCATAGCGATTTAGTTTCTCGCTTTCCTAATTCATCTCAATTTTCGAACTTTATGTGTACATATTTTTTGAATGAACTTTTTTGTAATGAAAAGATATTGAAAAATCATAAATAAAAATAAGTAGGAAAAATTATTACAGAAAATTTAGGTGAATAGTGAAAGTGAAAACAGGAATCGCTAAACAGCCCAAAAGTGAAGAAAATTTGCAGAATTATAGTACTCTACATACTTGCAATACATGTACAGTAACTCCATCGCATAATAGGACAAGTTTTCGTATGATATTCTCTAAATATTAAGTAATTTAAGTAAATTTTATAAAATTTTATAAAATTTAGGAATGGTTTATAAAATTTAGGAATGGTTTGGCTTAAGCCTAAAAAGAAGTACAAACAATTTACTTAAATTAAGTAATTTTTTTCTTAAAGTAAACTTTGTCTTAAATTTCTTGATATTTTTTAGTATATTTTTTACTTAAATTTAGTATAAATTTATTCCTAAAGTAAAAATTATTTGTAAACGAGTAAATTTTTCTTAAATTTTAATACACTTGAACTCAAGGTAAAGCTGAATAAACTTTTTTTTTTAGTTTATAAATTATTTTCATGTTATGTACATTCAAAAAAACACACACAAATTTTTTAAATTTTATTGGCAGACCATATTTTTTCCGATAAAGAAAGGTTTATTCATACACTTAAAGAAAAAACTTTATCATATCTATAAAAATTTTAATTTGCAAGTCAAATACTTCACAAGTTTTATAAACAATATTATTGACTACCATAATAATATTTTTACGGAAATTCTATTTATCAATTTACATTTGTTCGTAGAAACATAAATTTCCATATGCCAGCCTTGTAATCAATGGCTACTCTTCAACAAGACTAGTGTTGTATTAGTGTTCTTCTGTTAAACTTCAAAGTCAATCTCGTCGTTTCGGTATACACCCAACATACCAAATGACTCGAGAAAAATATTATAATAAGCTTACAAACACAAGCCTTAAGCTTGAAAAAGACTTGAGAATATATTGAAAAAGGCTATCGTAACAATTGTAGAATAATCAAAACGAAACCCTCGTGAAAATATTATGTGTGTATGATAACTATAAGCTTATTCTTGCAATTGTAGAATAAGCTTACAAAAATAATATATTATTAATAGTTGAAAAAGAGAAATCATAATTATTTTCTTTAATTTGATTTATTTTTTATTTAAATTTTAAAAATAAATAATAATAACTCATTCTAAATATAAAAAATAATAATTCATTTTAAATATAAATAATAATAATTAATTTTAACCATAAATAAAAATAATTAAATTTAATATGCAATTGCAAATTTAAAGAAAAAGTAATGGCACTTGTTGTATGCATTATAAGCGTAGAACAAAGACAACAAGACTAGAATGTATTGAAAAATATTTCTATTTCAATCGTCATATTGCGTTGTTGTTGTATGTTGTTCATAAGCATACTTGAGAAAAAGTTATGTATAGTAATCTTTTCTCTAGCATTGTTAAATACTGCTAGTGAATTCACATTTTATAAATATTATAATAAGAAAAATTAAGAAAAGCTTAAAATACACTATTAATATAAGCTTATTCTCAAGTTGTATTGCAGTTTGATTGCTATATGGTATATTGGGCAGCTTCCGGACAATGCTGCCACATTATAGTTATTCTCCCCACACATATATGTAAATAATACCTGTATGTGGCATGGCAGTTTAGTTCATAATAAAATGCTTAAGAAGCAGCATTAGTGATTAATTGAATAAATTGTGTAATCTGTTTAAGTGTAACTTAATAGAGTGTTAGTTAAGTCTCCTGTGTAATTGTTGTGAAGTTTATGGGTAAAATTTTAACCGTACTAATTGCGTTAAAAAAAGAACTTATTTAAAGGAAATAAATCAACGATCCTAACAGGTAAAATCGTAACAATATTCTAAAAAACGGTTCTTTGCTTTGCTCAAACTAGAAATAGTATAACAGGCTTTGTACGTTAAATACAACAAAAACATTTACATTACCACTAAAGGAACTTTAGTTGATGCAACAACAATAACATAAATTAAAGTAATATTGAGTGTATAACTACAAAATATGGGATTTACAACATATGGGGTATCATTCCACATGGTTTGTGCCTTTAATAACTTATATGCTGGCGTGGATCCAGGGAGAATGAGGGTGATATATCCCCGCCCCATACCGATTAAAAAAAACAAAAAAATTTAAAGCTCTTAATAAGACTACGTTTTGTTATAGGAACGTGTTAATCTCTTTATGTCATCTAGTGGTGAAATTCTACAGCAGCAAAGATAATTAACATGTCACAGCATTTAATTAAGAACTAAACTACAAGGTGGCGCAAAAGTAATCCTCCTATCAGAAAATGCTATAAATTTTGCGATTGGCCCCTAATGTCAGTTCTGTTTTGACATTTGTGTAGTAAACACATGCGAAATACACGTTAATAAACAATGTTACGCTACACTGCTCCAGAACGCGGAATATTGGTGACTATTTATTTGAGCAATAATGAAGATGATTTTTCATCAAAAATAATCGTGAGTGATGAGGCCCATTTCCATCTTAGCGGGTACGTAAATAAGCAAAATTTACACTTCTGGGGCACTGAAAATCCGCGTGTAACCCACGAAGAACCATTACACCCACTCAAAGTCACTGTATGGTGTGCTGTTTTCGCTGGAGGAGTAATCGGACCTTTTTTCTTCGAAGACGTCGCGGGCCAAACGGTTACTGTGAGTGGTGAGCGCTACAGAGCAATGATCAACGAGTTCTTTTTGCCGCAACTTGATGAATTGGAATTGGGAAACATGTGGTTCCAACAGGACGGTGCAACGCCACACACTGCATGTGCCACAACCGATATGCTGAAGGATGCATTTCCCGGGCGCCTAATCTCCCGTTTTGGCGATTTGCACTGGCCAGCAGTGATGGAAAATGCCATAAAAAGGGCTCAAATGACAATCAACTGTGGCGGCGGCCATTTACATGACATCATATTCTCGACTTGATGTAAAAAAAATTAAAAGACCAAATAAAAATAATCCACAAGAAGAATCAAAGTTTTTCATATTTTTTTTAAATTACAGCCAAAAACATCGGAAGGTTATTTTTGCGCCACCCTGTATTTTCTTATTGGATATTTTTTAAATATAAATGGGATTTTAATTTTAAATAGTATTTTAATTTGTTTGTATTTTTTATTGAAGCAACAAGTTAAAAGTTTAAACAAAGTTTTAACAAGTTTAAGGTAAGTTTTACAAAAAAAAAATAAAATCTTGTTAGTGTAAAAACTAAAAGAACATCTCTAGCATTTTGGATTCAACGTGCTAGAGATGGATTGTGCGGTGGAAGAAGTGAAGTGGTGGGTTTTACACGGAAAGTTCGAAGATGATGTATTGGAGGCATTACTCGATGAATGAATATTGTTGTCAAACTCAAGAAGAAATTGCAAAATCATTGCAATTTTAAATCGTTTGCAAGCAGCAGGATTTATCCAAAAGAAAGGAAATTGGTTATCACACGAGTTGAAAGACGATCTTGCATGTCCGAAATGCTGCTTGAACGCCATAACAAGAAGTAAGTTTTGCTTCTGATTATTATTGGCGATGAAAAATGGATCCAATGCGACAATCCGCCAAATAAACGCCAAAGCCGAGTATCCATGGTGCCAAGGTAATGCTGTGCAAGATGACATGGCAAGTTGAGTTGATAATGAAACGCTGAAGAGGAAGCATTGACGATTAATTGAATTATGTATTCTGTGGAAGTGTAAACTTAATAGAGTTTAAATAAAGTCTTTTGTGTAATCGTTTTAAGATTGTATTAATATAATGAGTAGCTATAAAAGAGTTTCAACGGTGTTGATTATTTGCATTAAGAAATTAACTAGATTTTATTTAAAGGAAATAAATCAACAATTTTAAAAGGTAAAATCGTAACAATATGCACTAAAAATACAAAATCATATTCTAAAAATCAAAAAAATTTGCCGATATTTGAACATCACATTTATAATTCGAGAGCGTTTGTTTAAAAATGCCTGAAGCTTTAAATTTATGTATTTAAAAAGATGTTGTTTTACGGTCAAATGTTGTTTTATGCTTTTTTTAATTAAATTAAATATAGTTTATAAATTAACATATTTCGACGATTTTTGCCATTTTTTAAATCAGTGCCGAAAATAGAGATTTTTTTGTTGGAAAAAGTGACGACTTTTTTTATCAAAACAATCTGGCAGCACTGTCCCTAAAGTAAATCATATGTTAGAATGAAAGCTTTTACTAACTTTCTATGTTAGGGGTAGTAGTATTCAGATATGTTGTCAGTTTGGAATATTTATTGACAATTTGTTTGTAGTTTGTTGATTTTGTTTCCCTTTTCTTGTTATGGTTCTTTGCTTGTGATTGTAAAGTTGTGAAAAAATAACAAAAAGTATAATTAAATATATAATAAAACTAACGGGCCCTTGTATCTATAATCCTAAACAAAATACGAATAAAAGGTAAAACCAAATATATTTTCTTAACTCCAATTTCCATTTAATGAAAAAATTCATTAAAATTTTTGTAATATATTACATATTATTATTCTTTAGATAACTTTTTTAATAATAATATCAAACACTTGACAATATAGAGACATTGATAAAAATCAACACAGATAGATGGATAGAACAATGACCAATAACGCAAATGTTCATTTTTTTCTCACTTCAAAATTACTTAAAGTACCAAAGAGAGTACACCAACAAGAGAAAACAATTTTCTTTTAAGGGCAAATGTGTTACTACTCCTTACTTATGGCATGTTTCTTGATAACAAGTTTCTCAAAAATGTTGCCCAATTGAGTATAAAAAATTAGTTTGCGGTTCTGTAATACAAATGTCAAGTTTTGTTAAGTGAAAACGTAAGTGTAACTCTTTTTGCGTTTTCTACATAACAATTTCAATTGTCAATACTGTCAAAAACATACAAGTAAAAAAAAGTAATTGTGTGTATCACAAAAGAGTATTTTATTAGTTTTTTGCCGTTTTCTTTTGTTTTGTTTTCTTCATCGAAATTCTTTTCAGCAGCTGGTATGTGAGTGGTCCGATATGCTGCTTTTAATTTTGGCTGTATTTCATTAAGAATCATTGAAAAAAACTTCCTTGTTGATGGAAATGTAACAACGAAACTGAAAAATCACATAAATGAAAAGAACTTAAATTTTGTTTTGTTTTTACTCACCGCTCTTCCGGTAGATCCATAACATTGAAGGCATATCGAATATTTCTGCGGCATAAACGAATGTCTACACCGTCACTTGAATCACTATCAAAATGTTATTCAATAGATGGAAACATTTTTTTTCGTTATTTTTTTTTTAATAAATAACAAATTTTATTCAAAAATAATTATTCATATAAATTAACTTTGTTTTGTAAATCAAAAACAGCTGTTCGTTTATATTTGTACTAGAGTTGCCATTTAGTAATGAAAGAGTTGTATTTTAGCATAAAAAAGTAAACAAAATATAAAACTATATACTATGGCAATAATGTAATTTGACAATATAAAAAAAAACAACGTAACAAAACGTAAGTAAGACAAGTGTACTATAAAAACTCATTCGCTAACGTTAGTGTTTGTGTACAGCTTGTCTGTTTGAGAAATTGCTTGTTATGTAGAAACATGGTATTACTCCCCATGTATTTTATATGTAAACTAACGAGTTGGATAAATCTTTTAGTTGGCAACACACCCAACATTGGCGACTTTTGTTTCTCTTGCTGGTCTACTCTCTTTGAAAGTACCTGTGTTGCCAGGTTTATTGTTCACTAAATCGTCAAGATTTTTGAAACAAAGTTATGCTGTTTTGAAAATCGACAGAAAATCATAAAATTCGTCAAAATTTAAAAATAATCTGAGTCGGAGACAATTTATACGATGCAATTGATTGCATACAATTTTCTTAATTCCCTTTTCACGGTGACTTTTGTTGAACTAAAACCGAATGTGAATGAAGCAACAAAAGAAGAATACATATGAGTGCGAAGGAGAAATAACAAGAACATGCACGAAAAACGAAAACTGTGCTTTTTTTATTCCGCTTGCTTCTCTATTAGAACCAGAGATGCCAAACGGTACTGATTTTTACAAATCCCCTGATTTATAAAAATTGATTCCTCGGAATCCCACCAGGACGCACCACAATATCGGCGAATGATATTTATCAAGTTTTGCAATGTTTTTGACCCTTTTGTTCTATCTCGCTTAGTCTTCCAGATATAGGCCAAGTTATAAAATATAACACAATGAGGCCAGATCCGGAAGACATCCCATTACATTTTTATAAAACAGCCACAGGATGACTAATTTTTTTACGAACGAATGGAATATATCTGGAAATTTGTATAATCGGAGTATGTTAATTTATAAAGGGTGATTTTTTAACCTTTTGGGTTTTTAAAATTGAAAAAAACAACACAAAATATTTGCAAAAGCGAACGAAATATTTATTTGGGGCTATAAATGAATGCCAACCATTTACTTTTTAAAGATTATTTCATGTAAATGTTGCCCGCGGTTTCGCCGTAGGAGGTCCATCCGTGATCTCCAATTTCGGCATACTTTTTCCAGCATTTCGTTCGGTATCTCACCGACTGCAGCTGTAATGTTGTCTTCTAGAGTTGAAATTGTGGCTGGCTTGTCCCTGTACACGAGAGACTTCACGTATCCCCACGAAAATAGTCTAGTAGGGTCAAATCACATGATACTGTCGGCCAAGGGACTGCTCAAAAACTGAGACTAATTGGTCACCAAACTCGCGTCTTAATATGTTCATGGTATCGCGTGTCGTGTGGAATGTGGTACCGTCTTGTTGAAACCAAATCCAAGTACAATTTATTCATTTTGCCCAAAACAAATGTCGGTAATCTGTTGACTATAATAGTATGTTCACATTATGTGATTTTGAACGTGATTTTACAATATTATCTAAAATTTAACAGCACCGTTCACATTACAAATTATGGTGATTTCTTTCAACATGTTATTCAAACAGCTGATGCAAGCAAACAAAAAAGACAAAGTATAGAATGTTCAGTATGTGCGCTAATGTAATAAAGTGTAAAAAAACACTTAATGGCCCATCCCTACCCCTGACTTTTATCATGATTAAAATTAAGACACGTCGGACTGAGTTGATTTTGCAGCATTTAAAATTAAAGTCAAAATTAACATGATAAATGGAAAATCACATACACTCAGCAAAAAAAGTCATTCCAGACTTTACTAAACTAAAATATTAGCTGTTATTGGGAAATTATGCTAATTTGAACCCAGCTCTATTTTTTGCAAATCTTAGCAGCACATGTTTGCTGACGTATAGTATTTACAATGTACTTGGTAAATTTTAGTAAACTTTTTGTAATATTAGTGTAACCAAATTAGCATAAAACTCAATGAATGGTAAAATATAGCAAAACTTAAATTTATAAAAAATTATTATAAAAATGCACAAATTAACGTAAATAGTTTTAGATACACTTGTTACATTTTAAAGCTGCTAATTGATTTTGAAATTGCCTTACGAATTTGAATATACAAATTAATATTTTTTTTATCGAGAAAAATTTTTTTCTTTATTTATTTCAAAAAATATTTTAGACAATATTAAAAAAAAAAATCAAAGGCTTAAAAAATTGTAAAAACGTAAATGAATTTTTTAAAATTTTGGTATTTTAAGGTCAAATTTTAATTGTTTTAATGGCTAATTTTTAGAACTAAAAAGTTTTTAGTGCTATTAAAAGTGGATGTCCTATTTTGGGACATGAGTGGTTGTGAAAATTATTTTCACTTCCGATCCCCTATTTCAGCCTATGTAGCAATTTATTAAAAATAAAATTTCCTTCAATATCCAATTTTTAAAAGTTTGTATGTTTTTTTGCTAATTTTAGCAAATCGGTTTTCAAAAATTTGTAAAATGATTTCTGAAGTTAGTTACAAAAATTTGTAAATATTCTGTAATTTGTTATATGTAAAGAGCAAAAAAGTTTTATTTGCAATTTAACGTTTTAAGAACAATATGTCATTATTTAAAATAATCAAAATAAGCCTAGAACTATAAATATATTGTTAACAAAAAAAAAGTTGAAATATAAATTTATATTTGGCTAACTAGCTTTATGAATGAAAAGTTAAAAATTATTTAGAATAAATTTTAAATAAATGAATTTTAATTGATTTGAATTATATACTCTCTAAATGCTGTTTTAAAGCTGCTTATGGCGTTAACGAAAAACAATCTGTTGGAGTTTAATAGATCACACCTAGGTCGTAGTAAATTCAGGCATCTTGAATAACTACCTCTGACGAGTTTTTCAAAGAGATACTAAATAATAATATTTTCACTAAATATCAGTCCAAAAATAGTAAAGTGGGATTGAAAACCGTTTACAAATTCTTCTACTAACTTTGTTTTCTGATTTGCAAGCGTTGTTTTTTACAGTGAAAAAATTTGCACTGAAAAACCAAATTGCAATAAAATCACCCTTTATTATCACAGTCACTCAGTAGATCCGGAAACGACCCATGAATTACACTCAGCAAAAAAAGTCTTTAATGGCAACTGAAAATTTTGCTGTTATTACGGGAAATTTTGCTAATTTGAGCCCAGCGGTATTTTTTGCTAATCTTAGCAACACATGCCTGTTGACGAAATTAGTAGAAAAATTAGTAGCCGCTACTAAATTTAAGTAAACTTTTTGTAAAGTGGAGTTTAAAATTTTATTGCTAAAATAAATATTATTAATATTAGTACAAAATTTTAAATTTATTTTTTTTATCGAACATCAAAATTTTTATATATTGTTTATTTTTTTTTTGTTCAAAAAAATATTTAATACAAAATTAAAAAAATTCAAAGGCTTAAAAATTGTTAAAACAAACGAATTTTTCATTTTGTTTTAGTTTGGTTATTTCTGTTTTGAAAAATATTTTGGCCAATTTTTTTTACTTTTAAGGTCAAATTTTAATTTTTTTAGAACTAAAAACACTTCTAAGTGTTATTTTCAGTGGATATAGATATAGATATGAGTCAGTATATTCACTTCCGATCCCTTTTTTTAATCTATGTAACTATTTAAGGCAATTTAAGTTTGTAGGTGTGAGTTTTAATTAGAAATAACATTTCCTCAATATCCACTTTTTTAAAATTAGTATTTTTGTTTTTTGCTAATTTTAGCAAATCGGTTTTCAAAAAATTGTAAAATGATTTCTTAAATTAGCAACAAAAATTTGTAAATATTCTGTAAAAATTCAGTAATTTGAAAAATATAAATAGCAAAAAGATTTGCTTAATAATATTTTTTTCACTTAAAATCAGTACAAAAATAGTAAAGTGGGATTGAAAACCGTTTACAAATTTTTCTACTAACTTTTTTTCTGAGTGTATCAGACTGTGATCATGCCAAGCATGCAAACATTTTGTCCGTGTTGCGCCATCTCTCTTTGTTTTCAAGATACTGGGCAATCTGTAAAATGACCATTTTTTAAAATGATCAGTATCTCAAAAACTTATCGAGGGATCTATTTTTATAAAACAGCCTATGCACATTGGCTGTCAGATCACTTTTCTGGGCAAAAATTCAAATTAATTTATGCCCATATTTTGTATTTATTTTTTCACTGTATTATTATTTTCAAACTGAAACTTTAATATTCTAGTCTCATATTTTGTAGCTTTCGTGACTATATAAAATGATTAAATATGTCATGTTAACTAAAACAAATGCCAGTACTACCAGATTCTAAAAACATGTATTTTTTAATTTTTTGTATATGCAAGCTTAAAGTTTTTTATGTTTTTTAAATCTGGTATTTACAGAAAAGCTTTTTATTTTAAAATTGCCATAAAAAACAAATTTAAAAAGCTTATTTTTTCTTTTGTAATTTTTAAAAAAATAATAATAAAAAGACACAATTTTGTATTTTATCGTCGGAAATGATTAAAGAGTCACAAGGTCATTATAATCAAAAATAATAGTGAAGTTAACATGCACTATTGAAAATGCATCGTAATAGATAAAAATACAAAATTTGTATAAAAAAATAGAAGAAAACATTGCCAAACTTACATACGATGGTTTCTGAATTCTTGGCTTGAAAACTTATAGATAAATTAATATTGATGTAAGTCCTGTCCTGTAAGTCTTCTTATCTCCTCAAATGGAATGAAGATATTAAATTTTTCTTGAAACGCCAAGGTCACATGTTCAATATTTTCATGTTGTTCATACTATTTTTGAACAATAAATTGGCGTTGCTCGATAGTAAACATTTTAACAATTTAATAATTTTTTCTTTATAGCTTTATTATTTTGACATATGCATTTTTTTTCTTAAATTTGATATATTCTAATCACCCTTTGTATTTAAAAAAAATCACAAATAAGTTAGGGAACATTTTTCTGAATTCCCTGTCTTAGAAAAATATTAAAATTACAAAATGTTTTACTTGTCATGGCCAATTTACTTATTGTCAATTTTGGCAGGTAACTTCGTGTGACAGCTGCTTACAATAACATGATTTTTTTTTATTTCTAACATATCGCACTTGATCAACAAGAGGGTAATAACTCAAAATATTTAATATTTCACTTTTTGCAAGAAATCAATTAAAAACATCAATATCTATCTACTGTAAAAATTTTAACGTATTACGATTACTCTTTCATCTCGAAAAGCACATTTGAGACCATTTTCTTGATAATGTAGTGTTACCTTTATATCAACAAAAAGGTATTATTTTGATTTGAACCTTTATTCATGAAAAAAATCAAACTGTTTCATTTAAATTTTGTTGTATTTTGAGTTTATACTGTTTCATTGATAAAAATGTTGAAATTTTTTTAGAGTTGTGACCCTTTTCATGAAATATTTCAATCAATACATCACATTAATAGCCACTGCTAAAAAACTGGCATACCATATAAAGTTCATGATGCAAAGTATGATAGATTTTATGATCTTAAGAGCTTACAAGAGCAATGGGCCAAAATTTTGTTAAAAATGATACCAATGAAAAACTTAACTGGCATATCATAAAAGTTTTGCGTGTAGAATACGAAAAAAGGATAAAGATTTTTTAAAAGTAACTGTCCAAAAAAACATATTCAAATGCACCAGCTATTGGGAAAATCTTAAATAAGTTTGTAATTAATTATTTTCTTTTTGTGTTTCTGTTATAATTTAAAATATCTTTTACACTTATTATTGATTTAGTTTATCCTCTATTTATTCGGAAAGACTTCCTCTGTCGGAAAATAAGAAAAAGGATCTTAAGGAACAAACATTTAATAGATACCTAATTTAAACACTTATAATTTGTTGTTTACTCTATACATAATATGTATATACCCAGCAAAAATGAAGCTGCCAAAGAAGCAATAAAAGCATCACTACTATGGCAAAGGCATCACTTCTTTTCTAATGGTTTCATCGATGAATTTAACATTAGCGTGTCATAGGATGGAAGTATTCAAATGTAGCTACTAGCATTACTCATACTTTACTCTAAGGAAGCAATGATAATACAATGATTAGGTATTCTGATGCATGAGTGGAAAATGTTCATATACTTTGTAGTATTTAAGCTTTGATGAAAATTTAATTCATAAGAAAGCAGAAAAATGAGTTTAAAGAAGCGAAATGTATGCATTGATATACAAATACTCTTTATTAAAACAAATAAATAATTCTGCATTATGGAAAAAGCATTTTTGAAACATTTTTCAAAAATTTTAATGAATTTTTAGACAAATTTTAAAATATTTTTGGATAATTTAAAAACTGGTTGTACAATTTTGAAACATTTTTAGACAATTTTAAAATATTTTTGAACATTTTTAAATAATTTTTGCACAATTTTAAAATATTTTTTTTTTGGCAATTTGAAATAATTTTTACACAATTTTAAAATTATTTTGGTAAATTCTGAATCAAAACTGGAAATGATGTAGTGTTAAATTAAATACATAATGCAAAAATGCACAGATTGCGTCGTCATAAAAATTTGAGGCTGAAAAAATGCAAATGACAGGCCAGCTTGTTTCAATTAAAGGTTAAAAAAAAATCTGTTTTTATTGATTTTTCAAAACTTTTATTAAAATTGCAAAACTGCATAAATTCTAACCCTCATGAAATTTTTAACTAAAATATAAAAAATGATTTAATAAAAAACTAAAAAAGTGCATCAGAACTATTTTCCAATTTGAATAAATGCTTAAGATTCAAAAAATATATACGAAATACTATAACTTATGCTTTAGAAGTAATGAAGAGTGATTTTAAAAGATATGCATCGCGTTTATATCCAGATCACTGCATTTGAAATATGAACACATGAATGCTTTTGGAAGTGCCTTAGAATAACACCAAAAAATCATAAAAGAATGTTAACTGAAGTTTAGGAAGCAATGAAAGAAGTTATAGTCACAGAATGACTACCATTTTTTTTTGCTGGGTAATCATTTAAAATATATTATCTTTTAATAAAGACTACTCGTAGTATATCTGAAATTAAGAACATGTATTCAAGATATAAAAAAATGTGGAGCTAATAGAATATCATAACAAGGTAAGATAAAATTTTTTTCGAGTTAATACCCTTTTGTTGAAAAAAAAAATTGGAAATTTTAATTAAATTTCAACTAAAGCGTCACAACTCAAAATAATACAAAAAAAAATGTGGAGAATTTTTAAAAAAAAGGTATTAAGTCAAAAAATTGATTTTTTTTGCAATATGTGCAAAAATTAAAAAGAAAAACAATGTAAATATATTTTCAAATGGAATTTGCTTACTATGATGTATTTGGATTTTTAAATTATGTTAAAATGAAACCACAAACAGTTTTTCACCTCTACTGAACATTTTACAAATTTTGAGTTATTACCCTCTTGTTGATCAAGTGCGATATATTGTTAAATAACATATTTACAGAATACCAAAATTGAAAAAGAATAAATTTTCTTTTCGTTTTATTGTTGTTGAATTCTAATACTAAACACTTCAAACCAACCGAAAATGCATTTTGTTTTCCTAAGTATTTATTTCTCGTTATTTAATATAACAAATAAATGTTGAAAATTTTAAAGTAAATCTAAAAATACGAAATTAAAGACGCGTTTTTACACATTCTTATTTTATTTTTCGTGCTTGAGCAAAAATAGTTTTTAATAAAGTTTATCATGAAAAAAAGATAATTCTTAGTACTTTAATAATTTGGTATTGAAAAAGTGAAAACTACACGTTCTTCATGCAACCCAGAAAATAACAGTGCCCATAAAATATTTTAACTTTACACATGCCACAAATGGGTGGGACCTATGAGGCATATGTCATTTAAATATATACATTACTTTATAAATAGAAGCAACACATTAATTTCTTCCTACTAATTAATGTGTTGCTTTCTTTGGAAAGGGTATAAAGGAGAGTCGAAAGATGGTGAAAGATACTTCAAATATGGCAATACTGTAATTGCACGAGATGATTAATTTTAGAGCAGATGTTGCTCGCCATTCTGATGGAGAGCTGGCGAAATTGTTGAAGATTTTTAGTTCTGTTATGATATTTGACTTCGGTGCGGTTACATAAGTGTCATGGGAACACGTGTCAGGAGAACGTTGCAGTATGTATGTATTTTTTCTAAATTATTGTCGTCGTCAAAAAATAGATTAAAGTATTCGCTTTAATCTTACGTAGGTTATTTTATGTTTTTATATTGGTTTGGTTTTAATATATGTATGTATGAGCGATTTGTTAAAAATATAAAATTTTATTTAATTTGATTGATAATATCATAATTAGCTTTCATAATACATATTTTCTTAAAATCGATTAGTAAACACGAAATTTACACTCAAAATAAAAATTCAGAAATTCGAAGCCTAATATATTTAAAACTATGATATTTTTTACTGCACTTACTGCAAAAAGTTCTATACCAAAATTAATTCGGATCCGTTAATTTGTCATAAAGAAGAGGCTAAAAACCTTAACTCATGATTTTGAATTTTAATAAATGATAATGATGATTTTATTACTTTTGCCCAAGAAAAGTGGTAAAACAATTTAAACATCCCCTTTAAAAGGAAGATTTTTTTGATCAATTGTAACTAGTTTTTGAGACATTAGTACAGTTTTATTAAAATTAGAACTAATGGTCAGTATAAATGTTATGTGAGATGTTCTTTTTTCAGTTCAAGATCATAAAAATATTTCTTTTTTTTGGGAAAATATGATCGCATTTTGAGGCCTTGAAATTATAACCACAACGATAAACATAAACAAGTTAAATAAGCTGTTCAGAGAGCGAGTCTGAAACACGGTAATATAAAAACATAAAGTAAAAGTGATTAAGTTATACTTCTCGCGCAACTGTTTCTTTAACAATTGTAAACAATAAATCGAAATTTTCCAAAAATGCATATTTTCTTTGTCTGACTAATTTTTAGTAGTGATCATTTTTCTTTTTCCGGAAGCAATATTAACGTTTTAAGTGAATTTTACTTAAATTAAGTTTATTTTATTCAATATTTTTTTTTAATTATGTTGATATTTTCTATATATTTTAAACTTGTTATTTACACATTAAATAATTAGAGTAATCTTAAAAGTATCAACTTCAAGAAGGTGCTAAACACGAAAATGTTAGATGTTTAAGTTCAGAAAAATATACTGTAAAACGTGACACTTGAACACTGTTTAACGCTTTAACACGATTTGTATTATTCTTATGTGGGATTCACATATTCAGAAAACTTAGTTTTTTTAATATATTATTTCGATAGTCGTGGTTTTCTTTAAATACTACAAAAATTCAATTTAAAAATTCTTAAATATTAATATTTTTATGGAGCAATTTGGGGTTTCCATGTTTTCAATGTTTTCAAATAAAAAAGGCAAAAAAGTTTTGAACATTTAAAATCCATATTTTGATGATTTATATTAGGTTTGGAGTGTAGTTTAGCCTTAAATATATATGTCTCTTATAATACATTTCTTAATGCATTTTTTAAATTGTGTGAGCATTAAGTTTTAATACTTGAAGTCTATTTTCCCTTCAATTTCCGTCTTAAGGTAGACTATAATACCTAGTTTAAATAATCAAAATATATGTATAGATTTAGAAAATTAGGAAATCTAACATGGAAATCTATAAATTACTCCACATAGTTTTTTTGCATTATCTCTTGTATTATCTCCAGATTTTCTATACAACTTTTAATAATCAATTTAATTTTAAAAGACAATTTATAAGCCCGCCGACAATTATCTCTTAAAAGTTAGAATTCAAAACAGTTTCTTGCTATGTTCATTGCTTTTTCGTAATTTTTCCTATCAAAGTACTTCACTGAATATACTAAATAATGGAGAAAATGTTAAATATTCGGTTAGATCATAAATATTTTTTGTTTACAAAAATAACTCGTTAACAGCTGTTAGCGAGAAGCATCTCCGCCTTTTAACCTTATGTGGACTGTTTTGATTAGTTTTCAAAAACATGGTCAAATCACTTGCAAAATGTTGCTTGTTATCGAGGTATAAGTGTTTAAGTAACAAATATTATTATGTTATATTGTACCTTCATACCTATATGTATATTATACATACATATTTAATTGTTATAAAAACGTTTAAATATAAATCTATGATGCTGATTCGTCCAATATAAAACTGGTTTAATTATCTTTTACCGGTTAGAATGTTATATTAAAAAATACAATATAATTTATTTGCTCAGTGAAACAACCAACTAAATTTCACTACAAATTGTAATTTCAAGTAGGTTTTTAAACAATCACTAACCAGTCAATCAGTTGAGTTAATTATAATATAACGGATGTAAAGGTAAACGATTGAAAACTGTAAAAAGAAAATTGTGAATATGTGGTGAATTTTAAATCAAAATAATTCATAAATTTAAGAAAAATCCTGCTTACCGAACATGGAAAGAACAAATTTTGCTATATTTGCTACTTATGCCCTTCGTGGTCAGGCAGTGGCGGATCTAGGATCTAGGATTAACGCTAGGGGGGGGGATCATTTTTGGAACCTCTTGCAACGTAGTCTTATTTATAAATTCAGAAAACAGAATTGTGGCCAAATGAATGGTTGAGTTGGTACAACCGGATTTTCCAGTTATGACCACTAATTTTTCTTGGTGCTGTTTTCGTAGTCAAATAATTGTAGTTTTAACAAATTTTCTTTTCTCAAATTCGCTTGTTATCACGAGAAAATAATAATAGACCCGCAAAAAATATTAAGGAATCAATGGCACGACCAAAATGATTCAAAAAAATTTAAATTAGCAAATTTAATTGTAAAAAATCATATAAATTTTAAAGGAACTTTATAAGACAAGTATTAACCTTTTTAAAAGCAAAAATAGTTTATGGAACACTTCCGAAAACACCGTAGGCTTGTAAATTAATTCATTATATCTTATTTTTTTAAGTAAAAATTTATTAGTGCGATTGTCAAACTTTCTTAACGATTTTATCGAAAAGTTTGTTATATAATATTTTTTTTATAAGAAATACCGATTAAATTAGTAAAACACAAAAATGGTTAATTTAAAATGAATCTTTAATACATTTATCGCATTTTGTCATTAACTTTCAAATTTTTTCGTGAACATGTCAATAAATTGAAAAACTCTTTGAAGGCATTTGTCCCTTTAGTTTCTGACATTTTTTTTTAAAGATCTCTCAGATTTTGAGAACTGTTATCAAAAGAGAAACCATCAAGTTTCGAGGACTTTCTCAGATTCTGATTACTTTTTTAATGGTGATTCTCTGATTCTTATGACTTTTTCCCATAGAAAAACCTTCAGATTCCGAGGTATTTTTCTTACAAAAAAACTGTAATTTTTTCTACAGAATTTGAGGATTTCTTCATAGAACAAGTAAAAAAAGGGCTAAATTCGGCTGTGCCGAATCTTTGAATACCCTCCACCATAGGGGCTGAAGATGATATACGTATATACTAAATTTTGCATGAACTGTAATATGTATATGTTTCGTCAATTTATGTAACGAACTTTTGTTATTTAGTTTTAGTAATGTTATTTATTTAGTTTTAGCAATGTTATTTACAGAGGTCTGCTCTGTTAGCGACTTTAACATTGTTGATTTTTACGTTAACTTAGTTATTAGAGTAACACAGATATAGCTCTAATAATGTTATTATTCTCATAGTATGTAAGACAATAAATGTAATCGAACAATAAGAAGACTTAATAACATTTTTACTTACTTAACAGAAAAAAATAGATACAGAAAAATTGTACAAATTTGTATGGAAAATTTAGAGGTACCTTCACATTTTCACTCATAACTTTTGAACCGCTGAACCGATTTTGCTCATTTTAAATACCAAACTGCTCGGTAGGATGTTCAATAATCTGGGTAAAAATAGGCACCTCCGCTTGCGTCTTCGCGTCGTGATCGCCATTTCAACAGACAGACGGACAGACAGACGGACATCGCTAAATCGACTTAAAATTGCATAAGGATCACGAATATATATACTTTATGGGGTCTTAAACCTATATTTCGACATGTTACAAACGGAATGACAAACTGATATATACCCTCACCATATATGGTGGAGGGTATAAAAAAAACAGATTTTCAGGAAAAAATTAAGAATCTGAGGGTTTTCCGATAGAGAAAAGTCATCATAATTTGTGGGTTTTTATTTTAACTTTCTTATTTCTGTTAATATATACTATTTATTTGTTTATATTCAACAAATTACTAATACAAAAAAATTATAAAATAATGCTAACAGTCCACTTGCGAATCAATTATGTCTCTGGAAACATTATCAACTTATTTCGCAGCAAAACGAACTTCCATTAGTAAAAAAAACAATTAAAAATAAGTTTTTTTTACAAAATTTAAAGAAATTTCAAAATTGAAAAATTATTAAGATAAATTTTTTCTTTTTATATTTAAACAGAAACTATTTAGTGAAACGAAATTCAGTAATGTTACCGAGCTATTCAAATTTTCCTAAAAGTAAAACGGACACTGTAACCCGTCAGATGGAAATTCATAACAGCGATGACAGCAGTAATGATGACGATGACGAGAATTGTGAGGTGAGTTCAAAAAGAAATAAGACTACATATGGGGCCTTCAAGAAAGAAAATAATTAAGATCAAATAATTGCACGTGATATCATGATATCGTTGACGCGCAATCGGGCTGCCATCAAGTCTCTTTTAGTTTTAATCAGGGTTGACAACCTATTCATACGGTTAGTGATAATATCGTCGATACATATTTTAATGAGTAGTTATCGGCATTTTAACAGTATCTGTTAATATAATTAAGAAATTCTAATTCTTTATGTTTAAGATATTCTAAAACTTTTTTTTCATAAAAAAATTTTGCTATTCAATATGTATATAAACTTACTTATAAAATATCAACATTTATAAAATAAGTTATAAGTTTAAGATTGAAGTGGAAAATATGCTACTTGTTTTAACATAATAAATAATACCGGTATGTACCGTTACCAGAGAACTGCAAAATCAAATTTTTTCTTGATTTAATCATACACAAAAATTCTTGTTCACATTTAATAATTCAACGAAATTCACTGTAGAATAAAATCAGCACCTTGTTACTGAACGCGTAATTGGGATCAGTGTGAATCATCTGTCGATTACGTTTACTGCAAATTTAATCACTCAACAAAAAGTCAGCGTTGAATAAATCAGAAAAAAACAACAAATAACGCATGTTATTGTTCATGATTAAAACAAAATAGAAACAAATTTCATAAATGATATTGTGTACATTAGGGTGGGACTTAAATCTGTTTTTTCAAATTTTTTTTATTAGTAACACAATACTAAAAATATTCTTCTTTGTGAAATAAAAATATTTTTTTTGGAAAAAAAATTTAGGTCGATATCTCAGGCTTGCCTAATCCGGAAACATTTAATTATTGTCTAAATTTTTTTTCATCTATTTTGATTGGAAAATTAGGCAATATTTAACTTTAACCGGATTGGGAGAGCCTCTCAGGCCTATCGACCTAAATTAAAAAAAAAATCACAAAGAACAATATTTTTGCTATTACTAATAAAAATTCTAAAAAACGGATTTTAGACCCACCCTAATTTATGAAATGTGTTTCTACAAAACCACCCCCTTTTTATAGATAAGAAACACACATACGCGTTATTTATTGCTTTTTCTGATTTATTCTACATCAAAATAATTATTGTTGACTCAAACGAACAGAATAAAATCAATGGTATAAAAACCGACCGATGATTATAAATCAGTGACAACAATTTGCACGTCGTTTGATTGATTTAAAATCATCAACAAATATGTGTGTTGGAGTATATTCAACGTTTGAACGCAAACACATATTTATTCTTGTGTTGATTGCGTGTGAACGTTTTGCAATCAGCATTTGCAGTTCTCTGACCGTTACCGAAACACTTTTTAATACCTTTACCGATACCGTTACCCCTACCTTGTTTTTTCTTATTAAATTTGTATAATCTAATTAACAGTTTTATGATGCTGTCAATGAAATAACAGAAGACGTTGCTGGATGTGGTGTTGAAGTGATGGACGATGACGTTTCGTGTTATGATAGAACATATGATAGCGAGTATGATTTCATCATTTTAAAATTATTTAGATTTGTATACAAAAACTATTTTTACTCTTAGTTATGGATCAGTCAGCAAGGGGGAAATGAGCTTGGATAAAGCGGTGGAAGAAGCCAAATTGGCGATATGCTATTTTTTCAATAATAAATTCGACGATGCCCGTAATCTAATGATGCCTTATTCTCATACGAGCATGTATCATGCAATGGGGCGAGCAGTTTTTTCATTTTTGGAAGCAATTTTGACATTTGAACAACAACATATTGCTAAAGCCGGTGAGGAGTTACGAAAATCTATAGAAGTTTGTCAAAAACATAGGCGTAAAGTATCGATAACTCAGTCTATAGGAAAAAAATTTAAAAGGGTAGGTATGGCATCTGACAAAAAATATAATGGAGGTTTTCTAAAATCATAAAAAATAGTTTTCCAGGGTAGTCAAATATTTATTTCCTGCCAAAGTTCAATCTTTTCGACAGCACTCACCGAACTTTGCTAATTAAAAGGATTCTTATGAGAATCGGAAATGTCAATGTCATTTTAATGCCCCAATAGTTTTAACGATATTTTATGTTCACTTTCTAAAAAAAAACTTTTGTATTTACTTATGTGCACTGTTTGTTATTGCAAACCTTAATTTCTGATTTTTTTAGGTAAACTATAGCTATCTTAGCGATGAAGAGGCCCATGCTGAACTATGTATGGCCGAGGGTTTGTTGCTCAGAGCTCTATTAACATTTATAGAAGATGAAACTTTATCAAGTCTTATTAGAGGTGGAATGAAAATACGCCACTGTTATAGTAGTTACAAGTAAGTACTTATAAGGGTTACATTGCCACTTTATCTCAGGTTAAGATATAATTCTCGGCATAGGTTGTTCACCCACATAAATATGATTTTCTTGTTTAATCAAAAAATTTCTTTTATGTGATTTTTCATAATGGATGCTAAATTTCGTGCAAATTAGCCGAAACTTAAAAAAAAAAATGGTCCAGTTGCAGAAATAAAAGGGGTGAATATTATAGATTTATAGGGGCTGAAAATGAATCCAGTCTGACAAACTGTCTAGCACGTCAAGTTCAAAAAATTGCTATATGAACCTTTTTTTATAATTTCTGAAAATCTAATTATAAAGGACAAATCTTCGGAAGTACGAGGGTGGATTCAATATGAAATGCAACACTGCTCCCATCAAGTACCACCTGTTAATAGACTAATGTCAAATTTTGAGCAAGTTTCGTTAATTTGTTTGCTTCTCTTCGCGGCAATAACACTTTTTGGTCATTCGTTAAAAGAGTAAGGTATAATGATAGTTCCCCTAACCCTACTCTTATAAAAGAGGTTAGGCTGAGTTATGCACTGGAAATTAATTTCTACCGGAAAGTAATGTACCACTGCCCGAGCTCGAGAGAGTATCTCATACTGTACCTAAGATATTCTTTCGCAACATTGAAGTCGGTCCACTCGCAGATTTGGTAAAATTAAAGTTGTTGTTCTGGATATTTTCAAGCCGTTTGATCGTGTGTCGGTGATGAATTTACTCGATCATGACTTTCTTCCACTGAGTTTCAGTTAAATGCGGTAATGCTGCAAGGTTCCGTTCTTTATGCTTCCCTCTTTCTTATATTTCTAAACGACTTTCTTCGTCAAACTTTAAATCCCATTTACCCTTTTGGTAGATAACAGCGATATTGGGAAAAAAGGCAGATTATCAACGACACACTCAATCGGGACCTAATGATAATCTCTGAGTGGAATAGTGTACGCAACACGACATGTTGTTTGTTGACCTATATGGCCCTGGAGTCATCATTGTTATCTCTATACCTAACCTAATGAAAATCTCTGAGTGGGATAGTGTACGCAACACACCATGTGTTTGTTAACCTATAGGAGCGTGGGGTCATCATTGTTATCTATATACATGGGTGGTACCAATATTGAGGAATCTGAACCTCTTGATCGATCTTTTGGCAATGAAATATTGAACGAGATATGCAAGTGTCTTAGCTTTCTTAACAGAATCAAGAAATACTTCTTATCCCTTACCATTTATACCACCTGTATCCGGTCGAAAATGCAATGCAACTTCCATATATAATCAGAAGCTTAAGATTGTTAATTTTACCAAAATCACAATTTCGTGACATTTAAATCTAAATATACATTTTCAGATTCCAAAAATCTTCAAGAAACATCTTTCATTTCTGTAGCTGACGTAATCTAAGCACTGCTGATATTTTCAGATTCATTTTTCTAAAAATGATTGAATAAACCTAAAAAAATTACTTTTAAAATTTGTTGGTGATGTTTTTAGTCTAAAAATATTTACGAAAATGTTTTCCATATTTTAGCAGAGTAAATTGATTTACAAACACAAAACTTTATTCCTTTGCTGCAAATTAGTTCGGGGGTATATCAATTTTTATAAAAGTCTGATCGATCTGCAAAGAATACAAAAATAATAAAAAGTTCTAATATTAACTTACATACAAAATTCAAATTAAAGGTATCTTAACCTGTTTAAGATACAATACATATCTGTCAAAGTTTGTTTAAAACAGCAAATTTGTTATGTGTCCGAAATAGGTTAATCGCAGTTCGATGTTTTCAATACCACTTTAAGGTCGTATTACACTTTGGTGATTTTAATATTTTAACATTTTATATTTTTAGAGAATGTGCTCTTATACTAAAAAACCGAAAATGGGAATCTGAAAAATCGAAAATACATTTTGAAAGTGGAGTACGAATGGGAATGGGAACCTTTAATTTGATGATTTCATTACTTCCAGCTGGTGTCGTAAAGATCTTAGAATTTATAGGCTTTTCCGGTAATAAGGTACTATTATTAATAATTACAACATACGTTAATGCAAATAACCGATAGGTAACTCTCACAAAAGTTTGTCGGTAGAATTTGCTGCAAATTACGGTTTGTACAAAGGTATATGCAGTGGAAAAAGCGACAAAAGTATCTTTTGGTAAAATAACTAATATTTTAGTTAAAAAAATTAACTAACATACGCAATAAAAATAAATAAGAATATTATAAGATATACCTGACAAATTTTCAATTAAACAAGTTTGAAACTTAAAACAACTGATGAAATAAGTAAAATAATTTTTTATACAAAAACCATTGTAATTACAGTTAAAAGTAACAACTACTGATTGCTACACAAATAACTAACATGTCGTAACCAAAAAACTTTTTTGCTAAATTGTTTTCGTGGCAGTCATAGATAAGATTTCCGCTTACAAGGAAACTATCCCGATGGGTTCACTCCGAAATTCATGTGAATGAAATTCAAAATGTGATAGAGAGGAACAATATGATGAACAAGTATTTTTCTAGCGGTCCCTTATAATTTTTAGGGTCGATTTTAACGCACACAAAACCCAATGTTGTTTGCTGATCCATAGGACCGTGAGGTCATCATATTGCGGAATCTGAAGCTCTTGGTGTTCTGAACGCTGGAAAAACATTTTATTCAAGTTTGGAAAGAAATAATTCACTCATTAATATTTATACCATGTAACATATACCCGACCAATTATGGAATACACCTCCCATATATTGGCACGGGCTTTAAAGTCTATATTGGAGCATCTGGACAACGTCGACAACATTGCGACATCGTCGAAATGTGGGTTGTATAATACTGCTCTATCGATATTGCTATTTGAGGTGTGCTGAATACACGCTTGTACAGTATATTTCATCCGTTTGTGGTCGATTTTACTGTGGATCGCACACACAACGAATTAGAGGAAAAATTATTTCATTAGTTAAACCACTCCCCGTGGTTGATATTTACAAAGTAGATTCAAATCCCATAACCTGTTTTCTTGATATCATCATCATCCCCTGAGTGTTGGTCTATATTAAAAAATCCTACTTCTTATTCTCTAGATATTAGTAATGAGAACCTTTTGCAGAGATTTTGCTAGAACTGTATGTATAGAGATTCAGCAACACCAGCACCATACAGAAGCTAAAAGAACTAAAAAAGTCTGACAGAAAAAAATATATGTAATATCGCAATCATCAAACTAGTAAAGAAATGGGGTTTGCAAAAAATAAATACTCAAGGGATTTTAGTGCATTGAAGAATGTTTTATTTGAATATGTTGTATAAAAATTCTTTAAAATCATGAGGTTAAGCCAATAAAAAATACGGGTCCATTCGTTTGTTCCACTCCATCACATATCTAAATTTCGGCACAACTAATTATTTAATTTTTTGCCTCTTTCTGATACAACCTTTTAAGAAAAATATTTTTCTAATACTATGGAGTTATGTAATTTAAGGAAGGTGGATTAGAAGATCTGAACACTGGTTACAATCTACCCGGACTACGTCAGATTTTATGTGCCATGACATTGTTGGGCTATCATTTAATAGTGTGCTATGTATTAAGCCATCAAGAAGGGGATTTAAAATTATGCAATGAAATATTAAATAATCAGCTTCAGCTTTATCCACACGGTGTGTGGTTTTTATTTTTTAAAGGACGTTTGGAATTTATGAAAGGAAATCTAAACGAAGCCCAAGTTTGGTATAAAAAATCGTGGAAATCACAAAATGTTTGGCCACAATTTCATCATTTGAGTTTTTGGGAGCTGTTGTGGGTCAATTGGTAAGTTGTTCTTTTATAAAATAAAGTTTTAATGATGTACACTAAAATCCTAACAACGGACAAGTTTCCTGTGAACGGTGCTATCCTAAAAGGTTTTACTGTAAATGATGTACACTAAAATCCTAACAACGGACAAGTTTCCTGTGAACGGTGCTATCCTAAAAGGTTTTACTGTAATTTGCTTGTAAACAAAATAACAATGCATCATTTTTCGGAATAATCAACTTGCAATAAGTTTCGTAATTTTTGCTGTTATTGTTCGTTTTTCGTTCCGATTTGGAGCTTTCTTAAATGTTTTTAGATTTTGTATTAACTTCTCCCACGAGCGTTGCAAGATTTTGTCTCGAAGAAAGGATTGTATTTTGTTTCCAAAATGCGAATACAGCAAAACCACACATTACCAAATAATGTTTAAGGTAAAGTGTAGCCATAGGGGCTCATGGATTACTTTACACCTTACTTCACTGATGAATTTTACAGGCGATGAGCCTTAAAATAATGTATATACCCATTACTTTAGAGGTGATAATGTAAGGGGTTACTTATATGGTTACGAGAATGTAAAAAGTAATGTGTCTAAAAATAGATTTAAAAAAAAAATTTCATTAAAAAAAATTAAAAATAATGTGGTCATGATGGGAATCGAACCAGCGAACCCTGGTTGCCAGCCAAGAACTCTACCCACTAAGCTATAGACGCATACCATATTTGATTGCTTTTAACTTAAATGAATTGTTGCGCTTCGTTTTTTCGCTAGTGTTGTCAAAACAAACATACATTACCCTTCTGCTTACAAAAAAACACAAAGTAATGTATCTAAAAATAGATTTTCCAAAATATTTCAATTATTACTTTACATTTATAAATCATATAATACGTAATCAATAATCAGTAACTTATTAATGAAAAACTTAAATAATGAAAAAGGTAACGAGCTATCATGTATTATTCCTTATCGAGCTAAAGATCCTTTATTTATAAAAAAATAATTATAAATATTTATTTATCCCAATAAATAAAATAAAGGATCTTTAGCTCGATAAGGAATAATACATGAATAGAGAAGATCGAAGAAAACTAAAATAATTTGTAACGAGCTATCATTACAACGTAACGCATGAGAATATCGCACCCATTAACAAAGTTTTGCTGGGATTTAAATTATGTGAGACTTGTGTGTAATAAAATTATATTGAATAATTGGATACATGGCGACCAATTAAGAACATAAACACAATATAACAGGAAGTGGACTATAAAATTGTGACGAAAAAAAATTAACAAAATAGAAACTAAACCGGGAAACTGAAAAAATTGTCATTTTAGGCTAACATATTTTATCTAAAGTCTTAAAGACTTTCATATGATTAAATCATTTAAGCCCAAGCCGGATAGCGAAAGTTTCAGTAAACAGTGGCAGTCCTGTCAAACTTTGTTCTTGAATTTCGCAAAAACTGTTCAATATTTTTAAGATTTTTGATTGAATTTCGTTTGAAGGCAGTTTTGGTTTATTTAGAAAATTTTCTGATTTTTCGACAGTAACAAATAAAGAAAATAAAGAACGTGCTTTAGCGATAAACTGTTGCACTGCGGTCGACGCTATGTTTATCTAATTTGAGTTTTACCCTGTGGCAACATTAATAAGACAATTCTTAGAGAATAAGAAATTCCGGTGAGAAAATAAATTATGTATCTTTGATGGAAATCGGTGCACATATCTTAATGTCAAATTATATGGGAAAACGGTAATTTTGCTTTGCTTTTATACCTTAACAGTGTAAGAAAGCATTTAGGTACAACACTTAATGTGAAGGTCAAATGAAACTGTGCACTTTGGTTTATTATGTTTACGGATTCGTTTCTGTTTTTTGATTATATATTTTCCCCTCTCTTTATTTATTAAAAAAAAAACAACAACAATATTACAATAACAAAAATTATACAACAAAAACAAAAATTTTCATATTGTTAGCATCGAAAAAAAACTGCATAAGTTGCATCATTTATTTTATTTAGTTATTTTTTAGTGATTCTAGATAATATTAAATAATTATAATAATTTTTTATTAACTTGATGTTGTCTTGATCAGTTTAAATTGGAAGATTTCTGCGTAACCGACTTTATTTTGAAAATAGGTAAAACCTTCCTGGATTTTCGTGAACTTGTATTAAAATATTATAAAGATGGAAAAACATTGCGTGAAATTTGATTAATGATGAAATATAATATTTTAAATTTTCTAAATCGTCCCATTTTGGAGAGCGAAACAAACGAAATGCGATAGAAATACAATCCATTATTCGAAAAGTAAAACAAAATCCAACTGAAAGTGCTATTAAAATATTCGAGAACGATTCAGAATGCCTAAGTGCCAATGTTAGCGCCACCACAATACGTAGATCACTAAATGGACGGGTTCCAAGAAGAAAAATAGTAAAGGTACTCCAAAACATCTGGATCACCCCTACTCCAAAAATTTAAAAAAGCAAACAAAATACTAAATTCTTGGGTTATTCTTACTGCACAATGTCTTTTGACGCTGTAATTATGTAGTATATTTGTTTTGTTTTAAATTTTTTTGTTATTGTAAGGTTTTTGCTATTGTTTTTTTTATAAAATGAGAAAAGAGAAAATACATTTTTCCAAAAACATAATCTGTTGAAATTAAAAATTAAAGCTTAAAATATAAAATACTAACGTGTATAGTTCCTTTTGACGCTCAATGTATGTGCTCCAAGTTTGAGCATACAATTAGAACACAACTTATTTTTAAAAAATTATTAGAAATTTTTGTATTTAAGAGTCGATAACACAAGTATACTCTGTACTGGATCAGAGCAAATATGTACTCCGTTTCTTAAGATTAGTTCTAGCTTTCAAGATATTGAATAAAATATTTTTTACAATTAATGTCGATTTTATGTCTAACTGAGTCGTTTGTATTGTTTGGGATCTGTTTTGCGCATTAGAGTCCAACATTAGTGGCTTATCATTCACTCGTCCCAAAATCCTTGATATGATATTTCGATTTTCGGCAAATCTTGGTGTAGTCGCTCTCCTTTCTCGTCGCTAGTATCACTAAAGTTTTCAGGGAAAAAATCGAGATGGGAATGAAGAAAATGTATTTTGAGACACAATCGATCTACAATCTTGAGATAATTTGCAACAAACTTTCGATTAATTGCTTGAAATCCGGGGATTTGCGGTTACCGAGAAAGTTGTGAAATGATGCCCATGCTGCTTTTTCATTGGGCGTTATGCATTTTATAAAATATTCGTCGGCCACTAATTTTCAAATATCAGGATTTTTGCGTATGACAATTTGGGAAACAACTTGGTCAAGTACTTAAAAGCCGGTCCTTCAGGGTTGAGCGCATTGACGAAGTTTTTTATAAGGCAAAGTTTTATGTGGAGAGGTGACAGGAAAATGTTATGTGGATTCACTAGTGATGTAGAAGAGACGTGTTGTTTTCCTAGATCGTAACTAGTACGGCTTTGCCAATCTTTTTTCACATAATGTTGGTTAGTTGCACGACTATCCCACAGGCACAAAAAACAGCAACATTTCATAAAACCAGATAGCATCCCCATTAAGAGACTACCTGTTGGAATAGTATGTTACGATTAATAATATATTCTTTAAAATTGAATTAGAATTTATTTTCAAACCTTTAAATCGCCACAAATTTTCCATTGATGCTCAGACTGTATTTTGAATCATCTATGAACAAACGCCATTCATTTACATCGTACAGTATATTCATCGCATCAAATAAACCGTTGATGTCATCGCAGAAACATATGTTCTTTTCTCCAAATCACGATCAAGTCATTCAGTTGACTTTGCGAAATTAAATGCTTTTCTTCCATGTTAAAATCTTCGGTCGATGATGAACTCTTAAGAGTTCCCATGGAATTTGCACTCATACCTAGACAAATTGGCAAAGGGTCATTGCTCGTACGGAGAACTGGTTTGGATACTGATGACACGTCAGGATATTTATACTTTGCTATTTACACTAACCAGATTCATCAAGCAAAAATAACAATCATCTACATGACTCTTTGCTCTCTCCATAACATTGGCATTAAAAATGGAAAGTATACTTTTTGACCAAGTGACCACTTTTACAGTTTTGTGCTACACGCATTACAAAGTAGTTTCGGTACCCGCGTCTCTTATCACATTTGTAATATTTTTTCCACTTTTTCTTATCATATTACATCCACAAACATAACAAAAACACTTGGAATCGAATTTGCACTTTTTTGTTTGCCTTTTCACTGGTTTGATAATAATAAAAAAACATTAAGAATAAAATTGAGATGAAGTTTCTAGCGATTTCAACATCTGATTGTCCTTATGAAAATGCAGTGCTGCCAACATGCGAAAACTAGCACCAATCTTGCAAAACGAAACAGGGATTCGAATTTAGCGCCTAAAACAAAGATTTGTTCTTACTGGCTCTGATCCAAAAGTTGTGTAAACTTGTGTAATTTTTTATATGACCAGTGCGATTTTAAGACAATTGAACAAAATCCCTTTTTGAAAACATTTCTTAACTACGCCTTTTTCATTTATTTAGCTTAAGATTAGACTGGCGTGAAGCTAGTTTGTATGCATCATATTTAGTGGAAAATAGCAAATGGTCGCGTACTATTTATTCCTATCAAAAGGCAGCTGTTATGTTAATGCTACCAAACTTATCAACGACAGAATTATTGTCCATTGACAAGCTAATGCGTGATTGTCCAGCCTACAAACAGCGAATAGCAGGGAAATCATTACCCATGGAGAAATTTATTTGCAAGAAATCTGAACGTTATTTCTCCCAAGGCAAATATCTGTGCTTACCTGCCATAGAACTAATGTATGTTTGGAACACATTTAAAGTAATGAGCAAGCAATACAGCATAGCTGATGGTATTTATCAGGTTGTTGAAACAAAGATGAATGAGTTGAGCCGAAATAAGGATAGCTCGTCGTATGATTATGATAATAAGGCATTGTGTCTACTACTGCGTGGTGCTTGTCTAAGGCAAATGAAGAAACCGGGCTTGGCTTTACAGTAAGTTTGTATTAGAAGTTTTATAAAACATATTTTTAAATACACTCAAAAAAGTCTAACGATGCAAACACAAAAAAATGCATGTTGACTAATAAATTTGTTTCGCATAATTTAGAAAGAACTAAAAACTTCGTGAAATGTTACTAGTTTTCGCAAAATATTTTGCGAAAAAAACTTTATTAGTTTGAAAAAATCCCAATTACTTGGCAACGATTTTTTTGCATGACGAATCCACTGAATCTACAATGTTAAAAAAAAACTACTGACATCGGCTATACTTCGCATACTTTCTGTACACTGAACCAAAAGTTTTAAGTGAAATTAATATAAGAAATTTGTTAACTTTTGTCGAAACGAATTTTTAAAATAATTATTTTCTTATTCAAGTTTAAAACAAAACATATATGTTTTTCTAAAATCAACAAATTTCATTAAAATGCACATTGTTATTGTCGGCACAAATAATTTATAAAGCAATTGTCGTTTTGACAAATTTTTATTTCTTAAAATGATAAAATTAAATTTTTTAATTACACAAAAGTTTTTAAATGGAAAGTTAAGTAAATTTTATAAAAAATTATCTTCAATTTGAAAAAGTATTGTAGCTAAGGAAAATAATTTGGCGTGCTTAGTCTTGTTGTGCCATTACATGTGTAAAGATGAGCAGTATAAATTGTAAATTGTATAAATTAATATAAAAGTGTTATTACTAAATAATTTAAAACTATGACCATTCCCAGCAAAAAAAAAAGTAACCAAAGAAGAGAAAAAGAAGCAGTGATTTTGATTCCGGTGTTGTGAAAATTTGGATCGGAACCAATGATTTTTACATAGAGGTGTTATAGGGTGGAAGTTTTCTTTTATGATAAATAAATAAATAAATAAATAAATAAATAAATAAATAAATAAATAAATAAATAAATAAATAAATAGATAAATAAATAAATAAATAAATAAATAAGTAAGTAAGTAAGTAAGTAAGTAAGTAAGTAAGTAAGTAAGTAAGTAAGTAAGTAAGTAAGTAAGTAAGTAAGTAAGTAAGTAAGTAAGTAAGTAAGTAAGTAAGTAAGTAAGTAAGTAAGTAAGTAAGTAAGTAAGTAAGTAAGTAAGTAAGTAAGTAAGTAAGTAAGTAAGTAAGTAAGTAAGTAAGTAAGTAAGTAAGTAAGTAAGTAAGTAAGTAAGTAAGTAAGTAAGTAAGTAAGTAAGTAAGTAAGTAAGTAAGTAAGTAAGTAAGTAAGTAAGTAAGTAAGTAAGTAAGTAAGTAAGTAAGTAAGTAAGTAAGTAAGTAAGTAAGTAAGTAAGTAAGTAAGTAAGTAAGTAAGTAAGTAAGTAAGTAAGTAAGTAAGTAAGTAAGTAAGTAAGTAAGTAAGTAAGTAAGTAAGTAAGTAAGTAAGTAAGTAAGTAAGTAAGTAAGTAAGTAAGTAAGTAAGTAAGTAAGTAAGTAAGTAAGTAAGTAAGTAAGTAAGTAAGTAAGTAAGTAAGTAAGTAAGTAAGTAAGTAAGTAAGTAAGTAAGTAAGTAAGTAAGTAAGTAAGTAAGTAAGTAAGTAAGTAAGTAAGTAAGTAAGTAAGTAAGTAAGTAAGTAAGTAAGTAAGTAAGTAAGTAAGTAAGTAAGTAAGTAAGTAAGTAAGTAAGTAAGTAAGTAAGTAAGTAAGTAAGTAAGTAAGTAAGTAAGTAAGTAAGTAAGTAAGTAAGTAAGTAAGTAAGTAAGTAAGTAAGTAAGTAAGTAAGTAAGTAAGTAAGTAAGTAAGTAAGTAAGTAAGTAAGTAAGTAAGTAAGTAAGTAAGTAAGTAAGTAAGTAAGTAAGTAAGTAAGTAAGTAAGTAAGTAAGTAAGTAAGTAAGTAAGTAAGTAAGTAAGTAAGTAAGTAAGTAAGTAAGTAAGTAAGTAAGTAAGTAAGTAAGTAAGTAAGTAAGTAAGTAAGTAAGTAAGTAAGTAAGTAAGTAAGTAAGTAAGTAAGTAAGTAAGTAAGTAAGTAAGTAAGTAAGTAAGTAAGTAAGTAAGTAAGTAAGTAAGTAAGTAAGTAAGTAAGTAAGTAAGTAAGTAAGTAAGTAAGTAAGTAAGTAAGTAAGTAAGTAAGTAAGTAAGTAAGTAAGTAAGTAAGTAAGTAAGTAAGTAAGTAAGTAAGTAAGTAAGTAAGTAAGTAAGTAAGTAAGTAAGTAAGTAAGTAAGTAAGTAAGTAAGTAAGTAAGTAAGTAAGTAAGTAAGTAAGTAAGTAAGTAAGTAAGTAAGTAAGTAAGTAAGTAAGTAAGTAAGTAAGTAAGTAAGTAAGTAAGTAAGTAAGTAAGTAAGTAAGTAAGTAAGTAAGTAAGTAAGTAAGTAAGTAAGTAAGTAAGTAAGTAAGTAAGTAAGTAAGTAAGTAAGTAAGTAAGTAAGTAAGTAAGTAAGTAAGTAAGTAAGTAAGTAAGTAAGTAAGTAAGTAAGTAAGTAAGTAAGTAAGTAAGTAAGTAAGTAAGTAAGTAAGTAAGTAAGTAAGTAAGTAAGTAAGTAAGTAAGTAAGTAAGTAAGTAAGTAAGTAAGTAAGTAAGTAAGTAAGTAAGTAAGTAAGTAAGTAAGTAAGTAAGTAAGTAAGTAAGTAAGTAAGTAAGTAAGTAAGTAAGTAAGTAAGTAAGTAAGTAAGTAAGTAAGTAAGTAAGTAAGTAAGTAAGTAAGTAAGTAAGTAAGTAAGTAAGTAAGTAAGTAAGTAAGTAAGTAAGTAAGTAAGTAAGTAAGTAAGTAAGTAAGTAAGTAAGTAAGTAAGTAAGTAAGTAAGTAAGTAAGTAAGTAAGTAAGTAAGTAAGTAAGTAAGTAAGTAAGTAAGTAAGTAAGTAAGTAAGTAAGTAAGTAAGTAAGTAAGTAAGTAAGTAAGTAAGTAAGTAAGTAAGTAAGTAAGTAAGTAAGTAAGTAAGTAAGTAAGTAAGTAAGTAAGTAAGTAAGTAAGTAAGTAAGTAAGTAAGTAAGTAAGTAAGTAAGTAAGTAAGTAAGTAAGTAAGTAAGTAAGTAAGTAAGTAAGTAAGTAAGTAAGTAAGTAAGTAAGTAAGTAAGTAAGTAAGTAAGTAAGTAAGTAAGTAAGTAAGTAAGTAAGTAAGTAAGTAAGTAAGTAAGTAAGTAAGTAAGTAAGTAAGTAAGTAAGTAAGTAAGTAAGTAAGTAAGTAAGTAAGTAAGTAAGTAAGTAAGTAAGTAAGTAAGTAAGTAAGTAAGTAAGTAAGTAAGTAAGTAAGTAAGTAAGTAAGTAAGTAAGTAAGTAAGTAAGTAAGTAAGTAAGTAAGTAAGTAAGTAAGTAAGTAAGTAAGTAAGTAAGTAAGTAAGTAAGTAAGTAAGTAAGTAAGTAAGTAAGTAAGTAAGTAAGTAAGTAAGTAAGTAAGTAAGTAAGTAAGTAAGTAAGTAAGTAAGTAAGTAAGTAAGTAAGTAAGTAAGTAAGTAAGTAAGTAAGTAAGTAAGTAAGTAAGTAAGTAAGTAAGTAAGTAAGTAAGTAAGTAAGTAAGTAAGTAAGTAAGTAAGTAAGTAAGTAAGTAAGTAAGTAAGTAAGTAAGTAAGTAAGTAAGTAAGTAAGTAAGTAAGTAAGTAAGTAAGTAAGTAAGTAAGTAAGTAAGTAAGTAAGTAAGTAAGTAAGTAAGTAAGTAAGTAAGTAAGTAAGTAAGTAAGTAAGTAAGTAAGTAAGTAAGTAAGTAAGTAAGTAAGTAAGTAAGTAAGTAAGTAAGTAAGTAAGTAAGTAAGTAAGTAAGTAAGTAAGTAAGTAAGTAAGTAAGTAAGTAAGTAAGTAAGTAAGTAAGTAAGTAAGTAAGTAAGTAAGTAAGTAAGTAAGTAAGTAAGTAAGTAAGTAAGTAAGTAAGTAAGTAAGTAAGTAAGTAAGTAAGTAAGTAAGTAAGTAAGTAAGTAAGTAAGTAAGTAAGTAAGTAAGTAAGTAAGTAAGTAAGTAAGTAAGTAAGTAAGTAAGTAAGTAAGTAAGTAAGTAAGTAAGTAAGTAAGTAAGTAAGTAAGTAAGTAAGTAAGTAAGTAAGTAAGTAAGTAAGTAAGTAAGTAAGTAAGTAAGTAAGTAAGTAAGTAAGTAAGTAAGTAAGTAAGTAAGTAAGTAAGTAAGTAAGTAAGTAAGTAAGTAAGTAAGTAAGTAAGTAAGTAAGTAAGTAAGTAAGTAAGTAAGTAAGTAAGTAAGTAAGTAAGTAAGTAAGTAAGTAAGTAAGTAAGTAAGTAAGTAAGTAAGTAAGTAAGTAAGTAAGTAAGTAAGTAAGTAAGTAAGTAAGTAAGTAAGTAAGTAAGTAAGTAAGTAAGTAAGTAAGTAAGTAAGTAAGTAAGTAAGTAAG